>CM065480.1:23818306-23865306 GCA_032873175.1 Leptopilina drosophilae | reverse complement strand
TTTGCAGGAATTAAATTATCTTTAATCTAATTTAAATAAAATTACACGAAATAATTGAATTATTTTCAAGAATTTCAATAAAATTAAATTTCAACAAGAATTTAAAATTCTCTAAAAACAATTCAATTAAATTCATTAAAATGTGACTACAAAATCCAATTATTAGTTAATTATTAAATTAGAATACTTTGAATACTATACTATAAAAATTGAAATAAAAAGTAATTTTTTTAAAAACAAATTAAAATATTAAACCTTTTTTAATTTTGGTGAAAAAATTCTCGGTTTTGTATAAAAATCCCGGTTTTTTCCGGTTAGTAGATATACTGTATAAACATTTTAACATGTAATTTTACATATCTACGTTATTCTTCCCTTTAAATTAATTTAATCTTTTCAATTTAATACAAAATGAAAATTAAATTTTCAAGCACATGAATATGTTTTAAATGAAATACTACATAACCTACACAACATATTCTTCAAAACATGATTTTTTTATTGTAAAATTATTATTTATTTAATTATTATTTATTTAATAATTGGAAACTTTTTTTGCGTTCTTTTACGTTTAATAATGTTTTATGTTTTTTTTATATTTTATTTGAAGCAAATTAATATTCTTTTTTAGATCTTGATGAGTTTATTAGCAACATTTTTTGTTTTTTATTATTTAGCTTTATATATATATATATATATATCCCTGCTGGAAGTAAATAGATAGAAACCTTTTCTCTTTTAATCCCTTTCTATTGCTAATATAGAAAGAGATATGAATATTGTATAACTTTTAATCTCTTACCTATACTTCTTTATGCCTTTCTATTCCTACCTTTATCAACTTGCTCGGATATTACTTTTAATCACCTTTTTTGAATAACTTTCAATAGTCATGTTAAACCCTTTTATCTCTTTTTATATACAATCTTATTACAACTTTTCGTTATCCCTTTCAATCACCTTTTCTCTATTACTTTTAAAATCCTGTCTATTTCCTTGTATCTCTTTCAATGTTAGACCTTATAGACGCTATTCTTTATACCTATTAATAACCTATTCTTAATACCTTTTAATAACCTGTCTATAAACTTCTATCTCTTTTTATGAGAAAAGTTCTCGATACTCTTATTTATCAACATTTATAACCTTTTCTTAATAACTATTAATATCTTATTTATACCCTTCTATCGCTTTTTATATAGGATCTTATTGACACTTCTTTATTCCCATTATTGAGATAGAAAATGATAGAATTCTTCTTTTCCGAATGGTATTCTTCTAATCTTCTTTCAATATCCCATATTCTATCTCTTTACTTCATTTAAAAGAGATAGAGAATTTTAAGAATAATTGGGGATTTGAGGAGATATAATAAGTTTATCTCCTTTAATCTACCACTGTATATCTATTTCTATTGCATATAAACTTATACGCGCATGCGCGTCGATCTTCCCAGCTGTTGTGTGTCATGGCGTCGCGTCAGTAGATCAGAAAGCGTGTGTTATGCACTGTGCGATTTTACGTTTTTGTTTGAGTTTAACTTTCACATTTTTGTAGTTTATTGTAAATATATTTAACCAATAAATGTTTATCAATAATAGACAACATGAATCAACCAAAATTAGTTTATAAACTCACACAGTAGCACCGAAACTTTCCTAAAAATTTATTAAAGATTTACTTAAGAAAACCTTCTACTTACTCTCTCAATATATAATTTATTAAAAACAATTGGGGGCGACTGAAAGCATTTTTTTTAGTTAATCGTAATGAATTGGAACAACACCATTAAGAAACACAATTAACAACATCATTTGGATTAAAAGGGATATGAAAATGTATAGAGAAAGATAGAAATGTACTAATAGAAAGAAATTGAAAAGTTCTATCTTCTTTAATTCACCATTTTGCATCCCCAATTTTTTATCTCTTTGTATATATTTTTTTCTATATACTTCTATATCTAAAACTGTATATAAAGAGATTAGAAGGGATAAAAAGAGATATAAATAAGGTAATAGAAAGAGATAAACAATTTGTATCTCCTTTAAGTATCCATTTTGCATCTCCAAACTATTATACCTTCTAATCCTTTTTTATCCCCTTTTTTTTATCTCTTTGTATCTCTTTACTTCCAGCAGGGATATATATATATATATATATATATATATATATATATATATATGGTTATTTCTTTGTATTTTTAGTTTGTCACACTGAAAACAGAAACTTTGTTTGTTCCGATTAAAGGCCAACACAGAATAGAATCTTTAACCGGAACCGCAATCGTAAGCGTAACCGTAAGAATGAGTTAAAGAAGGATAGGTATATTGTTTATCCTTCTTTAACTCATTCTTACGGTTACGGTTCCGATTGCGGTTCCGGTTAAAGATTCTATTCTGCGTTGGCCTTCAGTAACTAAGTTAGTGAGGTTAGGAACAATTGTTTATAAAGCGCATACTTTGTTAACCAGAAATACTACAACATAACACATTCACCACATTATTTTTCTATTGTAGACATAGCCTAAAAAACAAAATTGAAAAACATTTAATATACACCCAATAACTTATATGCCTTCCTTCCGGTTTGGACAACTTTTGGAAAAGTGGTGTGCCTTCTATAAGAATGTTTTAAATCTATGGCGTACCTCAATCACCATGCGCCATAGACTTAAAACATTCTTATAGAAGTTTCAAAATGTTGTCCAAACCGGAAGGAAAGCATATATGATATTGGGTGTACTTTTATTTGTATATTATAATAAACAAACAATTATTTGCCGAAAATAAAATAAGATTCCAAAAAAAAACAAACAGCGGCCATTTTTCTAACTTAGTTCACGTCATTTCACGCGTGCGTAAGAGAAATGTTCATTTTTCGAGTTTGCGAGTACCATCGATACAATTCAATTGTTGGATTTTTCTTGCTTTCTGTTTTTTAGAAAGGATTGCAAAAACACCTTTACACCTTGGTGTGAAAGCGATTTTGACTTTTTCGGTAATTTTTTTTACCGACAGTCGTATAAATGCACCTTAAGGGTACGGTCCCATGATGAGCAGAAAACATAATGCAAAGCAGAATTTCGTGAGTGCAAGAGAGATAGTCAGATATCACTATCCTTTCCACTCTCACGAAATTTTGCTTTGCATTGTGTTTTCTGCTCATCATGGGACCGTACCCTCAGGATTTGCGTGAAATGAGTTGTGCTAGAGGTGAATTTGGGCTCTGTGCGTATAAATTGTCTGCTACATCAGTTTAAGCCCTTTCTCCAATAGGTTCCCAAAACGAGACGCATGATTTTCCTCTAATCACCAAGTGGTCGAATGTTCAAATGGTCGAATACCAAATCGTCGAATCGTCATTTGATCGAATGCTTAAAACGTCGAATTGTCAACAAGTCGAATGCTAAAAACATCGAATCGTCAAATGGTCGAATGTTCAAAACGTCGAATCGTCAAATGGTCGAATGTTCAAAACGTCGAATCGTCAAATGGTCGAATGTTCAAAACGTCGAATCGTCAAATGGTCGAATGTTCAAAACGTCGAATCGTCAAATGGTCGAATGCTAAAAACGTCGAATTCTCAAATGATCGAATGCTAAAAACATCGAATCAGCAAATGGTCGAATGTTCAAAACGTCGAATGGTCATTTCGTCGAATGCTCAAAACGTCGAATTGTCAACTGGTCGAATGCTAAAAACATCGAATCGGCAAATGGTCGAATGTTTAAAACGTCGAATCGTCATTTCGTCGAATGCTCATAACGTCGAATCGTCATTTCGTCGAATCCTCATAACGTCGAATCGACAAATGGTCGAATGCTTAAAACGTCGAATCGTCAAAAAGTCGAAAAATTTGTTTGATGTAAGTTAACATTAATTTAAACCAAGCAAATTTTTCGACTTTTTGACGATTCGACGTTTTGAGCATTCGACGAAATGACCATTCGACGTTTTGAACATTCGACCATTTGCTGATTCGATGTTTTTAGCATTCGATCATTTGAGAATTCGACGTTTTTAGCATTCGACCATTTGACGATTCGACGTTTTAAACATTCGACCATTTGACGATTCGATGTTTTTAGTATTCGACCAGTTGACAATTCGACGTTTTGAGCATTCGACGAAATGACCATTCGACCATTTGCTGATTCGATGTTTTTAGCATTCGATCATTTGAGAGTTCGACGTTTTTAGCATTCGACCATTTGACAATTCGACGTTTTGAACATTCGACCATTTGACGATTCGATGTTTTTAGCATTCGACCAGTTGACAATTCGACGTTTAATGGCACGGTCACACCTCGGCTGCCTGCCTGCCTGCCTGCCTGCAGGTCGTCATGGCAATACATCAAAGTAAGAGGGTCAGACAATTTAAATTATTCGTCTCCTCTCTCCTACTCCCGTGGCGGCTGCCTGCGCAGGCAGGCAGGCAGCTGAGGTGTGACCGTGCCATTAAGCATTCGACAAAATGACGATTCGACGATTTGGTATTCGACCATTTGAACATTCGACCACTTGGCGATTAGGGGAAAATCATGCGTCTCCCCAAAACTCTGCGTTTGCCTGCGAATGAATGCGTTGCGTTGATTTTAGCATATGTTGCCATAGTAATCGACTCAACGCAGAGTTTTAGGAACCCATTGGAGAAAGGCCTTTATACGTATACATGTATGCATATACGCAGAATTCAAATTCATTTCTATCGTACCTTACTTCACGCCATCCTTGTTTCCGCTTGTAACCTCACTACTTTCTATACATTTGGAACAAAGTTTGCTCTCTCCTATATAGTCTTCTTGGTTTATGGTTATGAACAAGCGGTTGAGTTTATGTTTCATCGATCTTTATTTTCTGAGCGAACAGAATGGCTTCATCGTCGAATAATCCTCCAGTAAGTAAAAAAAATTATAATTATTTTATTGAGAATTATTGTTTTCTTATTTGCGAATCATTAAAGCAAAATATAAATATACTTAAAATATGTGTAAAGACATACTTTAGTTCAAGTAAAAAATTCGAAGCGTCTATTTCGCCCTTTAAGGGGCGAAATGAGAGAAACAGTGCACTTCGCCCGTCAGTGAAAATACATAGTAAAAAAGACGGGCAAAATTTAATTGATTGAAGAGATGATTGTGATATTTTTTGTTATTTATTTAATTCTAAATAAACCAAGATGGATGACTCCTTCCTTCTCCAAATAAAAGCAGAGAAAAATTTACAAATATTTGCAAATAAAAAAAATGGGTCTGTGGAGCAAACCGGCTATAGGATATTTGCACTGTATCAGAGTTTCACAAAAATTATTATTAATTAGAATGTTTTTTTCATTAAAATATTTACTGTCAATGAAATATAATTATTTTCCAATAAGAGTAAACCCTTTAATATTGTTTTCCTGATATTTTCAAACATTTTTGTTTTGTTATTTGGTATTATTATTTACATTATTATAACTATTCTTCATACGATTCTTTATGTTTTCTGTTATTGTAGATTACACAAATGCAATGTTATAGATAAAATATCCGGTTTGCCCCATGGTGGTGGCTGGTTTACCCCAGGGGGAGAGGCAAACCGGACAGTTTGCAAATCTTTTTAAAGTTAACACAGCAACTAAACAATAAAAAAATAAAATATACGTGTCTCTAGGAAAAAGTTGCGTAATTAAATGAAGTTTCAAACAAGCCATCGAAAAATGAAATGGGTTGATTCGTTTAGTCACAAGAGTAAAAAGAATCGTTAGTATGGCCAGTTTGCCTCACTCTCTCCTACTTATTTAGATTAAAAAAACCAAGACTTTTTAATAATGTGTATAACTGTATACTAGTATCTCATGAATAGGGACAATTAGAAATCTATATTTTTATGACAGATAAGACAGTAAACGCGTGTCTCATAAGTTGGGACATTTCAAATGAAATATATTTCAAATAAAGTGTTTGGTTCATTTAAATAAAAACAAAAAATTTATTTTATATTAATTACACATTCCCTTTTGTAAAAAAAATAAATTAATTTAAAAAAACAAAAAGGATAGACATTTGATATATATATATATATATATATATATATATATATATATATATATATATATATATATATAGTTATTAGATGGAGAATTATTATTTTAAAACTATTTTTAACAAAAAATTTTTTAATTAGAATGTTTCTGATAGTGGACTTTCCTTTGGGGATTTTGTACATCCTATAGTAGAAGATATGGAGGAAATTACTTATGTAATGCAAGAAATAGTAAGAATACATATTATTATATTTTTATGTACTATATTTTGTTTAAATTTTGAGTATTAGGAGATTCAAAGAATATGAACTTTTTTATTTTCGAAGAATAATCAATCAATAAAATTTTTTTCGAAAATAGTTTTGTGAAATTCGTACAAAAATTTATTTGACACACATCTGGATGTGTATGTTTGTTTAAAGGATGTCCAAAATATATATTTCATTCTAAATATTGTAAAGACATAAAAAGTCTTTTGGATATCTTTCGAATGAACATAGACGTCCTAAAGGAATCTTATGCCCCAGTGCTTACAGGGTCAAAAATGGTTTTGCGTATACTATTGGAAGATAATTATGGGAATGTTACAAGAATATAAGTTTTTTGATATTTAGATAAATTAGTACGTAATTTTCGATAAATATATTTAAATTTCATATTTTTTTAAAGATAACGTATTATTACATTATTTTTATTTATTTACTTAATTAAGATAAAAAGCAAAAAGTTTATTTTTAAAGTAGTTACATTTTAAATATTTAAACAATTCTTTTTGCAGGGTGAAAAAGTACCAGAAGTGGATTCAGGAGTTCCTAGGAACGGAACACAGGTGATAAGTTCATTTTTTAAGTATACAGTGCCGCTCAATAACTTTTGTCCACTCTACAGCGATTGAAGGCTTTACAAAAAGTTTTGTATTTTGTTTACTATTGAAGTTACAAAGCTTAAAAAAATATTGTTTGAAAGCTCATTTTCTCAGCTTTAACATTGCATAAAATCGAAATTAAAAAAATAATTTTGCTAATGAGTAAATAATGTTATTGCAAAAATAAAATTATCCGTTTTTTTTGTTTTTCTTAATGTGATACAGTTTCATTAGAAATCATCACAATTTAATGTCAGACATATCATTTGAAAGCTAGTTTTATCACCTTTAAAACGCATTTTTTAAATTTTTATACGATAATTTTTAAGAAAAATATGATCTTTTGTTTAAAAAATCAGCCATTTTTTTCAATTGTTAATATCTCAAAAACAATTACTTTAGGGAAAAAATTTTAAGAACATAAATTGTTCCTTTTTGTGTATAGAATCAAAAAAAAATTATTAAAAAAATTTTGTTTGAAAAAATTTTTTTTATTATTTTTTTAAAAAATTTTGTTTACATTTTTCATATTTTTAAGTTTTTTGTGTAGAAACTCGCTTTTTATACTCATTATAACAAGGAAACATATTTTTCTTCGTATTTATTCAATTTTTTCAATAATTTTATCTCGCCAATCTATAAAATAAGTTCTTATACATTTATTTATTTTATTGTTTAAAAACGGAAATTATATCAAATCTTCAAATGATTTGGTGAGTTAAAATATTTGGAAAAATTAAATAAATACGAAGAAAAATATGTTTGCTTGATATAGTGAGTGTAAAAAGCAAGTTTTTACACAAAAAACTTAAAAATCTGAAAAATGTAAAAAAAAAATTTTTTTAAATAATAAAAAAATTTTTTTAAACAAAATTTTTAAAAAAATTTTTTTTAATTCTATACACAGAAAGGAAAAATTTATGTTGTTAAAATTTTTTCCTAAAGTAATTGTTTTTGAGATATCAACAATTGAAAAAATGGCTGATTTTTTAAACAAAGGATTATATTTTTCTTAAAAATTATCGTATCAAAATTTTAAAAAATGTGTTTTAACGGTGACAAAACTAGCTTTCAAATGATATGTCTGGCATTAAATTGTGATGTTTTCTAATGAAACTATCACATTAAAAAAACAAAAAAATGGATAATTTTATTTTGCAATAACATTACTTACTCATTAACAAAATTATTTTTTTAATTTCGATTTTATGTAATGTTAAAGCTGAGGAAATGAGCTTTCAAACTTTTTTTTTTGAGCTTTGTAACTTCAATAGTAAACAAAATACAAAACTTTTTGTAAAGCCTTTAATCGCTGTAGGGTGGGCAAAAGTTATTGAGCTGCACTTTATATATATAGTTTATTTATTCTTCCTGTAATCACATGATTTCCGTTCACTCTTTAAGTCTGCGCTCTTTCTCTCAAAAACAATGTAATTCTTTTTCCTTTCCAATTTCTGTCCTCTTCTATTCTTCTCACACTTCCTTTCACTTTCATCACATACATTTTCTCTTTCTCATTGTCCAACTCCACTAATTATAATTTTGGTGCACCATTCTCATCCATTCCTGTTGCATTTTAATGTGTTATGAATTTTTTTAGTCTCAAGAGGGAAATTATTCTGAAAATCAAAATGGAGGGACAGGAAATTTTAATTTAGCAAAGGTAGCAGCTGCAATGCCTGTCTTACAGCCTCTTCCAGGGTTATTTCAGAGTTCAACTGTCCCTGTTTTTCCAGTCCCGTTTCTTCGACCACCTATACTTGGTCAGGTAATGTTAATTGGTTGGATGTTATAAAGGGATATGTGCCGTATTAAGTGAATGGCGTTATATATTATAGCATTTAGTCCTTCAATTATGTTTTTTTAATTATTAAATAATTTTTGTTATTTTTTTAAATGTTTGTTTCTGAAAAATTATGGTGCTTTTCCTATTAGTAAAAATTTGGGTCGAATTTATGTAGGTTTAATTATTAATTATGAAAACATTAAAATCTCTATTATCCGAACTCTCGATTATTCGAACACGTCTTCGAGATAATCGAGGTTCCACTGTATATTAAATGTGTAGAAATTCTTTTCTTTATTGTAGTCTTTCTAATGTTATTGAGCTTTCTTGTGTGGTCAATATTTTCTACTATTAAATAAAAAAGCGTTGCTTTATTTTAAATACAATTACATTATGTAATACACAATCGCATAATATATATATATTTTTGTAAATTAATACAAATATGTTACTTATTAATATTAGAGAAGAGTTATATTTTCGTTTGTTTTATTTATAATAAAGTGCGATAAAATTTAACTTTTTTAATATTTCTGGAATCATATAAAAAAACCTTTCAGATTTTTTGATGTTGAACACGAATTTGTAATAAGAATTTTTCCATCATCTTATGTTTTCGAGAAATTTGACCTAGGAAAATTGAAAAATGCTATTTTTGAATAGTTTTTGGTTTTCTTTAACACGGTACAAAAATTTGTTGTGGGGTTTTCATGATATGCGTACGAGAATTCCTATCTTCAACTATTTCCAATTCCAACTTTTGGAAAGAATCTATTTTTCGATGAGTTATCTTTGCTTGAATTTTTCGTGCAGCGGTAAATAAGATAATAGTGAGAGAAAATATAAATTCATTAAATCTCAAGCAGAAATCAATGATTCATTAAAGTTTCTATGAGATTCTTAGACAAATTAAAAATAAATTGTTGTATTTTGTTTATAATAAATAAACTATGTCCAAGATGGTAATTTTAGTACAGTGAATATATTTTTACAACTGCAGTCTATGATTTTGTTGATTTTAATCAGACTGAAACCACCTAATTTGTATATAAATGTTATAAGGAAAAGAAAAATGTTGCGAAGTGAACTTCAAATAAGAATAACGTAAAAAATAGATATTTTTAAAACGTTGAAATTGGTAATTACTGAAGAGGAAGTGAGCTTTAGTATGCATATAATGAAAACTGTAAACAAATGTTTGCACTCTAGTAACAAAGTAAAAAGTACTTTAAAAACGGCACTTTTTAAATTGTCAAGGTCAAATGTTTTGGAAATCTAGGGTGATGGAACAATTTTTATTACGAATTTGCTTTAAATATCAGAAAATCTATAAAATCACCCTATACAGTTTCAAAAATGAAATGCTGTTGCACTTTCTAGTCTAATACTGCCGTCCTGATGAAGAAAGTGGTTAAGTGCCATTTTTATGAAAAATGAGATTTTTATACCGTTGGATTCGTTATAAAATTTAGAATCTATCTACAGTATTACATTTTACCAATATTAATTAATTTTAAAGATAATGAGATCCTAATTATCGTACTTGCAGATATTTTCGTGAAATACTTATTTATAGAACCGTACTTGCAGAAAATTTAACCGTACTTGCAAAGATTCGCCAAAATGATGACGTAGATGAGAAGTTTCATTGGAGCTCGAACCGTATTGGCGAGTGCGGCTTGGAAATGCAGCCCGACTAGACCCAAAAAACTAAGGCGTTGAACAGTATAACACTTATCCACTCTATTCCCAAGTTTTATATCCTCAATAAGATTAACTTTCAGAAGTGTACTTGCATTTCCGCATTGTACACGCCATTTGCTAAAATATTTGCAGTTACGGTTAGTAAAGCAGTGTCAAAAATTAAGCTTCTCAGGCCGTAAGTGCATTTACGCTTTTAATGCTGTATTTTGACGATTTTAAAATTAATTTTTAACAGTATTCGACATTTTGTGTATAATAAATTAAAATTTTTAAATTATTTCAACGCCATTAAATAGAGCATATTTAATTTAGCTAATAGCAATTGTAAATATTAAAAAAAACTTTTAAATATTAGTGAAGCTAACCGTTAGAAACGCGTTTCTTTAAATATCTCGAAATCACTCTGACTGCAAGTAACCATTTTCTTTAGCAGGACGGCAGAATATATCATAGGTTTAAAAAATACAATTATTTCCTTTTTTATTAGATGTTAGAATATTTTTCGGTGTATACATATAATCTGACGTGCTAGCAAATTTTTATATCGATTTAAGCTAAGGCTTAAATTCTGAATTATAAGATTCTCTTTCGTGAAACTTCATTTTTTCAAAAATTGTAGTTAAAGTTAACAACAAATTTTATTTTTAAGTTTTTCAAAAGATTTTGAAATTAATTTTTTATAATTCAGTCATAAAAATGGCGTTTTTTGTAACTCTAAAAATAAGTGGAAAACTGTCTTTTCTTGAACAGAGCGTCATAAGAACTCTTGTTCGTATGGAGTGCAAATAAGACTATTCCTGAGTACGAAAAAGAAAACTCAAGTGAATAGGACAGAATAAGTTGACGTTTTTATTGAGAATAGTAGCTCATACACTATTGAAAACTCGCGTCGCGCAGGCGTAGATATATTATATCTACGCCTGCGCGACGCGAGTTTTCAAAATAAATAAAATAAAAAAAAATAATAAATAATAATAAAAATAAATAATAATAAACAAAATATTATTTTGTTTATTTAAAAAAAGCAAAAATAATAAAATTAAGAAAATTAAATTTTTAGATAAGTCGATTTGTATTTAATATGCATAATTTTTTTAAAAATGGTCATTTTATATTTATTATCTATAACGTTGGTGATGTTTACAATGATTTAGTAGAAAAAAATAATTTTTAACTATTTCAGAACATGATAAATTATTAAAACATATTTTTTAGATTAGATGTAGACGCCCTGCACAAAAATACACTGAAAACCACTTTGACATTTCATAAGTTTAGTTTCTATCAAACTTAGTATGTTTAGCGCTCGATTACTAGTATATCCTGCGGTCAGGTTATTCAAAGCAAGAGACATTTTTATATAAATTTAAAAAGAATGTATATTTTCTTTAATTAAGAAATTGTTTAATCGAACGAGAATTGATGTTTGTTTTTTATTACTATTTGTTACTATTATTAGATACTTATTTATTGTTAAATATGTTAATAAACATATTTTTGTTTTAAGAAAGCATAAATAAAGTTATTAAAGAATCATTGAATTTTTTTCTCAATTCTTGCTAGACACCTTCGATTACAGACTTTATAAGAAACTTAATATGAAAGTTTGAGGTTTTATTTCTTAATTTTCATACAATTAAAGTATCATGTTATTTAGATAAACTTTAATTTTATACTACAACATTATGTTGCGTATGCAGCAAAAATGTGGTTTTCTTTGTTTTAGAGTAAACTTTAGAAATTTTATTAAAAAGTATAGTTCTTTTTATTGAAGAAACAAATTAAAATTTTTTAAATGTTTTTTTCTTGTTCAGTAAAGTTTTTTAAAATTTGCGTTTCTTGAAGTTTGTAACTTTTTTTGTTTAGATATGTTCATTATAATGACAAATTTTTTGTAAAAATAATTTTTATTTTTTGTTATATTTTAGATGCAGCAAACTAGTTCTTCCGTTCCCATGAATTATGGTGTTTCTCCTCCGCAGGTAAATATTTTAAAAAATTTGTTTAAAGATATATATATATATATATATATATATGTGTGTGTTTTTAATTTTTATTTTTGTTTGGATATGTTAATTATAATGACAAATTTTTTAGAAAATTAATTTATATTTTTTGTTATATTTTAGATGCAGCAAGCTAATTCTTCCGTTCCCAGGAATTATGGCGTTTTTCCTACATCTTTGAGTGTTCCTCCTCCACTGGTAAAAATTTTATAAAATTTGGTTAAAGATATATGTGTTTTTAATTTTTTATTTAGTTATATTAATTATAATGATAAATTTTTTGTAAAATTAATTTTTATTTTTTGTTATATTTTAGATGCAGCAAGCCAGTTCTTCCGTTTCCAGGAATAATGGTGTTTTTCCTTCATCTTCTAGTGTTCCCCCTCCACAGGTAAAAATTTTTTAAAATTTGTTTAAAGATAAGTGTGTTTTTATTTTTTTTTATTAATTATTAAAAACGAATTTTTAAATAGACTGTTGCTTTTAGCAGGGACTTTCACGGAAATCGAATTTTGATTTCGTTATGATATATTATAACAAAACGAAATTATTAATATATTTTGACTTTAATTTAGTAACGGAACAAAAGTCAATTCCACTTTAGTTTTGTTTGCTAATATAGAAACAAAAGTCACTTTCTATTTTGATTCTGATATAGTAACGAAACAAAACTGTACTTCAAATTACATTCGATTTTCTTATGGAAACAGTATTCGATTCGAATTTCTACTTCTGATTAGATATTGAATAATATTTTGATATTTATATCATAATTAAAAAGAAAATACTTTTGATTTTGAAATTGGAATTAAAACTAAACAGGGTGGAATTTTAATATATAGGAATCAGAACATAAACAATATTTATTTTTGACTCGGTAATCTAAATCGAAACTAAATAAAAACTACTTTTGATTCTGATATCCATATCCGAAACAAAACAAAAGTATTTTTTAAATTTTGTTTTGATTCCGTGATTTTTAGACTTGTTTTGAAATTGATATATACGGATGGCTTAGCTATGTCAACTAAAATTTAAAAGACATCATTTTTAATAGTTATAGTTTATAGTTATAGGTATTTGTCGCGTCGATTTTTAATTTTTGCATTTATAATAATCGTCAGATTTCAAAAAAACTAAAGTTTTATTTATTGAACTAAAGTGAACTTTTATAAAAAAAAATAAAAATTTTGTTTTGTATCGTTTATTGAAATATTTTCTGTAAATAGAAGTAAATTCGTAAACGTGGCAACAGCACTTGTTAAGAAATACAAACAGTTTGTTTGATATTTTCGGTGTGAAATTTTAAAGACGGTCATATGCCTAATTTTCGATGTTGTTACAGTAAACGTTTCATAAGTAGACATCGGACACACATTTTTGAAAGTGACAAGTTGCGTGACAAATACTTTAAGATTTTGAAAAGTAAAACTGTTTTAAAAGTTTAAAAGTAATTTAAAATGTCTCATACATAACTTGTACAGAATTCAAAAACATTTTAATTGTTCTATTCAGTTTAATTTGATCAGAAATGAAACAATTATTAGTATTTTTTAGTATTTTAAAACCAAAACATTTATTTGGTGTAAATTTTTTAAAAATATTTGTGTAATGTATAATTTTTTTAGATACCGCAAAATGGAAATAATAATCCTGGGACAAGTGGGCAAAATTCAAATGCTAGAGATAGAGGTAATTATGGTTTATTTAAGGGTACATTCTAGTTTAAAACAGGAAAAATACGGCTTTTTTTAGTAAATAACTATGACAATTATTTGTAAAATTTTTTTTACATATAACAAATAATTTATTTAAGAATATGCAAACAAATTTTTTTCATTTTTACTTCAAATTGGCGGTGATATTCTTTATTTGCAAAAAATGTCCATCTTTACGTCAAGATCGATTGAAGGGCTACATAAAATAAGGGGACGAACGCGAGACTTGGAAGGGATAATATCAGTCAGGTAGCAGCGAGCGGCTCAAGGCTTCTCACTGTTACCTGACTGATATTATCCCTTCCAAGTCTCGCGTTCGTCCCCTTATTTTATGTAGCCCTTCGATTCAAAACTTTTTAAAACAGATAAAGAGAAAAAGAAAATGGAATTCCTTTTGTTAGATATTTCTTTAGGTGCGGAACCTCAAAAAAGTGAAATATTCTTTCTCTTCTTTTTTTAAAATACTTTTTCTGCAAAACATGAAAAATTGATCATTCACATATTACGTCAAGCAAACTTGGAAAATTTTTAACCCCTTTCTCCCTGTCACATTTTGTTACATAGAAATTGGTAATTTTTGCATAGGGCGTCACAAAATTGTAGACCCTCCCTCTCCCCCTAAGCATGTGATGTAATATATGAATGATCCCTTATAGACATGATGACAATGAATCAAATGCCGTTTGATTTTTCAAAATCGTTTCAGAAGAATTCGAGATATCAATCTTATCGAATAAAAGAAAGGCATTTTGAGATAAACGCACTGAAAGTTTTTTGTTTGAAAATCATTACTTGGGGGTTTTTGGGGTCGCTAATTACGAATATATCAAATCAGATTTTTAAAATTCAAAATGGCGCATCTAATAATAGGGTTGAAAATTTTTTTTAAATCGTCGGATTTGTTTGAAAATCGTTACTGAGGGGTTTTGAGATCGATAATACGATAGAATTAAAATAAAAAAAATTTTGTCGTCTGCTATATTGCATTTGTCATTTTGAATTTTTAAAAACTGACGTCATATTCGTAATCAATAACTTTACCAAACACCGTGTACCGATTTTCAAGCAAATCTGATGATTTTAAAAAAAGTTGACCGCCATATTGGATCCGTCATTTTGAATTTTGAAAATTTCATATTTAATTTATGATTAGAAACTTCAAATACATTTTTATCTTTTTTACAAAATGCAAATAAGAAAACATTTAAACTATATTATTTGGTTCTGCAATAAAATTTTAGGAGAGTATTTTTGAAGAGAACTTTTGTCCTACAATCGTTCTTGACACTAAGAAATCGGAGAATAAAAAAAGATTTTTTCACGTTTTGAACTGAAATGTTCCCAAAAATAATGTTATTCTTTAAATAAACATATTATGTTATTACGATATTTATTTTCTAGGGCATAGTGTAAGAGCTGGGTATGCTGTGAGAAATAGACGAGTGAGACAGGCTCAGAATGACAGAGCAAATGTATTAGCTCAATTTTTCAGAAATTTGGTGGTTCCTTATTCATCAGAAGACGGAAGACGTAGACGACAGTCAAATGGTCAAAGAGGACGAGGTTCTACTGAAGGAAGACGGGGAAGAAATGTAAATTAAAGTCTATTTCATTTAATGGTTAATAATAATAATAATAAGTTTTTGATTTAAATTTTTCATTTTTTTAAATATAAAAGTATAATTCTGTAAAAAAATATTAATGTAAGTTTTGATGTTAAAATTTTTAAGGGTAAATAATAAATACAATTTTAAAGTATAAATATAATATAAAATTAATTTCATGTTGTTTCAATATATTTTTAAAGTTTATTGAAGAGAAGGTAAGTATTGGTTTTTTAAAAGGTTCTATTGAGTAGAATATTGTTCATTAGTGACCAATTTAAATTTTTTTATTCCTTACATTTATTAAATAATTAACAAGGTTATTATAAGAATTACTTTTCCAAATTTCCTGACATTTTCCTGATTTTAAAAAAATTTCCCTGAAAAATTTGCATTTCATTAGTGACTGCATGTTTTAATTTGTTTAAATAATAGTGAATTATTCATTAAAAAATTTTTATTCTCCATGTTAAAGATGAAAATACTTACAGACTTCTCACTCGATAATTAATTTTTAAAAGGTAATAAAAAGTAGTTTTTAAACTAAAAAAAGTAATAAAAAGTAGCCATCAAAAAATTAAAGTTGATGACCAAAAAAACTTGTTTTGGACACTTAACAAAACTGACAAAAATTTCATTCTATATTTTATTTAGTGCTGCCCACGAGACGAGACGATATAAGATTTTATGTAGTATCGTCTCGGTTTCGTTAAATATTGTAATTTTTAGTATCGGTATCGCCAAACATAGTCTCGATATCTTCTCTTTGTCTCGCGAGACTTCAGTTAAGTCAAAGTACATGCATTGAAAAATTAAAATCAAATTTTTTAGTTTTTTATTTTATAGATAAACTATCGAAAAATTATTAAAAACAAAACAAATTTTTATTTATAGAATTAACAATCCCTGTAAGTATTACATTCGATACTGAAATCAAATATACACTGAAAAAAATGATAATGTTAATTTCAGGGATGGCAAGCGCAACCGAAAAAACAAAAATTTTTAAAAAACTAGAAACCGAAAAAAAAATTATCTGAAACAGAAAAGCGTAAACCGAAACCCGTATTATAAAAATTTAAAACCCTTTATTTCAAAACCTAAGTTTCGTTTTTTCGATTTTTAATATAAAAGTAAAACTGAATGTTACACCAAAATTAAAATCTTTTGGTACAAAAAAATAAATGAAAAAGAAATATTGAAGTATGGTATGTTTAATGTTGTGAATAATAAGTAGAGGAATCAAATTTTCAGATTACAAATAATTAATTAAAATAAAACAAAAATTTTTTTAAAATAAATTAGAAAAAGATTTTTTAAAATTAATTATGTGTGATCAACCTGTAAAAATACACTAGTGTACCAATTTTTTGGTAATTAGGTTAAATAATATAGAAGTTAGGGAGAAAAACGTCCTTTCAAAAATTTCTAGTTTTTCTTTGACAATGCTATATGGCCATCTTATATCAAATATAAAACAAATTTATAAATAAATTATGAGTAATTAATACTCATATTTCATTCTAAGTAATCAAAATGCACACAAATATTTTCATTCATATATTGTCCTGGGAAAACAACCGAAATACCGAAACCGAAGTTTTTTTAGAAAAATACCGAAAAGAGGAAATCGAAACATTTAAAATTTCGGTTACAAAAAAATTATTCACTTTAAAAATTTAAAGTCAATGGCAACCGAAATTTTAAAGGTTTCGGTTTCCTTTTTTCGGTATTCTTCTAAAAAAATTCGGTTTGGGTATTTCGGTTACGGTTTTGTTTTCGAAGAATTAGGGTTTCTGTATTTGGGTTTCGGTTTTTAAAGTGAATAATTACCTGGTCAATTTTGACATACATGTATGGTTAGGATGTATGGCTGAAACAGCAATACTGTATGTCAGTTCAATATCCACCAATACAATATTTGAGGATTGGCTATATTTATGACAGTACCATAAATATATTTTTTCAGTGTACAAACTATGACAGTGGCGCTTTTGAAAGGAAAATTTGTTAATTACTTTAGGCGCGATGTTTATATTCATGAAATTTTTAATTAAAATGCAAATCTATTATTTTTTAAAACAGTAGTTAAAAATTTTAATATAAAAAATTGTTAAATATGAATATTTGAAAACATCATTTATAAAAATTCAATAAAAAAAATAAATAAAATTACATCTTAGTAAGCAAAGAATTTTGAGCTGTTTCACTACATCGAGATATTTCGACTTTGAGAATGACGTCAGATAGCTGGAAGGAAAACAAATAGACGGTACAATGCTATTTTTATGAGAGAAAGTATTTAAAATTCATTACATTTGTAAACAATGAATATTTTTTATAACTTTAAAAATGTAAATTTCAGTTTCTTAAAAATCTCGTCGAGAGTTTCGGTCTCGTGACATATAGTATCGGTATCGTTTGAATATATCGAAAACTAGTATCGTCTCGAAAAACCGAGACGATACGAGACCGAGACTAGTCTTGGTATCGTGGGCAGCACTAATTTTATTTTTCTGACTTTTCCCGAATTAAAAAAATATGTATTTACTTCTTTCTTATCCTGTTAATAAATTGAGTTCCAGTAAAGGATTTTTTATTTATGATAGAATTTAAATATTTATAAAAATGATTTAATTCTTGCGAAGAATTTTATAAAATTTTTCTAATTTTCTGAAGCATTGAATTCCTGAGAAATTTTTATTATAGTTATGAAAAAAATTGAATTCTTACGAAGATAAAAAAAAAAAAATAATTTTAATAATTGAATTCTGTTTTGAAATTTTATGAAAATAGTAGATATAAAAAATTATTGAATTGTAAAAAGTTTTTAAAAATAATTAAATTTTACAAAGGATTCAATTACAATTTTTTATAATAATTAAATTCTCGCGAACGATTCTATTAGAATTTTTTAAAAAATAATTGGATTTCCTAAAAAATATTTATTACTATTAAAAATAATTGAATTCTTGTGATGAATTTTATTAAAATCTAAATGAATAATTGAAGCATTTCAAAAAAATTTAGTTTAACTTCTATATAAAATAATTCATTTCTTTCGAAAAATTTTATTAAAATATTTAAAAATAATTGAATTCCTTTTAAAAATTCTAATATTTTTGTAAATAATCGAATTCTTCCAAAGCATTTATGAAAATAGTTGAATTGTTGCTAAGAATTTTATCAAACTGTTTAAATAATTGATTTCTTTCTACTAAATTAATGCAAATCCTAAATTAAATAATTGAATTCCTGAGAAATTTTTGTTATTCATGAAAAGAAGTGAATATTCAGGTTCGATAATTTTTAGAAAAATATTTTTAAAATATTTAAGGTTATGTCCAAGTTGCAAAATGTAAACAAACCAAGCACTAAAATCAGCCTTTTTATACATCTTTTTATCTCACAAAAATTACCATTAGAGAACTTATTTTTACAAAAATGATGAATTATAGTGTCAAAGTTTCCAAAAAAATCATTTTTGAGTGTAATCAATAAATAGCAATTAGTAAAACAATTAATTCAAATGACCTGTAAAATAGCATTTTTGATGCGTCGCGAAAAATAAACTGTTTGAGTATATCAACCGCACTGACGATGAAGAAGTCTCATATCAGCGATTGGACCTTTAACATGTGGAAAGGGAAATTTTTCCCTTTCCTCCATGAAATTATAAGGAGAAAGGGTAAAAACTTCTTCATCGTCCGTGCGGTTGATATAGTCAAACAGTTTATTTTTCGCGACGCGTCAAAAATGCTATTTTACAGGTCATTTTATTTAATTACTTTACTAGTTGCCCTTTATTGATCACACTCAAAAATGGTTTGTTTGGTTTGTTTACATTTTGCTTTGTTTACATTTTGCAACTTGGACATATCCTTAATTTTGTAGATATTGATATTCATTTAATTCCGAAAAGTTTTCACAAATAATTAAATTCTTTAAAGTTTATAGACATAATTGAAGTGTTTCAAAGAATTATTTATGTAAATAATTGAATTCTTAAGAAGAATTTTATTAAAATTTAAAAGAAATAATTGAATTATTGAAAAAAATTTAATTAACATTGTATTTTAAAAAATCGATTTCTTTCGAATAATTTTATTAAAATATTTTAAAATAATTGAATTGGTTTGAAAAATTTCAATATTTTTGTAAATAATTAAAATCTTCTAAAGAATTAGAATTTTTTTTTATATAAGGGGCAAAATTCCTCAACTGCTCAGGTCAAAAAATGAATTTTCTCTAGACCTTGCTAAAATGTTACTATTATTAGTAGAATTGTAAATATAAATTTATTTTTAATTTAATAAAATATTTTTTAAGTTATGGACTTTCAAAATTCTGATTTTTTGAAAATATCTTTTTTTTCGATTTTATATATTGATAAGTAAAATTAATCAAATTTAAAGTATGAATAGTGATTTTGAAAGGGGTTTTCAAGGGCTATAAGCTGGTAATGAAAAAAAGTTTTCTTTCAATGTGACCTTAAAATTCAAGGCTAAATTCTTAATTTCAATATAATTGAAAATCGATGTTTTTTCTTTTGTTCTAACCTATTCCAATCGAAAGCTTACCTTTTTTCCTATGAGCTATGTAAAAATAAGAGTGGAACCAAGTAACTTTTTAAAGAAATTAATTATAAATCATCATTTTCTATGTAAAATAATGATAAATTATTATTTTTCTCTAAAATTTCTATGGTCTTATTCTGATTTTTACACGGCTCATAGGAAAAAAGGTAAGCTTTCGATTGGGATAGGTTAGAACAAAAGAAAAAACATCGATTTTCAGTTATATTGAATTTAAGAATTTGACCTTGAATGTTAAGGTCAAATTGAAAGAAAACAATTTTTTTTTCATTACCAGCTTATAGCCCGTGAAAACCTTTTTAAAAATCACTATTCATACTTTAAATTTGATTAATTTTACTTATCAATATATAAAATCGCAAAAAAAGATATTTTCAAAAAATCAGAATTTTGAAAGTCCATAACTTAAAAAATATTTTATTAAATTAAAAATAAATTTATATTTACAATTCTACTAATAATAGTAACATTTTAGCAAGGTTTAGAGAAAATTCATTTTTTGACCTGGGCAGTTGAGGAATTTTGTCCTATAATTGATTTTTTTGAAAAGTTGAAATTAAATTTTTGAGAAAAATAAATTTATTTTTTGAGCAAATCGTGTAAATTTGTTATTGAAATTTTGCGATGAATTTTACTATTTATGAAAATAATTGATTTTCTTTAAAAAATTTTGTTATTTTTGAAAATAATTTAATTTTTCGTAAGAATTGTATAAACATTGTTTTAAATAATTAATTTTTTTCAAAATATAATAAATGTCATGAAAATTTTTTTTTAAATAATTGAATTCTTGTGGAAAACTTTATTTATGAAAATAATTGAATTCTTGCTCAGAATTTTATCAAAAATTAGAAAAAACGAAGTTTCATGAAAAATATTATTAGTGATGGTATTTCAATTATTGTGAAGAATTATATAAAAGTTTTGGTAAATAATTGAATATTTTTTGAAAATAATTGAATCGTTTTAAAGAATTTGATTATAATTTTTGAGAATAGTTTTTGTGATTTTTAGTATTAGCCAAACAAATGAGTTTTGCCCGTAGAAATGTTATAAATAAATAAATAAAGATTTTGATGTAATTTGACTTCAGAAGTACAAAAAATGTTCCGATGTGTGTGTGTGTGTGTGTGTGTGTGTGTGTGTGTGTGTGTGTTTACTAACGTTACATTTGCCTTAATATTTGAGAACGAGAAAGAGCTAAAGGCCTCAATTTTTTTTAAATTGTAAGTCTTTCCGGGGGACATAAAATGAGAGTATTTTTAGTGTGATTCACAAAGCTTAACTATATTTTCTTGCATTTTTCATTTTGTGAAAAACTTGTCTTGGCCATAATTTAAAAAAATATTATGACATCTATAAATGTTTTTCTTTAGTTTTGTAGTTTTTTTAAATGCATTTTTTGAGTCTTCATTGAGGAGTAGAATTTAAAGGGAGGTGAAATTAATGAAACTGTTGGCGCCAGGGGAGGGGTACATGTATTTTTTCGAAATTTTCGCTGAAGACACTAGGAATATTAACACAAAATATGTTTCAAATTCTATATTATTTAATATAGAATATTATAAGCTTTCAAACGGTAGATTTGTTAAGTTTCTGACATTAGTTTTTTTAGATGTTAAATTTCGTCACAAAATTTTAAACCTGTATTCTAGAGATATTAAGGATATCTCTAGAAAATAATAAGGATATTAAGGATGAAAAAAAGAAAAAAAAATTCGAAAAAATTTTGTTTTCTCATAAGTAATTTCCTTAAATGTGAATAACGTAACGCGTTCTGTAAGTTGAGCAGCACAAGGAGGAGATCTTGTTTATAGAAGTCTTAAAGTTTCAAGTTCTATTCCTGATGTAGGAAAATTTTTTGCTTTAATTTCACATTTTATATTCTTAGACCACTTTGGTAATTCATAATGAAAATTCAACAAATTGTTTAAAATTTGTCAAAACTTAAAATATTATTTCAACCAACGATTTTTAAGTATTGGATTTTTTTATGAAGAAGGGCTATTTTTTCTTAAATTTTAGAAATGTGAAATAAAATATAGTCAAAATATTAATTTAATTTGATTTTATTACCAAGATTTTGACAAAATCGTTATATGATTACATTTTTTGAGGACGCTTATTGTTAAGTAGTTAATTATTTTTTAAATTGTTTTTTTCATATCTTAGGATATGAGGATTTTTTATTTTTTTAATTTTTTGTTTTAATTTATTCTTAATTGATATATCAGATTTAGTGAGTTGTTATCGTTGTAAAAAATAAGTATTGTTTTTTGTGAGTTGGTTATAATGAAAGTTAATTCTGTTTTATTTAACTAGTAAGGTAAAAGTAGTCACACAACTTAAACATAATCAATCTTTATATTTATGTGAGTAAGATAATGAATTTGTTTAAATAATTTTCATTAATCATTAATTATATTTATATTACATTGCAATTTGTAAAACAATTCTTAAGATAACATTTAATTTGAAATTAAAAATATTTTATATAATTTTTGTTTTAAACGATCTACCTTCTACGATCCGGTTGTTTAATTATTGTACATTTTATGTACTTTAAGTATTTTGAAGACTTTTTTTAATACTTAAGTCTTTCATGTGTCTTTATTTTATGTAGCATCATTTTAGTATATTTCATATGAATGATGAATGATTTTTTCTTAAAAATCATGTTGCTGTACAATAGATAAATAAATACAATAATGTTTGATATTTTTTTACTAGTTTTTCTTCCTAAAAAAATTTCGTTAGTTTTTTATCTGAAGATTAATTTTGCTTCCTCGTGAGGAAGCTTTGTAGTCGTTTAATTTATAACATTTTTAAAAATCCTTTAAATAAATTTTCTTTTACATAGGACTATGTTATTTAAGTCCCTGAACAATTGTCCGGATGTATGTATGGGTGTGTGTGTGCGCATGTTTGTAAGTGTGTGAGTGTGTGTGTGGATCCCGTTTTTTGTGAACACAATAATTCGAAGAGGTTTCAACGAATTCGGCTGAGAATTGCAAGGCATACTTATCATAAAAATATCTTGAAATGGATTGATGGACATTAAAAAATCTATTAAAAAAATTTTTTTTTTACTTTTTTCAAAAAATTTTTTTTAATTGCATATTGAAGTTAATATATAATAAAATCTTCTTCTTTGCATCAAGACAAATCGATTGGTATATATAAAGTATAAATTGTATGAGAGTTTGTAGAGTTAATGACAATTAAAGCAGAAAAATTATCTTTTTTTATCAAAAATTCAGTTCTTTCATCAAAATTATATTTTAGTACAATAAAATTTTACTCAATTTTTTCAATAATCTTATCCGTTGCATTAAAGCGGATCGATTGATATATATAAAGTATATATTGTATCTGAATTTATAGAATTAAACATAATTAAAACCAAAAATTCGCACTTTTTTAAGAAATTTATTTCCTTTTTAAAAATTATGTTGCTTTATAATAAAATGTTACTCTTGATTTAAAAACAAACTAAAAAATCATCATTTCATTGTTATATATTGTTATTGTTATATATTGTTATATATTATAAGAAGAGAATTAAAATAATTTTTTATATTTTTATTTAATTTTTATATTGTATGTGACCTTTACTAAAAAAATGTGTTTTTGCGTGAATTTATCACTCTAGAAAATAACAGGGGGTGAAAATGTAAATTTTTTGAGGTTTGTTTAGTTTTGAGATTGGGAAAGGAATAATTTTTAGTTTTTTAAAATCGGTTAGATAGATTTTGAGAAAAGTGTTTTTCTGTTTTCAAAAATGAGATTCTAAAAAAACGTGTTTAACCATTTTATAATGTATTATAGTTAGTTAAGAATCCGTCATTGAAATAGAAAAATTTTATTCTTTGTATATTTTTATTTTTAAAATTTTTTGGGAGAGTAATTTTATAATGCTAAGGAGCATTTTGCTACAAGAAAAGAAAAATTGATTTTTTTGAAGTCCTTGAGAAGAAAGTCCCCTTAAATGATTTATATTTAATATTAAAGTTAAAATTGATTGTTTGTTGTCTAGAGTTTTAAAAAATGTATAGAATTTATTTTATGAGATTTATCTTTTTAAGCGTTGTTGAAAATGATTCCATTTGAGGTTTTTACTTGATTGGTCTATTTCGGTAATTGTCCTGTTGTTCTCCAGAGTCAAGAAACCATGAATTAAAGTTGTAACTTAAAGACCAGGATTTTTTCCGGAAATCTGAATAATTAAAAAATACAATTATTAGGAG
This sequence comes from Leptopilina drosophilae, assembly GCA_032873175.1. Classification (NCBI taxonomy): domain Eukaryota; kingdom Metazoa; phylum Arthropoda; class Insecta; order Hymenoptera; family Figitidae; genus Leptopilina; species Leptopilina drosophilae. The sequence goes on along the minus strand of CM065480.1, from coordinate 23,840,749 downwards.
ATATGTTTGTCTGATAAATTTATAAATTATAATGTTATTTGAGAATAGAAAAATTTAAAATAATGTTCTTTTAGTTTAATTGTTTAGATGACAAATTGCAAAAAAAGAAACTTTATAAACTAAATTATTTTTTTGTTTAATAGTTTGTACTTTACCTTTATATATTGATGGAGATGCTGCATAATTCAAAGTTAATAGTAACATTGTTTTATTTCCTGATTTGATTCACCTAATAATTTAAAGCAAGTATTAATTAAAAAATTCGAGTGTTTGAATTGCCAAATTTAAATATAAAATTTAGTTTTATTTAATTCAAATATATTTTTTAATTGAATATAATATTTTAAAGAGAAAAATGTTCAATCTTTTAAGATTCTTTTCTTTAGAGAAAAGTGTTCTTAATAAAATTGTATTTTTTAAAATCACAGGCTAATAAGCCGATCATTTTTGGTGTTGTTAATTTTAAAAGGGCTAGAATTTTTCAATTGAGTTTATAGTTTTTAAGAAATATATTTTCTTTTTACATTTTTTTCCTAGTTGATAAATTTTAGTAACTAGTAAAGGAAATATATACATTGATTCTAGCCTTCTTAAAGTTAATTTTACACGGCTAAATAGCCAATTTGTTGATTATGTTATTAACATTAAGAGAGGTGAATGTTATTTTTTATAAATTTTAATTTCTTTTTTCTTTTAATTTTTTTGTTGTGGATAATTTTCTTAATTACCAGATACGGAGAAAATTTAGTTTTTATATTTGATCGAATTTTTTATAAAGTTGAGATATATTGTCATAATTGTTATTAATAATTACTTAAATGTAGTGTAAATATTTATAAAAATATAAATTTACTGAACATTTCTTTTCCGGTTCTCCGAATTATAAATGAAATTCTAAATATTTGGTTCAAATTTTACTTTATTACGTGAAACATTAATACATTTATTATGATGTTTATGCCTTTTCTATTATCATTTTATGAAATCGCTTTTATAGTTTAGTTGTTTAAGAATTACTGTTTTGGCCTTTCATCCAGTTTCACCAAATTAAATGTAGTAAAATATTAGGAATAAATTTTCTGTTTTCTTTCTTAATGTTAATAAATAATCAATACGGCTAAAGAGCCAATTTGTTTGATGGGGTTGTTAACTTTGAGAATTTTAAATTTTTATGTTTTTTATGTGTATCTGTTCTTCTTAATAATGAAATAAAAAATTATTAATTTTTTTGCTATTTATAAAATATATGTGGATGTCCGCATAAAAAAGGTTTATTTTCACAGTATTAAACTTGCTTTTATATGCAAAATTCTTGTTAGATTTGTAAAATTTTTGAAGGTGTTAGGCTATTTAAGATTGTAAATTTCTTTAAAATATAAAATTTTTAAGTTTAAAGTGCTAAAAGTTTACATATAGAGAACTGAAATCAAATATTGTAATAAGTTTTCTATCTATACTACATTTAAAAATGTTTGTGTTAGACTATATTTTCATTTAACCCTTAGAAACACGGTAGTCAGTACTACTGACAACATATTATTTCAGACGTTGATCTCCATAAAAATGAAATTTGCATGTTTATAAACAATCTTTCTTACACATATCAATCAGATATTGTATACGATCAAAAAAATGAAGTTAATTTGTAAATATTATTTAAAAAAATATTGTTATAAATAAAAAAGATTATAAAAGAAGTTTATTCTTTTTTTTAATTCACGTTAGGCGGTGATTCCCAAATTGCGAAGAGAATATTTTATTGTAACGGTTTTTTGGGTCGCTGATTACGAATCTGAGAAAATTTTGAAATAATTCAAAGTGGCGGATCCAATATGGAGAATATAAATTTTGAAAACATTCAAAATGGCGGATCTAATATGGCGGACATAAAATATAAAAAGTCGGTCAATTGGATTGAAATTCAGCATTTGAGGTCAAATATAAATTCTAAATGACGGATATAATATGGTAGATATAAAAAATAAAAATTCGTTCAATTAGATTGATACTAGGTACTCGGATGTTTTGTTGTCGCTGATTACGAATCTGAGGTCATTTAAAAAAAAATTCGAATATATAATCAAATAATTGACTAGGGCACGATTTACAAAGTGACAAAAGAATCTTAACCCCCATCTTTTTGATTTACGATTTTGTATACTGCTAAATATGGATCAGCATAATGAACGTAACTCACGTGCTAGTTATTATTCGGAGATGCATCTGGACTATTCACAGGTTTGAGAAGAGTCATGGTAGTCGGATGAAAAGTGAACAGCCATCTTGTTCATTCACTTGATTCACTGCAAGCTTGTAGATGTTGTTTAATATTCGTAGTTACCTTTTTTCATTGTGCTATCTTGCGTTTTGCTTTTAGGCAGCTTAGAGCGATGAGACTTCACTGCCCCACATTAAAAAAAACTTGATCTTCTTCTAGTGATAGTAAAAGATCAACTTCAGTGAAAAAGTTGTTAAAATACATGTGAAGATTTCCACTTACAATTTTGCGTGTAAGATATAATATATATATATAAGTGTTAGTTATTATTCGGAGATGCAACTGGACTATTCACAGGTTTCAGAAGAGTCATGGTAGTCGGATGAAAAGTGAACAGCTATCATTTTGTTCATCCACTTGATCCACTGGAAGCCTGTAGATGTTGTTTAATATTTGTAGTTACCTTTTTTCATTGTGCTATCTTGCGTTTTGCTTTTAGGCAGCTTAGAGCGATGAGACTTCACTGCCCCACATTAAAAAAAACTTAATCTTCTTCTAGTGATAGCAAAAGATCAACTTCAGTGAAAAAGTTGTTAAAATACATGTGAAGATTTCCACTTACAATTTTGCGTGTAAGATATAATATATATAAGTTTTAGTTATTATTCGGAGATGGAACTGGACTATTCACAGGTTTCAGAAGAGTCATGGTAGTCGGATGAAAAGTGAACAGCTATCATTTTGTTCATCCACTTGATCCACTGGAAGCCTGTAGATGTTGTTTAATATTTGTAGTTACCTTTTTTCATTGTGCTATCTTGCGTTTTGCTTTTAGGCAGCTTAGAGCGATGAGACTTCACTGCCCCACATTAAAAAAAAACTTAATCTTCTTCTAGTGATAGCAAAAGATCAACTTCAGTGAAAAAGTTGTTAAAATACATGTGAAGATTTCCACTTACAATTTTGCGTGTAAGATATAATATATATAAGTGTTAATTATTATTCGGAGATGCAACTGGACTATTCACAGGTTTCAGAAGAGTCATGGTAGTCGGATGAAAAGTGAACAGCTATCATTTTGTTCATCCACTTGATCCACTGGAAGCCTGTAGATGTTGTTTAATATTCGTAGTTACTTTTTTTCATTGTGCTATCTTGCGTTTTGGTTTTAGGCAGCTTAGAGCGATTAGAATTTACTGCCCCACATTAAAAAACTTAATCTTCTTTTAGTGATAGTAAAAGATCAACTTAAGTGAAAAAGTTGTCAAAATACATGTGATGATTTCCACTAACAATGAAGGCATTAGTCGTATACGTAACTGCTTTTCCGTTGTTTTTGATGTTCTTGTGTATATGGAATTCATACACGAATCTAGATTCGTTTGTTCTTGTCCAGGATTTATAGCCTTGTTTTATTGGTTTAGCAGTGTAAGGGGCTGTCCATAAATTATGCAAGATATTTTTTTGGAAAATATGAAACTCCCTCTCCCTTGTAAGATATTCTATATGCAGTAGTGCTATTTTTTCTATTTATCGTAAAAACTTGTTGACTTAATTAGTTTCGGAAAACGCTAAGAGTAAGTAAAAACTTTTTTAAATCCTTTAAATCTTTAAATCCTTCAAAACATGCTTCGAATTTTTACAAAATAATTTTAGAATCGTAATCGACTATTTCAAAAACCTCCGGGTACTGAGTTTCAGTCAAATTGAACGACTTTTTATTAATTTTTATGTCCGGCATATTGGATTCGCTATATTGAGTTTGAACAAAATGACCTTAGATTTGTAATCAATGACCCCAAAAACCTCCGAGTACCGAGTTTTAGTTCAATTGAACGATTTTTTACTTTTTATCTCCGCCATAATGGATCCACCATTTTGAATTTGTACAAAATTACCTCAATTTCGTAATGAGCGATCCCAAAAACTCCTGAGTATACTAATTATTTGTTTACGAAATTAATAAATTAAGATTATTTCATAACCTAGAACTGATGGACTAAGCCTTTTTCATGCTGATATTCACATATTTTCAAAAAGTAATTAATATAGAAAAAAATAATAAAATTCTGTGAATTTTACGTAGGAGGAAAATATATTTTGGTTTATGAATTTGATAATGTATAAATTGTTTCTTTTGATTTTTTTATAAATGAAGAGTTTTATTGTAAATTAAGTGGATATTTTATAAATATCAAAGTTAACAAGCACCCGGCTAAATAGCCAATATATTTTACGGTGTTATTAGCTTTGAGAGGATCGAAATTAAAAAATGTTTTATTTTTTAACTAGATTAAATTTCTATGCATTTTATTTAATCCTCCGTCACACGCCTTAGAAAAAATTACGTCTTTACACATGTTTAGAGGGAATCCCTTACCACATTGTAAAATAAGCGATATTACAAAATAAACAAAGGAATCAACAAAAATTTCGTTTTAACACAAATTTACAAGTATGTAGTAAATTATTCTAAATTATACAATTAATAAATTTAATTTTCGGTCTCAAAAAGAAATATTTGTTACACGAATGTACATCTTCGAAGGAATTCCACTTGACATGTAAAAATAATGTAACATGAACGAATAAGCAAAAAATCATTAAACAATCTATTTTAATTATATTTATAATTTAATTTGGTCATTAACTAACAGTGGAACAAAAAATGTTTGGAAAATTTGATTTTTTTATTTAACATAACCTCACTTTTTTGAGTTTTTTCTGTCTTTGAAGCTTTATAGAAACTGATTTTATTTTGCAATGAGGAAAACAAAACTAATTTAAAAAATACTAAAACCGTAGAGGGAATCCTTTCCTAGGTGTGTAACGGAGGGTTTAATTTGATGTAACTAATTTATATTTTCAATATTAATAGATGTTTCGACCATTTCAAGGCTTATACCACACGGCTAAAAAGCCAATTTGATTAATATTATTGTTAGAAGTAACATTAGTAAAAGATTAAATTTATAAATTCTATATATATTGTTCAATCTTATTAATATGCAATATTTTTGCAATATAATATCTAAGTTTTGATTGGTCATAATACATGTTTTCAGGTGCAGTATTGTAACATATGGAAACTGCAAATGCAATTGCAAATAAACCACAATCTATATTATTGGTTTGGTTTTGAACAGTATGAAATTTAATTTGTGGTTGCCATGGATATAATTTATTTAAATATATTATATGTTGTGGTTGTAGTAATTTAGCGTTTAAGCTATCATATATATGAATTAAATGACCATCGTAATAAGTACAAATCCAATGACCAATATGGTCTTCTCCATATTGTCCACTATATAAAATTTGTATATTAGTTTTATTTTTTGGTTGAGCTTGTATATTTGAGGGAAATTGTATAAATAAAACATCTTGATGATTATAACTAAATTGTGAATTTAGTAATTCTCCAAATTGATTAATGTGTTCATCTGCTAAATGTAGTTGAGGATTTAAAATTTCAGATTCAAATTCTAGATTGTTATTTGAATATAAATCTTTTGTATTCATAAAGGAGGAGGTATTCGAAAGAGTTTCATTATTTTCTTGATACTTTGTAGATGTTTGAGAAATTTGTAAGTTTTCAATGTTTTGTGATAATTGGTCATTTACATCAAATATTTCAATATTATCATTAAGAGTTATGTTTTGAAAACTATTAGCAATTTGGTTTTCTTCGAAAAAGGTAAGAAATTCATGATTAGTAGAATTTGCATTTGATTGATTAAGTTGATGTTCAGGAATTTGAATAAATATAGGTTTATGATCTGAAAAGTAAGTTTCATAAGTTCCAGATGTACAGTTTAGAATATTTGTAAAAATTATATCAATTTGAGTGTTAAAGTTTGTTGTTGAAACATTGGTTGGTAATTGTGATTCTAATTGATATTTTGATAATAAGTTTTTGAACTGTACAGACTTGTTAATGTCATTTAAATCATTATTAAAATCTCCAATAAAAATTATTGGTATGTTTTCTTTATTGATTGGTTCAAAGACGGTTTTTAAAATATTGGTGAAAGTTTTATTACTAAACATTGGGGATTTGTATCCTGTAACTACGGTTGTTGTTTTATATTTAAAAATTATTATGTCAATTTGACCATGATATTTATTATTGGTTTTTTCAATATCTGTTAAGTGATCAAGTATTTCAATATTTTGATTTTTTTTTGCAAAAATAATGACTCCTTTTAATTGTTTATTTGTGACAGTAGTCGATCTAAAAATTTCTTCGAAATTTGGTATTAGTATATTGTCAGTTATTTTTAATCGGGTTTCAGAAAATATTAAAATATCTCCTCTCTGATACCAAGGGTCATTAATAATTTTTGTAGCGTGTTTATGTAAAGAATTTGTATTTAAATATATAATAGTTTTTCCATTTACATTTGTTAAATTATCAAATGATAATTTTAACATTTTTTTTGTTTTTAAACGATTTATCTCTATTGAAATAAGATCTTTATTGTTTAATTCTTTTGGAGGATGAAATTCACCTAGTATATGAAGTCCATTTAAATTTTTTGTACGACTTAAAGCTACATATAACATTGATTTATTTATTCTTTGGGATTGTTGTAAATCTAAGCAAATATGATCATATGTTTGGCCTTGGCTTTTATGAATTGTTATTGCTTCTGCAGCAACAATTGGAAATTGTTTTCTAATTATTTGATAACCTAATATTTCTGATATGGGTAATGGTTTTTTTTGTTGTAAAATAGGAGTTAGGTTTTGGTTTATGTTACTTTCTAATGCATATTTTGTATATGCATTGCGTGCTTTCTTTCCTACCCTGTCATTTTGAAAATCTAACCACACTTTTAATATTTCTTTTGATGTTTCGTCAATAGTAATGTCTTTCAAAATTCCACATGCTCCGTTTACTAAACCATCTTGAACATCGATATTGTTTGTAAGCATGTATTTTATACCAATTTTAAAAATAATTATTAGTGGTAAACCTGCAGTTTCTGATGTTTTCTTATTCTTAAGTGATAATAAGCGTTTATTTTTTTCTTCTTCAGATATAATGCTTAATATTAAATCTTGGGCTTCAGATATAAATTCTTGTCCTGGATGATTTTTAATTTTTTTAAAATTATACATGTCAACTAGACTATTTTTTGCATATAATCTTATTGTATCGTTAGGAATTTTATTTTCGGAAACACACCTAGATTTTATTAAATGGATATCATCATTTGTCATACTTTTACTAGCTAAATTATTTAAAGCTGTAATTAATTTTTTTTCATTTTTTTGTCTCATGACTTCAGTTAGTTCATAATATTGAAACAAATCCCATAAATATGTTCCTGCTATTATACTTGTAGCTGAGTACTTGGGAGGACTAAAAACTGAAACATCCATAACTGGAGGTAGTTGATGTAAATCACCTACTACTAGCACGGATATTCCACCAAAAGGTTTGTTAATTCCTTTAATATCTTGGAGTCGAGAATCTACTTGACTTAACATTCTTGCGCCTACCATCGATATTTCATCAATAATCAAAACTTTTAAGTCAAATAATTCAGCTCTTATTGAATTAGCTACGTCATGATCTAGATTGACTAATGGACGATTGTTTTGTGAAACCGGTAATTTAAAAGCTGTGTGTAATGTCACCCCGCCGATTAAAAATGCTGCTTTTCCTGATGGTGCACATAATAAAACATGTAATTTTTCTCTTTTTTCATATTCATTTTTGTTTTCTTTGTCGGGTATTCGTGAGAAATAGTAATTTACTATTTGAAATACGGCATTAATAACTGTACTTTTGCCAACACCAGCTGAACCGCTTAAGAAAATATGAAAAGGTAATTGATTTGTTTTTATACAATGCAATATGTGCATAACAATTTCACGTTGTTTAAGATTTAAGTTTTCCATTATTTCAAATATTTCTTCTTCAAGTAATTTCGCTGGAATTGAATACCTATTACATATATTGTCTTTAACCGTTTGTTTATTTTTAGTTGTATTAAACATGTCTATTTCCTCGTCTTCTTCTAATTTTTGTTTATTGAAGTTAGTTACTTCTTCTTCTTCTATGTCTTGATATTCAAGGTGAACATTTTCGATTTCTGTATTTATTATTTCTTCGTTGAGAGCACAATATTTACTTTTATTGTGTTTAATTAAATTAATGTTTTTATTAAAAATCAATTCGCAGTCTTTATTTATAATATCATTTTCTTCACATCGCCAAGGAAAGAATAGCATAATTTGTTCTCTGTAATAGTTAACAGGATCTTGTAATTGGTTAAATCTTCTAAATCTTATTATCATTGGTTTACTTCTGATTTTCATGTTTTCGTTATTTTGTTCTTCGTTGTCATCTGTTTCGCTTTCATTTTTTTTATTATTATTCATTGAAAAGGCAACAAAATCTGCTAAACAAATATCGTTTTGTGTATTTGGACGTTTTTCGTATTTTGTTATGCAATCTTCTTTTACTATGTCTTTAGATTTAGAATCTAATAGTTGTAATTCTTTTTCAGATTTTAACATTCGAACTCTATCTTCTTTTGGACTTGTATTAATATATATTACTTTTCTACTTCCTTTAGCTACAATTAAGGGAATAACTTGATAGGCTGCTTCTTGTGCGGACATAATATTACCATTTAAAAAGGCATTCGAGAATTTTTTTAATCTTTCAGATATGGTTGTGTTGCCGTTGTTTATATCATCAACACATTGGCGTAAAAATTTAGATAAACCGTTGTCCACTTTACTTACATAATTGACAATATATGATGCGCAGCTGTATGCATTCGTAATAAATTGAATATCCATGTTAGCTTCAAACAAATTTAATATATCTAAATTATAGCAGTTAATGTTTACCTCATTACTTTTTCTTTTTAAGAAAATACGTGTTCTTTTAATTGAGCTACGAATTGCAAGAATGTATTCCTCTTCAGTTAAATTAAGATTTTTTAAAATGTCATTAAATTCTAAGATTTCGTTATTTTTTTTGGAAAAGTAGTACATTAATTTTTTTATTTTTTCTACGTTTTGTGATAAAATTTTTGTCATTTCGTCATCTTTGTTATCTAAAGGTTCTAATATCATTGTTTGAGACATGACTGGAAGTGGGAAATCAAATCGACATTTCATTTTATTCTTTTTTCCTTTATTGCAAGTATGGGTGTGTTTATGTCGTTGTACTCCAATGAAAGGATTATTATCAATGTATTGACACGTTATGAATTTGTCAATAAATTGAATACATTTCTCTTGATTATCTGGATTGGTGGTATCATATTCAGGAGCATTTGAAAGCCAGAAAAAGCAGTGTGCGTGGGGTGAACCACGTAATTGAAATTCGATTCTATAGTAATAATCAATAACAGTATAATTAGAAAAAGGTCCATTTTTGCTTTGTAAATAATTTAACATTGCTCTAAATTTATTATCAAAATATAAAGCGCAGGTTACAGGATCACGTCTAATGTAATCTGTTTTTTCGTGGTCACTTATATTTAGTGCTTCTTCTAATGATATAGACTTTTTATCGATTGCGTATGCTAAAATTTGTATTAGTTCTGGCCATAACCTTTCTGCTGCAGATAAAGTAATAAATAAAGTTGGTTTTCCTAACTGTCTAATCATAGCTAAAATTTTCTTTTTTTCATTTTCTAAGTATGCTGGAGATAATCTAATTTGTTTTAAAATTTTATATCCTACGTCGTGTCTAATAAGATCGTCTATAAGTTCTGTTTTAAGAACTTGTTCTGCAGTTAGATTTTCATTTTTTTTTATTTGTCGTAAATACACATTTACTTGGGAGGATAAGTTACTATGCATTTTTTTATTTGCTAAATATAGAAGATAACTTGGTACGCATGCTCTTCTATCACTTCGACGAATTTCTGACTTAATTCGAGCACTATCTGAAATATTGGCTGTGAAGTCATATCCACCAAAAATTTTAGGATGGCTTAATGCACTTAAATTAGGTGTTTTCCAAGACATTGGTTTATTTGCTTGCCCAGGAGCTATTATTTGGGCAAGTTTTGCGCATTCGGAATTTCTATCTAACAGTAAAACCTCATTGCTGATTTCTTCCTCAGCATCGCTATCACTATCAATATCGATTGCATAAGTAAGTTTATCATCACCGTCATTTATTACTAATTGTTTATTATCGGTATTATTTGGATAATTATTATTTGTTTCATCAGTTACGAAATTAATTTCACTACATTTTTCATATTGTTCGAATAAAGTTTCGTTTACAGTTATATTAAATTTTTTATACAAAGGTGTAGTTAATAAATGTTTTAAAGCTTCACAAATAAAACTAGGTCTAACAAATTCATTTTTGTATTCTGTTTTGTGTGAAATGTTTCTTTTAAATATTATTTGAGTGATATCTAATGAAGTAAATGGTCTTGGTAAAACGTTAACCATTTCATTAATTTCAACTGGAACATGTACAACACTTCCTTTTAGGGAGAGTTGTGGATTAAGGGAGTATGGTTTTAAGGGTCTAATTTGTTTAAATGCTATTAAGGGTGATACCATAATAGCTTCTACATCTGATAAATTTGTTATACAGGGTGGTAGAGAAGGAAATTTTAATCCGTTACTAGTTGCTAATTGTGGTATTTTACCATTTCTTATATTTTTATCGCAAGTTCTACAAATTTTACAAGTTGATCTATCGTTAATTATTTTATTTTCAAAAATATCATTTGATAATTTGGAATGTTTTCTTGTTGTTGACAAATTAATAACAGAATGACTGAACCATAATGTTTCACAGCATGCACATATGTTATTGGGTGTATCTTTTCGTTTTTTAATAAACTGTAGTTTAGATTTTGAAAAAGGATCTTTTTTAGTTTTTAAAATTTTTACATAGTTTTCTCTAAATTTATATATTTTGTTAAGTCTTAAACGACGTTTGTATTCTTTATTATTAATGTTTTCAGTAATTTTAAATTCGATATCGTCTCGTTTTCTTTTTTTCTTTATATTTAGCAATAATTTTTCCTTTTGTTTATATTCATTATCTGTTCTTTTTATTCGCTTTGCGAGTTTTTGTTGAATTTGTTCTTTTTCTTTAAATTCTTTATTTTTTCGTTTTCTTTGTTTTGCAGATTGTTGTTGTTTTCTTTCTTTTGTTTTGAATTCTTCATTCTTTCGTTTTATTTGTTTTGCAGATTGTTGATGTTTTCTCTCTTTTGTTTTGAGTTCTTCATTCTGTCGTTTTATTTGTTTTGCACATTGTTGTTGTTTTCTTTCTATTAATTTGAATTCTTCATTTTTTCGTTTTATTTGTTTTGCACATTGTTGTTGTTTTCTTTCTATTAATTTGAATTCTTCATTTTTTCGTTTTATTTGTTTTTCTTTCTTTTCTTTTTTTTTAAATAATTCATCCTTTCTTTTTAATCGTTTTGAGCATCGTTGTTGTATTTGTTCTTTTGTCCTAAATTCTTGAGTTTTTCTTTTAGTTGATATTGAAATATGTTGTTGATTTCTTTAATTTTTTTTGAATGTTTCGTCTTGTCTTTTTTGTTGTATGTATAATAGTTTTTCTTCTTTTAATTTTTCGGCTGTTTTATTTAAGATTAAATTTTCGTTTTCGTCATTTTCGCGTTTTAATCGTTTCACCGTTTTGTTATATGAATTTATTTGTTCTGTTGATTTTCTTTTTAATTTAGGCATTTTAAATTATTTAAAGAATATAAAATATGTTTGAAAAAGTGAAGAAAGTTTTATTATAAGAATGTAATAGTGTGTTTATATTTATAAGATTGAAAAGCTTACCAGCGTTATGGAGTTTATATTATATGTTTGATATAATTTGAATGCAAATTTGAAATAAATAATATTTAGTAGATCTGAAACATAAAAATAAAATTTTAATTTTAATTAAAGTTATACATACATAGCACTAAGTTTTTCATGTTTGTGGTAATGAGAATAAATTACATTGGTTTAAAACAAAAATTTTTTTACATTTTGACTTATAAATAGAAATTTATCTATTGTTTACGTTAAAATAGTTCCCCACGGAGAGACTCACATCTGTAAGAATCTAAAAATGACTAAAAATGTTTGCAATGACCGGAGATAAGGGGACTTTTATTATAATTTATTATTGTAGTAATTAAAGTTTCCAATTCTTCTTGGAAGGCAATTATTTTTCATTGTAAGTAAATATTTTAATGAAAGAAACATTTTATTTAAAAATAATTTTTATGAAACTTTAATTCAATGGAAATATCGTATGGCCGGTTTGCCCCATCGAAAAGGATCCGGTTTGATCCACAAGCCAATTTTGAGAATAAATGTTTGTCAAAAAAGAAACGCTTTGTAAATTCTTATAAGTTTTTGGTGGTAAATATTCCTGAGGTGTGTACCTTCAAAACCCAAGACCTAATATTTGGAAATATTACACGATTTACTCAGAATTCCCTTAAGAAAAAAGTCGGAAAAGTGTAGAAAAAAACTAAAAAAAAACTTTTGCTTCCAGCGTTGCACAAGCAAAAGTAAAAAATGTCAAATTGAAAAAATAAGGTATAGTACACATGGTTGTTTAAAATTTCTAAATAGCACTTTTGACAATTTTGCCATTTCGGAAATATTGAGAGGGGTCCGGTTTGCCCCACTCTCCCTTGCAGTATAGAGAAGTTTTTTCAATTTGTCCCGAAATGGGCCTGATGTGTTAAATGAGTTTTAAAACATTTTCTAAAATCACATGCAAAAATCACATTGGAATTTTTTTAAAATTAGCTGTTTAAAACTGTTTGCAGTATATAATTTTTAATATATTTGAGTGTTCTTTGCTTTAAATTCAAGGGTCTACATTGTAGACAGTTTTAAAAAGTTAATTGTAAAAAAATTCCACTGTGATGCTTGCAAGTAATTTTAGAAAATGTTTTAAAACTCATTTAACACATCAGGCTTTGGACAATTTGGAAAATCTTCTCTATACTGTAAGGAATAAATAAATTGAAAACAATAAAAAAATCCAGCCTAAAATAAAAATAAAATTAATTTATTTAGGGAGGAGTGGTGTAAGCCGGACCCCTTTGAATATTTTCGAAATTGCGAAATTGGCGAAAGTGCTCTTTAGAAATTAGAAACAACTATGTGTAGTATACCCATTTTCCCCTATAAAAAATTTTTAAAAATGTTTTTGCAATAATTTTGCGAGGAATTTATTTTATTTACCATTCAAAGTGGGATAATTTGAGGTTATGGCATTCCTAATTTGGTTTTTTTAATTGTTTTTTTGTTGTGTAATAGAATTTTTTCTTTAATTTTTTAGATCAAATTCGTTTTGTGAGTCGTTTTCCGATAGGAAAAATATTGTTAAATAAAAACAGTATTCACAGAATAACCAGGTATCATAATTTGAAATATGAGGCATTCCATGTCAAGTGATCCAGGTGGAGAAAAATTTTTCTCCAATCGTAGCAAAACTTGGGGCTTTTGTAGTACTAATAGATAGAAATTTTTCGTGAAAATATTTTTTTATCAAGTCCAATATTTTCCGAGGGGGAGGGGGTTAAATTTTTGGGATTTTCAGTACAATGCTTATTTCAATAATTTTTTACTCTTAAACTATTAAACATGAAAATTTGGCAAGGTACATTTTGGAAAGGTTTTTTCATGCTCTTTCAATTGAAAATAGGCATTTAAAAAAAAAATTTTTTGGCCCAAAAAAAACCAAAATTAAAAATAAATTTTATTTTTTTGGAAAAAGGGCATCTTTTTTTTTTTTTTTTTTTTAAACGAAAGCTGAGGTTTTTTCCTAAAAGGACATTTAAATGAAAAAGTGGGACAAGAATGTTTAAACATTGAAAAAATGAATTTTCTCGTAAAAACCGGGTTTAGAGCGCTCCGGTGAGTAGAAACCTCTGTTTTTCAATGTTTAAACATTCTTGTCCCATTTTTTCATTTATATGTACTTTTAGGAAAAAACCTCAGCTTTCGTTTAAAAAAAAAAAAAAAAAAAAAAAGCTGCCCTTTTTCCAAAAAAATAAAATTTATTTTTAATTTTGTTTTTTTTTGGGCCAAAAAATTTTTTTTGGCTAAATGCCTATTTTCAATCGAAAGAGCATGAAAAAACCTTTCCAAAATGTACTTTGCCAAATTTTCATGTTTAATAGTTTAAGAGTAAAAAATTATTGAAATTTGCATTACACCGTAAGACACCTGGGTCACTTGACATGGAATGCCTCATATACGAATTATAGTATCTATTGAATTATCATAGCTACAGACGAATCCTAAAGTGCACTCGGGTGTCCAGGAGTCAGGTCAACATCTTCTTCAGGGAATTTTTGTTTCTATCGAATAACCATAGCTATAGACCAACTCTAAAGTGCACCCGGGTGTCCAGGAGTCAGGTGAACATCTTCTTCAGGGAATTTTTGTTTATACTGAATAATCGTAAACATAGACTAAACCTGAAGTGCACTTAGGTATCCAGGAGTCAAGTAAAAATCATCCTCAGGGAATTTTAGTTTCTACTAAATAATCATTGATTCAGACTAACCCTACAATGCATCCTGGTGTCCAGGAGTTAGGTAAACGTCATGTTCAGAGAATTCTGTTTTTTTTTGAGTCATCACGCTGCGAAAATAACAAAATAATATGTTTTCAATACTCTTTATTAATTTATGTACAAAAAAAATATGGAACGCTTTAATCCATCCAGGTTTAAATAATACATAGATGGATAATTTTTTAAACTGTCATTCAGACTCAAAAATTTTATTTTTTCTTGGAATCACAAATATTATTATACATTTAATTTTTAATAAAAATTACGTCAGGTCAACAACAAGCTACAGTGCGGAAGACGCGAAATCAGTTTTGGTTTCCATCTAATAATTATAGCTCTTAATTAACGTCATGGTATATACTAATGTCTAGGAGTTCAAGGTGCACATTAGGGTTAGTTTATAGCTATGATTCTTCGATAGATACAAAAATTCCCTGAAGAAGATGTTCATCTGACTCCTGGACAGCTGGGTGCACTTTAGGGTTAGTCAATAGCTATGATTATTCGATAGATACAAAAAATTCCCTGAAGAAGATGTTCACCTGACTCCTTGACACCCGGGTGCACTTTAGGGTTAGTCTATGTTTATGATTATTCAATATAAACGAAAATTCCTTGAGGATGATTTTCACTTGACTCCTGCACACCCGGTTGCACTTTACGGTTAGTCTATAGCTATGATTATTCGATAAAAACAAAAATTCTCTTATCGATTGACTCCGGGGCATCCGAATGTACCTTGGTGTCAACGAGAAGAGTATCTAAATAATTAAATATTCAAGTTTTATTGTCACGAGTACTCGAAAAAATCGAGTACCCGAATTTTTTCGAGCTTTATATGAGGCTCGGCTCGGCTCGAAAAACGAAAAGCCCGAAAAAGCTCGACCGAGCCTCGAGCTTCAAGTTTTTTGCACACCTCTAAAAATTTTATTATTTTTTAGTAGAATTCCAATATTTTAGGTTGAAAGAGTCATTCATTTATCATAAAAATATCTCAAAATGGATTGATAGACATTAAAAAATCTTGAAAAATTTTTTTTTTACTTCTTTTAAATGGATATTGAAGTTTATACATAATAAAATCTTATTTTTCGTTAAACATTAAGTAAATCTAAAAGGCACACAAGTCTTACTGGCTGTGAGACTTGTTGAGACTGGTGCGCACTGCGTTTCTGCGCACAGGATTTCTTGATGAGTTCCCGAAACTTTCATAAACAGTTGCGGCCAGTGCCATGAATTTTACATGAGAAAGTAAAGAAAAAAAGACTATTGGACTATTTATAGCTTTTTCTAATACAATTTCCGAATTTTTGTCAAATATTCATTGATTACCATTGAAAGTTCGTTGCTAATTCAGTGTTACATCGTATCTAAGAATTATAATATAATTCCAGAAATATCTAGGAACTTTTTCCTCGTATATATATATATTCGAATTTATAAAATTAATAACAAATAAAGACGAAACATTCGAACTTTTATTAAAAATTTATTTAAGGGGTCTACCTACTTTAGATGCGCTAAAAACGGCTATTTTGTAAATTTTTTTAGGTTCAAATTATAAATATTGATATGTGAAATTTTACACATAAAGAAATGCACTCTCGAAGTATAAGAAAGAAACTGTTTTAATGTTTTAAACATTGTATTTTATTTAAAAATAAATAATGAAAAATATTAACAAAAAAGTGTGTGTGTACCGTTGATGAAATTGTTGACATGGATGGTCAAAACAGGAAATCCAAATGGTATTAGATTCAGTGTGTCAATAGCTATAGCTCATATCATACGATTTTTGTTTTTTGTAAAATTGACAAAATGGTAGCCATTTTTTGAAAAATATGAAAAAAAAATTTTTCTACCATTTTGGGTCACAAAAACATATTTAAAATCAAAGTTTTTAAAATCCCTTGATATGCGCTATAGATATGAACATACTGACCATATTGTTTGGATTTTTTGTTTTAGACCATCTATGCCAAAAATTTCATGAACGGCGCACTTCTTTAAAAATTTTTGAACAATTATTTTTAAATAAAAAAAATATATTTAAAAAAATTGAAACAGTTTTTTTCTTACACTTCGAGTGTTTATTTATTTATGTGCCAAAATTTTGATATTTGATATAATTATACCAAATTTCACATAAGTCTTTTTAAAGTTTAGTATTTTTTAAATTAAAATTTCGCTTTGTCGCACTTTTTCCCCAATTTGAAAATATTTTTACAAAATTTAATATATATTCTCTTTCTGTGTATACTACTGGTTAAAAGCTTAGGTGGTAAAGAGTTACGTTATTTTACTTTTAGATTTAACTTTTAAAGATGTTTTGAGCAAT
Organism: Leptopilina drosophilae; assembly: GCA_032873175.1. Taxonomy (NCBI): domain Eukaryota; kingdom Metazoa; phylum Arthropoda; class Insecta; order Hymenoptera; family Figitidae; genus Leptopilina; species Leptopilina drosophilae. Next base: position 23,823,643 of record CM065480.1, on the reverse strand, counting down.
GTAAAGTCGAAAATTAAACAGGGTCTCTATGTTTGTTTAAGAAAATTACCAGCGTTGTCCAAATTTTACCCGGTTTATTTTTTGAACAAATTTAAATTCACTCGATGTTTATTTTTAGCCATTAATAAATTTGCAGATGGCTAGAAAAATTGATTCATTTTATAAAAATACTTTTTTTAAGTAAATATGTTATATACCAGTACTAGACTTAGAGTGCAGTCCCATGCTGGTAGAATAGTGGAGTAGTGTAATAGATTTGACCTATCAAAATAAGTGTTAAAAAATCCAGTCATCTGATTGGTCAAAACTGTTCCACTATTCTACTAATCTACCACCATGGGACTGCACTCTGAGACGGGTTTTAGTTTCTACTATAATACATTTGAGAGAGTGTTTACCAATTGCGCGGGAAACCGATAAATAACCGGGAGTTTAAGGGTACAGTCACACTATCAATGCATCTGCATGATGCATGCATGCACAAACATTTGACCGTTCACACCTCCAGTTTTCGCTCTCGAAAAATCATTTTTCTGGCGGGATATTTAAAATTGATTAAAATTTAAAAATAACTTATTACTTATTATTACAATAAAAAATAAAAAAAATTGAACGTTTATTATAAGGAATTAATTGTAAATAAATTTCTCTTAATTTGTGGCATATTTTTTTAAATTACAAAAATTCACAATATTAAAATATGCCCACAAATTAAGAGAAATTTATTTACAATTAATTAATAATAAATGTTCATTTTTTTATTGTAATAATTAGTAATGCGTTATTTTTAAATTTTAATCAATTTTAAATATCCCGCCAGAAAAATGATTTTTCGAGAGCGAAAAATTGAGGTGTGAACAGTCAAATGTTTGTGCATGCAAGCATTATGCAGATGCATTGATCGTGTGACTGTACCTTAATTTGACCAGGAAAAACAGAGAATTTTCTTACTAAATTGAAAAAGTTTTATTATATTAATTTGTTTTTAGAAGCTGCTTTTTACACTGAGAAAACTGGATAGTCAAACTTAGAGGGTTAGGTTTTAAGTATTAATCCTGATTCCCTGGATAGTTAACTTTTCCCTCTTAGTTAGTGAAATTAATCATCGAAGTGTCTATTTATTTCTCTGAGATGGTTACGAAAAGTTTAACTTCAAATATAGTCTGTTTGTCCCTCCAGATAGTTAGTTGAATATTCCAGTTTTCTCCGTGTACTTTAATTTCTATTGATGTAATATTTATGTATTCTCTGAATCTGAATTAGCGATAAGTAAGCCACTATTCCAATTAGTGTATATGTACTGTGAATGAGTCAAATTTCACTAAATAATCCATGAAATTTTACTGATTAATTAGCACTTTTTTTATTAGGAATTTTTGGGAAAACTGCCTACAGATACATTGGATTCCGCACTCCAAGGTTATGTGGGGTTGATATAATAAAACATATAAAAGAAAATAAATAAATAAATAGAATAGTAAATTTAGAATATATTTTATTTAGGTTTTAGCAATCTTAACGTAGGGTCTAATTGCGACACAAATATTTATAATTAAACTCTACTTTGACATCAAAAGCTGGTGTAAATTTAGGATTAATTGTAGTATTATAAACGCATAAAGTACTAAAAGTTGACAAATATTGTTCCTGAATAATAAATTTGATTTAAAAAATCTATCACTGATTCAAATAGTAATATTACATAACGAAATAGTTAATGGTGACTTATTATTAGTTTTTCCCTGTAAAATTTAATTCCCGGCTATTACCCTGTTGGTAGATACTATCAAATGTATTAGCTAAAACTAAAATCCGTTGAAGACGGGTACGACCGCTAGTATTATTATATTATATTAAATTTATTAAATTATATATTTTATTTCAGATATGGAAAAGATTTTAAATTTTTTTCAAAAAAGTTTAATATTTATTTAAAAAATTTCAAATGGTTTTTCTAATGGTTTAGAAATAATTATTGTTCTTGACACTGTGATTGAATATTTTAGTTATTGTGCGCTGAAAAATTATAGAATTATTTTAAAAAGAAGACGTAGTATACAGATATATATATATATATATATATTCTGATTATTATTGATATTAATATTCGAATCCTTGGTTTTTTAACTAAATAAACTTAGGAGATTTTTTAAATTTTTTAATAAAATGGTATTTTGAAGAATTAAATATTGGATTAAAGTAACATTTAAAATTTTGTAAATTCGATTTATTAACTATTTGTTATTTAGATTTTAATTTACACTACCAGCCAAAATTAAGAGACCACTCATTTTGAAATGAATGGAAAATATTATAAAACATAAAATTTATAGAATCCAAAATTTTTTTCTTTTCAGTTATAGAAAGATGATAAAATTTTGAATAGAACAAGATCTTTCAGAAGTCATTTGGCCAATATTTTATATAGATATATTTAAAAACCGTAATTTTCAATGTTTTGCAAAAATTGGAATAACTGCTAAAATAATCAATGCTTTTTAATAATCTTAGGCTTATTTTAAAGGTTATTTTCTACAGTATGAGAATTACTTATAGGTCTCAAAGTGTAATTTTTTATACATAATGTAGGTTGTCAAACTTGACCTAAAATTTTAAAACAATTTTATCAACAGAATATTTTTTAAATTTAATCAAATTTTTTTTATATTTTCTTAAGAAATATATATTGTATTATGTTTTATATGTTTTCTAGAATAGTTTTTAGCACAAAAAATTATTTCAAATTTTTTGAATTTTTTTGGTCGTACCCAGGCGGAAAAGTCGGACGAATGTCGGAGTTTACAACCGGCTGGGATCCGCGCCCGTACAGACCGCAAGTATCGACGGTCTGTACCGATTCGGATCTGAAAACGCAACCGGCGCGGTACAGATTATGCTCCGATTGTTGGAACCGTCTTCCCACTATTGTCAGTACGGGCTCGGTACTGTATTTCTTCCGTCCGCGAATCTTATTCTTCTGCGGCGTTGGAAGAATGACGAATATGTTCAGTTCGTATTGGCTCGGTGCTGTGTCGGATCCGACTGCAAATCTTGTCATTTATTGTCACATTATAAATCACATTATGAATTTAGTTTTAATAAATGTGTCATGACTAAATAACTATTACAATAATTAATTGTATTATTTTAGAAAATAATCATAAATTAATAAATAAATTTAATTAATATATTAAGTAATTATTTATTGAGATTTTTTTAAAAATTAAACAATTAAAACAATTTGTTGTACACTTTTACTTTATAATTATTAAAAATAAATTTATATTATTAATATCAATTTATTATTATTGAGACATTATTGGTTAAATCCATTTCAAATCAGGCAAGCCGACTAACTTTTAGTAGTAGAATTACCCGTCGATCAAATATGTTATTTTATATGAAAAATAAAGAGACACGTATTTTTTTATTTTTCGTAAAAATTTTTTTTAACGAAGTTAGCTACATTTGAACTTTGAGCGGTAAAACCCTAAAAAACGGTGAAAAAAAATTGGTTTTATTTTTAACTTTTTTCTACTGTGTATTAATAAATTTTTCTTCTTGATTTTTATTGGGGGTCTTCTTCTCTTCGAAACCCCGTTTAAAATTTATAAAAAACTTCAAAATTAAAAAAAATGGCGGCAGATTTTCAAAAAAAAATAAACTTAATTTTCTCGAAAACACCACCTTTTTTGCTCACATTTTTAGAACAACTTCGTATTAATATAAAAAAAGAAATTACATGAGTTTCAAGTGGGCTAAACGATATTTGTACTTAAAAGAATTTTTTTCGAAATTTTTTTTAAGTTTAAAATTATTGAAGTTATTTGTGTAAAACAAAGAACAATAACAAATGAAAGTTTGCAAAGTTTCGCTTCGTCTACAGTTTATTCCAAAAAAAGTCCTCATTCAAAAATTACCAACTGCTTGCACAAGTTACGAACGATATTTTTCATAACAAGGTGTAAAAAAGTGCCCTTTTTAGCACCGCGTTATGAAAAAGATTTTTTATAACCAAAATTGTTGTTAATTTTTACTTAAGTGACAGATATTTTGACACGTGAGGAAATTGAGGTATTACTTATTTCTAATTATAGTTAGGCGGTAAAATGCCAGCTTTGAAACTGAAAATCGGCAGTCGGTAGAGTGCCAATTCCCAGCCGGTTAAATTATACACGGAAAGGCTTCTCTCGGCCTGTAGAAATTCCAGTTCCAAGCCGGTTACCAGCGCGCTCCTGGCCTAGTCACTATTCGGTAGAATGCCTGTTCACATTCGGTTGGCAGGCAGTTCCGAGCCAGTACAGTTACACCGGCGTCAATACTGGCTAGGATCCGCGCCGGTTAGAAATTTACGGCTGGGTAGTTTGCCGACCTGCACTTTCTAAGCAAAAAATACACGTTACTGTTTATACGTAATTCTTATGCTGTAGAAAATGACTTACAAAATAGGGCTAAGCTCATTAAAAAGCGTTGATAATTTTAGAAGTACACGGAAAAAAAAGTTCACGAATCTCTCGTGAACTAGTATATCACTTTTGGATGGGACACAAAATTCTTCAAAATCTATAAACACAGTTCATCAAAATTTCATCAACTCCTTCACTAAAAACGTAGTACGGTTTCTGAACTTTTCGTCAAAGTTGACGAAAAATTCGTGAACTTTTAAAAAATGTTAAAAACAAAAAAAATAATTTCTAGACACTACTTTGTTGATAGTATTTCACTTAATTTGATAACTTGACGTCTATACGCACCCAACTACACAGAATACACAATTTTATCGCTATTAAAATTCGCAACTCGCTTCACGGGATTCGAACCTAGTACCCTAATAATATTCCTAACAACTAACGGACACGGCTAAATCTATATACACTGACAGTACTCATCCTGCAAACGACACGATTAGCTTTGTCTGCTGTTGTCTGCTACAAAACTCAGGACCGTGCAAAGTATAAAACGATCCTTGGCGTAACTTCTAATTTATTTTATGAATTATTTGTTTCACAAAAGAAATTAGCACACAAAAATATTCAATGAATAATAAAAACATTGATTCTAAATAATAAATTTAATCAAACAAAGAATTTGTCCGAGTGTAAACACTGATGACACCGACTGAATTATGACAGATGAATTCTTGATCAGCCATATTTGATGCGCATTGCGAACTGCGCATACTACTGAGACTCGCGAGTTCACGACTTTTTCGTCAACTTGTACCTCTACTTTTGACGAACTACTCATCCTTAACACGTTCATCAAAAATTCATTAACTTTGTTTCAGTTTTTCGTTGACGTTCGCCATTTCTAATCAAAAGTGAATGAAAATTTTGA
>CM065480.1:23800256-23818256 GCA_032873175.1 Leptopilina drosophilae | reverse complement strand
AACTAATAGAAAAGATTGACAATGTGCAGATGACCAATTTTCGGCATCTGCTACTTAGACAAAGACATCTTCTGATCAAAGAACGCGTTGATTCGTCGCTGTTTTTAGACAGTTCAGTAACCTTATAAAAGGGTGAAACTCGTGGATGACCGTATAAAGAAAGGTCAGTTCAAGACGACACACATTTCAATTGATTTGTTTGGTTTACAAGAAAAGTGAGGATTCAGATTCTAGCTTTACAAAATATTGATTATAAGTACAAAAATGCGTCGCGATGACGTGACACCTCCCCCCTTTAAAATTCAAAAATTGGAAAATGAAGTTTGAACAATTTTTGAATTCAACTAGTTTGTATTACATTATTTAAAGGGAAGTGTCATATTTGAATTGACAAGTAATTTTTTAGCAAATACAATTTTGATTAATACATTTAAAATAATATTTTAGTTTTAACATACACATACACATACTTGGAAAATTGCATACACATTATTTTAAAATTTTATAAAAATCAACACACATTTTCGTACAAGATTTTAAGATATTAAATAGAACATTTGTTTGTAAACCTGATTAATACAAATATTTAATGAATTTAAGTTAGTAGAAGCACACATACAGAATACAAGTGTTTTATTTCAATGTTTTGTGTTTATTTTAGTGTTTTTTTTTAGATTTTTAATTAGTAAATACATACATTTAATAAGTCTAATTAATACAAGTGTTTTATGTTTTGTTTAATGTTGTTTTCTAATGTTGATTACTAGATACTTGCATACACATACATTGTTAATAAAATTAGTTAATATGAATATTTACGTTTAGTGATTTAAGAGAGTTGGATTAATAAACATACACACATGCATATACATAATTGTATTAAGAGATTATTTAGTAATATCAATATTAAATTCCATAACCCATTCGAGAGAATAAATTTTATAAAATTTATATGAGATAGTATAGATTAATACCTTACGTGTTACATTTGTTGACAATGACAACAATTTATAGTGATTTCGATTAAAGTTTAGATTCTAATTCACACAATGCTTAAATGTGTCATGTGTACCCATGACTAAATGCTCACACTATTATCCCTCTTTCTTAGGGGAGAGAAAGAAAAATCAATACATTTCAAATCGCTGAAGCAACAGCTAGTTTAATTTCGACATTGTTAGTCTTTATAATTTTTGTTCCTTTTAAACCCGTAACAATTTTCAGCTACGTGATATCTCATGTAACACCTTTTACAGGAATCGCTCCATCTAATTAATTGTATTTTATCACTCCATGTGTCAATTGATTCTTTGTTTTCATTAAAATCATACCTCTGTTTCAACCGTATTAACATTAATTCAGCTAATTTTCTTTTGGTATCTTTATTATTCTCAAATCTTTCTATATTAACTTCAATATAATCATTATCTTTTGTAATATAACAAGTTGCATTATTGGGGGAAACCCTCATATCCGGTATATCATATATAGGTTTTGAAAAAGTGAATTCAATAGCAAGATTTTCAAGCGTAGTAACTGGCGATGAATTCATATTACCTAAAAGAATATAAGATCCAATCAGGTAACGTTATTTTATTTATATAAAATTTCGTGTTAAATAGAATTTATTAATTTGAATAAATTTAAAATTAGTAGTGTTAGTTGTAAAACATAAAATATATCTTTCAATCATTTTAGGAATAACATTTAATATATTTATTTTTAATTTTTGTTTCCAGGAGAATAAATTTTAAAGTCATATAACATTCAATATTGTAAAATTATAGTTTATAGATTTCGAAAATTACAAATAATTGTTTATTAAAAAAAATATTGATTTTCGAATAACATTTATTTATAGCTTTGGTTTTGATAAAAAAAAAAAAAAAAAAATTTATTATTAATTACATAGACTTCTCTTTTATTTAACTTTATTGTTATTGTTTATATATATACGTATGTATATATAAACTTTAGAGTGTGAATAATCATCCTTCCCTTCCTCAATGAAAGAATACGAAATAAAATATTGAGTATTCTTTTTATGAAACTTTTAGTATTAGAATACGAGATCTTTGACAATATTTAGACTATAAGATAGAATCTAACAGTTAAAGTAGACATATGCTATGGGTACTAAATTGAAACAATTTAAGTAATTCTATGGGGTAAGAATTTTATAGCTTATTTACCTACTAATAAAATTAAGAGATGGCCATGGGATAAATTTTAAAAATTGGTTTGGATGCATGGTGCATTCTTCAAAAGGTCAGTCTTTCTTGAAATTCGGCACTGTAAAAATGTCGGATAGTACTACTGATACTTTAAACGCTATTGGTCTTACCTATGATGAGGTAGATCAATTTTTAGATAGTTATGTAGGTGAAAATCTAGATAGTGATGAGTTGGTTGATTTTTCAAGTCTTATGGCTGAGAATATGGATATGTTTGATTTCAACGATAGTGCAGAAGTTTGTGAGTCGGAAGTTGTAAGAAATGTGAATGAAGAAAGGCCTAGTCTTGTTTCAAGTGAAAATGAGCTTAATTTTCAACAAGATGCAAGAAGGATGTGGTGGGAAGAGGAATGTATAACACCTGGTGTGCCTAGGAATCAAGAATCAATATGGTCTGTCAAACTTGCAGAAACAGAAGGATTTATTCTTATTCAAGGTCGAAGGGTTCGTTTACCGCCATGGTGGACAGGTTTTGGTCACAAAAAGAAGAATTTGATTCAAGACATTATTTACAATGAAATAAAGATAAATAGGGTAGAAGGTGCATTCTTCGTGTGGGATCGATATTGTAGGATAAAGAACAACGAGTTGGTTCCGGTAAGTAATACTTATTATAATTTATTATCATTATTTATTTATATTTATCTATTATTATTTTTTTTTTAATAAGAGAGAAAAAAAGGACTATTTAACTGAAAGGGATATTTTAATAGTAATAATAAAATTTATCTGTTATAGGTAAACGCAGATTGTATTATATATTTAGGGAGGCAAAGATTTGCGAGGGAGGCTCCAGTAATAGAATTAGAAGATGGTCCCGTCGAGTTACCTTGTAGTTGATTAGGGTACCTACTGAGAAAACAGGAAACGTTGGCACGATATATGGTGCAGCAATCAAAAGAACATCATTGTCTCGGTAGTTTATGGGGTCGAAGATTTAGGATTAAAGGAAGGATTATAAGTGAGGTGAGAAAAAATGAAAATAAAATTTATAAAATTGAAAAAGAGAATGAAAATATATACTTAATAATCATATGAATTTCTTTGTTTCAGTGTGATTTTTCGTAATAAAAAGAAGGAAAGATAAATAAATTATATAAAACTGTGTCTTATAAATAAGATAAAAATATATATAGATATATGCGTACAATGGAATAAAAGTATAAATTAATTATTAAATTTGAAAATAAATGTATTGAATTTTAAGGAAATAAATTGTGAAAAAAAAATTGAAAGGGTAGAATTATTTGAGATTTCCTGAAAATAAATTAATTAGTATCATTTATTTAAATTTTTTTTATATGACAACCACAAACAGAGCAATTTTTGCAAACGATCAATTTCTTTAGCTTTTTTAATTTTCCTTTATTATTTAAATATGTAGGTATTTTTGATTTTAGTACTCTTGATATAGGTACTGCAAAATTTGAAAATGGTAATGAGTTAGGTTTGTTTGGTGGTTTGCTAGTAAAATATAATAAGTTTTTCATGAGTATTTTATTTATTGAAAGCTTTCGACCTGTGCATGGATCGTTTGAAATTACTGTTTCTGCGATGTCTTTAATTTGAACCTTGATTGAGAAATCTGATAGTTTATTGTTTTCTATTGTTTGTTTAATTTCAAATTTAGGCGTTGGTAAATTATAGTGTTGACAAAATTGTTTTAACATTGTATATTCATTAGTAATGTTTTCTGCCTTTAATAGTGTTAGTAAGATTTTTGCTAGGTATTGCTCAATCAGGGTAGGTTTATCTGTACAAACAATTATCTCGACATTTTCATGCGACACTGAACATTTAAATGGAACAGCTATTTGATGAAAATTGTGAGTTCTATGAAAGTTTGGTTCAGGTAAGAAATTTTCTCTTACAAAGTTAAGTACAAGTGTTACATAACAGATATTTTCCATTTTTTTTAAACGTGCGTTAAATATCGATTATCAAAATATGGATTTGGATAAATGTTTTGATTACCAGGATTTTCAGCCGAAGCGGGGGTATTAGTGCAGGTAGGAACAGCGGTGCTTGTGTCCTGTGAAATGTCTGTTTTTGCTGTTACGTTCTTTTTTTTGTCAAGGTGTAAGTTCGTAACAGAGTCCCATAAAGCTCCAAGCAAATGTATTGACCAACCAAAAGCGCTATGAAGAGCATAACCATGAATTATTGTGTCAGCTATTAATTTAATTCCCCGAATTATAATTATTACTCCAATGAAACCTGCACTAGCAGTTCCGAAATTAATAAACACAGTCCAGAACTTTCCCCAAGCCGAAGCTGCTATTTTGTCTAACGTTTTTTCATCAATTAAATTATATATGGACATTTTATCATTAACGTTTCTTTGACCCATTATCCCTCGTGCTATGGAATTAAGAATCATGGGTTTCTCTGCAGGAAACATTATATGGTCCCGTAATTTATCTAAATCTGATTGGGTATAGATTCCGCTAGTTGCGAGAGATGCGGGATTAGAATAACTCCAGGTGGCATTTTTCGATGGTTGTCTGATTTGAGGGGGAATTGATTCAATTGGATGAGGTGATATTTTATACCAAGTTTCTCCTATAAGATACATTGCTGGAATGAGAGCACTACATTCTACTTGAGTTCCAGAATTTGTTAGTATATGAGTTCGAGGACTTAAGAATAGTGTTTCATTTCCTTTTTCTACAGGTAATTGTAAATAACATTCGTCTAATCTTCTATATTTGACTTCTACAGGTATGCATTTGATTATGTGTACGACCTCACCAGCTACAACAGACATATAACCTGCTCCTTTCATAAAATGGTAAGCGAATTCATCAGGTGCTTGTGTGGCTAAAATTAGGGAATTTTTAAAGATTTCTCTTTCTAACGTACAGCGTTGGTGTAACACGTCTCTATAGAGTCGATTCATTTCTGTTCTTACGTGTCTTTCAACATAAATAAATTTTGAATTTATATAAGTAAATATATCTAAATTTTCAATTTTTAAATCTTCTTTTTTTAGAAAAATGTCGTTAGGAGATGTTTCAAAAATGAAAATTTTTGGATATTCAGTTCTGATAAGTTGATAGCTACAAACAGGTATTGTACCTGTACCCGTTTTAGAAAAAACAAAAGTATGTTCATTGGATACCATAGAAAAAAGGATTTCATGATTGTCAGTATCTATGATCTTTTTTACCTTGCCTTCAAATAATACCTCATATTTACTAATATGGCAAATATCTCGTGGTAATGGATCCCAAAAAGTATAACCATTATGTTCATCTAAACAGGTTGTTGAAGATAAGGGACAAACTAATCCAGATCTTAAGAAAACTTTATTAGAATCTAAATCAACAGTTGCTCGGTAGTCAGTAAGTCTGATTTCAATAGTTCCTTGAACAATTACATCTTCCCAGGATCCAAAAGGATCTGTATATTTAACGCCATCACATTCACCATCATTTTCTATTGTTCCTGCTATTGTTAACGTATTTATATTAGTACTATTAATTTTTAACCCTGATACTGTTGTGTCACCAAACTTATAAGTTTTGAGATTATGAATTTCCCTACATTTCTCACCTGAGACTTCTTCTATGTATTCTGAATGACCTTTGCTTACGACAGAGTTATGTGAATGCATTCCACAGTAATAAATAATGCGATTTATTTTTATTAAACATTGAGTTACCTGTATTGACGTGCGCCCGCTGAATTGCATTAACTGAATGTATTGATCAATTGTTTCTATTTTTGATTCTTTATCATCGCAATCACCTACTTCAAGGAGTGAAATTGTTGTAATGTTTAATCTGTTGGAAGCGCAATCATATCCAACAATCGCATTGGTGTTTGGAAAGAAAGTGGAAATGAAACTCATTACCAAGAGGATAAATAGTAGATTTGATTCCATTTCTGTAATAGGAGGATTTATTAATAAGAGTGAGAAAAGGTATTTTATGAAGTTTCTTGTAAAGTTATAGTTAATCTGCTTTGTACGTTATGATTACGTCTGATTTGCATGTATTCATTATTAATTAATCTATTAAGGAAGTGTGAAATATAAGTAGGAGTATTTGCAGTTGGTTCATAAGTTTTAAAGAGTATAAAATATATTACAAAGAAGATAAGGAACCCAATTATTGGAAATATACTTAAGGCAAGAATGTATGTAGGAATTTTAGATGAGTAATTTTGTTCGTTTTTTAATAACTGTTTAAAGGAATTGAACGTGGTTTCTGAATTTGAGTCAATAATTTTGCGTATTTTGTCCAAATTGTGAGTTTGATTAGTAATTTTAGGTAGTACTAGGTCTTCAATAATTAATTCATAATTTGGAGTAGAAATTTGAGAATCTATTTTTTTGTTAAGATAGTCCTCTGATAGAAATGTCAAATTATTATTTAATATTTGACATCTAGGTTCGATTTGTAAAATTCCTGTGCCTTGAATATTGATTTCGCTTTTATATTGGTTCGGACATTGTATTTCAGCTTTTATGCTTGTAAATGAGGCATACAGCCACCCTAAATGAGCCTCGAGGGGAGTCCATATGGGGAATCTTTGAGATCTAACAAGGTATTTACAATTATAGTTAGTTGAATTCAATAAGATTGAGATTTCACAATACGGATTTACATTTACTTTTTTTATTTTAGGAAATGATGCACACATTAAAGATTTTGAAAATGTTAAATAACAATTGTTTGGAAGACTTACATTTGATGTAAAGTAAGTTTCATTATTTAGTGCTAAACCGACATAAGTGTTCTGAGGTTGGATGTACACCGTTAAAGTGAAATTTGTTGATAACGGAATGTATGTTGGAGATGAGTGGACTTTATACAATGTAAAAGTTTGCTTCAAAAGTAATGGGACATACGCGACAAAAAGAACATAGTTCTTAAGTTTAAGATGTTTCGTTTTAACAAATGGGTCAATGTCTTTAAAATTTGAATTTTTTAATAATTCGTCAAAGTCATTGCTAAGAAAATTTTCACGAAATTGATGTATCGAGATCGAGTTGCTTTGGAAAAGGGTGATTATGTTTTTCAACATTTTATTGTATTGCTCAAATTTTTCTTCTATTTGAATTAAATAATTTAAAATATTTTGGTCAGGTATTGTTTCATTTCCAAAACTAGATTGAACTTCCAAAATTATGTTATCACAAAATTCTATAATTTTATTTAATGGTTCGGACAATATGTTTTGAAATATGTAAATGTTATTAGATTCTTCTTTAAATTGTTGAGTTTTTGAGAGATTTGCCTTAAAAAATGTAGCAAAAATTTTAAGCAGTGTTTCATCTTTTGTTGTAGAAGGAGTTTCGCATTGTTTTAATGATTGGGTTATTTTATAAACATTTTCCTCAAAAGTAATACATGATTCCATGATTTCAATTGATTCACATAAAATAATCGATTTTTCGTGTTTGCACAGTGGAAGTAATAAAATGTAAGTATTCAGAAGTTTGTTTTTAATGTTAAAAAGTTTATCCAAATCAATATGAGAAACGAAATAGTTTTCTCCTTGTATTGAATAGATGTTTTTGACTTTCTCAAAGTATAATCCATTTTTCTTTGCGAATTGTTTGTTAATAAATTATTCGTTGGTTACAACTTCCCGAAATAGGAAGATGAAGAGTATAAAATATAGGAGTCCTTCCGGTTTCATTTTGTTGTTTGTCCTAGAACAACAAAAAGGGGAATGTTTATTCCTATAATTAACTAAAGATTCCTGCGTCGTCAATTTCACGGAATCCTATTATTCCTGTGTCAATATTTAGTAAATTACAATAAAATTCGTCTACTACGTTAAAAGGCAATGCTCTCCCATTAACAATAAAAAATATTATGCCAGCGATATGAATTGGAATGCCGTCTATGTGTCCAAAGTCTACAATCTCAATGAATTCAGCAGTTTCTGTTAAAATTGCTTTATTAACGAAACTACCTTCTAGATCGCATCTTATTTTAAAATTACTTTTTATACTATAAATATCAGGTGAAGTTATTGAGATGTCCGTAGGTATTTCAGAAAATCTAGATAGATCATCAAAAATAACACCCATTTAATAAGTATTGAAATCTTCCTTTACCTGAAACAAAAAGAAACATTCTTCTTGGAGATACTTTTAGAAGAAAATTCCTGCATCACGACCTTCGCAATATCCTATTATTCCAGTTTTCATGTTTATTGATTCAGAATCCCGTTTATTAATTATAAAGAAGGGAATTTCGGTTTTATTTAACGTAAGAAAAATTATTCCTTCTGATGTAATGAATTTGTTATTTATAAAGTGTTCTTCTGATTTTAAAATTGATTGCGAATTGGCAGCAAGAATGTCTTTATTAATAAAACTGTGTTTAATAAAATATTTAAATTCAAATTTTCCTTCCTTATTGTTTATATATGGTGAAGATACTTGAAATTTTGAGGGTAATTCAGACATTTTGGTTAAATTATGAATTCGACCCGCCATTTTCATCATTATATTTATTGATTATTTTCCTTTTGTTTCTGAAACAAATATTTCTTAAGGAGAGAGGAGAAATAAAAAGTTTTACTTATTTAAACTACTTCTTCCCAGATTACTGATAATCTAGGGTTTCTATTAATATTTCGTTGTATATATAAAGGTATATCTGGAATATTCTCATTACTAAAATATGTTGCAGATATTGGCATGTTCCTAATTAATTTAGTATTTTTTGAAACTCGGCAAAAAATGTAATATGTTATGAGTATAGTTATTAATGAAATTGTTGAAAATGCATATAAAATAATTTTTGCTGAAATATATTCTGAATTGGTGGTTAAGAATCCGTTTGGTTTTTTGTCTTTTAGCAAAATTTCAAGTTCTGAAAGAGAAATTTCTGAACTTGATTTAGATTTTTCCTGAATTTTATTCCAATCGAGAGATTTGTTAATAAGAATCGGTACTATTGGAAATAAAAGTTCTTCTGTAAAAATGTTGGAAGTTGGTGTAGAAATAAAAGGATCTATTTTTTTAAAAGGATGGTTTTGAGGAATTAAAGTCACATTTTTACTTTTTAATTGACAGTCGGGTTTAACTTGTAAAATGCCTGTTCCTTGTATGTGAAGTTTGGATGTTTGAGAATTTAGACATGATAAAGTTACTTTCTTTAATAAGAAGGTGGCGTAAAGCCAACCTGTATGTACTTCCAATGGGGTCCACACAGGGAAATTATTAAAATTAATAAAATAATCACATTCAAATTCCGTTGAGGTTAGAATCATAGATGTTTCACAGGTAGGATTTAGTATAGTGCTGAGTATTGTGGGTAGAAATTTACAAATCATTGATTTGAAGGTTGTTAAATAACAATTATTTTGAAGACTTTGATTTGATACAAAATATGAATTATTATCTGAGGATAGTCCGATATAGGTATTTTTGGGTTTTATATATATAGTTAATGTAAAGTCAGACCGTAAAGTAGTGTAAAAAGGAGATGAATATGCTTTATATAATGTAAAATACTGTTTTGGTATAGATGGAAGTTGTATAACAAAAATAATAAAACTTCGGAATTTGATAAAATTAGTTTTAATAACTGGAAAAATGTTTTCAAGATTTAATTTTTCAACGTTATTATCAAAATCGTCACTAATAAATTCATTTTTAAACTGTGTTGGTGAAATGGGTTTTTTTTGTAAAAATGAAATAATTTTTGCTAAAATGCTATTATATTCTAAAAAGACAGTTTCGATATCGAGTAAATACTGCGGGTAGTCTATTTTGAATTTTTCTTCACCTCTAGAATTTGATTTTATTTTATCAGAAGTGTTTGTACAAAATTTCTTTATTTTGATTAGACTTTTGACAAATCTGCTAGGAAAAATATAAATATTTTCATTATTTTTGTTAATTTCTTGGAATTTTGAAAGATCAGCTTGAAAGAAAACAGATAATGTTTTACTGTATTCATTTTCAGGATAAGAAGAATTTTCTGTGCTTTTGAGGATTTGTTCTATTTGTAGAAATCTTTCTTTATAGATATTATTTAATTCTTCAATTTCTTTTGCTTTACATGTGTTATCTGGATTTGCAAATTTACATAAAGAGAAGGTTGCTTGAAAGGTTTCTAAAATTTTACTCTGTATGACTGGAATTTTATCAAAATCGAAATGAGATATAAAATAATTTTCTTTCTCTGAAAGATAAACTTTCCTTAATTTTTCAAAATATAAGCCGGACTGCTTTAGGAATTGTTTATTGAAATAGGAATCTTCCATTCCCGATATTCCTTGTATAATCGAGATGATTAATAAAAAATAGAGAAGTCCTTTGGTGGCCATCTTAAACAAAAAGAGATAATTTCTCTCTTAATTACAATAAAAATTATATTTGTGAAAAAAAAATTTTATTTTATTTATTTATTTTTTATTTTTAGAAAAGAAAATTAATTAACATGTTGAATGTGAGATAATCGAAGTCTATTTATATGAACAATTTTAGGTGTTTTGTTTATTTTTATTTTAATATTTCCTTTTGGCAAAATCTCTAAAACTTCATGTGGGCCTGTATATTGATTTCCTAATTTCTTTGGTTTAGGTCCTTGTAGTAAAAATACGCTATCTCCTACTTTAAAATTTTGAGGGTTGGTTTTTCGATCATAATATGTTTTTGATTTTTCTTTAGAGAGAATTAAGTTGTTCCGTGCGAGAGCCTGAATGTCATGTAACTTTGTCACTAAATTTATAAGATAATCATCATATGTTTCTAATTTTTCCTCTTGTTGCAAAGGCAAACTTGATGGTAATCGAGGTAATCTTCCAAAAACTAACTCGTATGGAGTGCACTTAGTTCCTTCATGAACGCTCGTATTGTAAGAAAACATGGCCAATTCAAGTAAATCGTCCCATTGAGTATTTTTATTAATGAATTGTTTAAGATATTCTGCTAACACATGATGAGATCTTTCTAATGAACCGTTAGATTGTGGATGAAAAGACGTTGTTTTAAATTGACGAATACGAAAACGTTTCGCAAGTCGTTTCATTAAATTGCTTAGAAAATTTGTTCCCTGATCTGTTAAAACACCTTTCGGGGATCCGAAAGTGCAAATAAATTTTTTAACAAATGCATCTGCAATTGTACTAGCTTGTTGATTTGGTAAAGGCACTGCGACCGAGTATTTTGTTAAGCAATCTTGTATAGTTAAAATACATTCGTTACCACTTTCAGTTGCTGGTAGAGGTCCTACAATATCCATTGAAATTTTCTCAAATGCACTTCCAGGGGTGTCGGTAATAATCATTGGATTCTTAGTTTTCACTCGAACTAATTTCTTTAATTGACATTGCAAACAGATTTGTATATATTTCTGAATATCAAGTTTCATATTTTCCCAAAAATATTTTTGCCTAATTCTGTTGTACGTTTTAGTCACACCTTTGTGACCACCTAAAGCAGAAGAATGTGCTTCTTCAATCAAAATTTGTCTTTGTTCGTTTGTTGCATATTGCACATAACCTTTACAAATTATTATTGTAGTACTTGAATGTTGAAAGGTTTCCTTCAGAATTAGTTCAATTTCTCGCCAATTAACATGATTTATAGTAGCTGTTTTCGCAATACTAACCGATCGTAATTGAAGTTTTTCAGTTAGATTTTTAAATGATTGAATTGTTATTTTAATGTTGTTTGTCATTTGAGTAATACTTTCACTTGAGTCAATGGTAATTGGTAATGCAATGTGCAAAAAATTATTTCCCTTTTTAATTTCTTTGGCTTCATTTAGTAAGAGATTTTTAAATTGTGGAAGTTCATTTTGTTTAAATAAACTTGAAGAGCCATTGTCCATAGGCGTACCTGTTGTCGATAGAAAATATGCATAATTATCCTTTCGCATTCTTAACTGGTCCTTACATTCAACTACATTGCTATGTAAGGGTCCACTTGTTGAATTTTCAGCATCACCTGTATGCTGTGTGTTCAGAAGGGAACCAGAGGAAAACTCAGGAGGGGGTTCAGGCGGTGGACGTTCTTCTTCGTCCCACAGCTGCGTATAGAAATCAATACTCTCAGTATCTACTATTTCCCCCAATCTATTATTTCCAGCCTTATATTCAGTTTCGACAAAATTTTCGAAACTATCATCACTAAATTCTTCACTGGAACTAATATTATTTTCGCGAAAATCATTTTTTAATTGATTACTTTTATCGTAATTTACAAATTCTAAATCACTTTCACTTGATTCACTGTCATTATCTTCAATATTTCTCTTTGTTTTCTTATAAATTTTTTCACTTTGCGAATTATCGCTTGAATTATTTCTTTTCTTTTGATTATTTTCAATATCATTTTTACGCGGTCTGCCTCTTTTTCTTCTAGGCATATCTTCATTAATATCTTCATTATAATTTATTTTTCGTAATTTTTCACGATTTCGTAGATTTCGAACATTTTCTTGAACTGAACTAGATTTTTGATTCTTAGAATTCTTCATTTCTTCTTGAATTTGACTTCTTAATTTGTCTTTATTTTGCACACTTTCTTGAACATGATTTCGTACATTTTCTTGATTTCGAATTAATTTTTGATTTTGTAAATTTCGCTTAACACTCCGTAAATTTTTTACGCTTTTTGGCACTGAATTTCGCACTTTATCTTGAACTGGATTTCGTAATTTTTTCTCACTTTCCTCCAACTGAAAATTTTTTTGATTTCGCACTTTTTGGGCACTTATGCCGATTTGATTTAATGTTTTCGATTTTTCACTTGATTTTGAATTTTTCACTTTTCCTTTTATAGTTTCTTCATTTATTTTCTTTAGTTTTCCTCTGGTAGTAACTGCATTGAATCTTTCATTTTTCACTTCACTGTGTTCCTTTATAAACAGGAATACTTGAATAAAAAATTCACAAAGGTTTTTAACTCTTTTATTCTTTCCTGTTTCAGATATTAAATTGATTATTTTTTTATGAAAACTTGTTTCATTAACTGCGTACACTGTGTTTACGTTTGATTTATCACTTAATTTTCCTTCGATTTCGTCGTAATTAATTTCTTCATCACAAAGTAAATTATCATTATTCCCACCATTAAAATCACTTTTGTCTTCATCATCCTCTTCTTCATCGTAGTAATCTTCTTCTTCTTCTTCTTCATCATAATCATCCTCTTCGTCTTCTTCTTCATCTTCTTCATTTTCCCTTTCGTTTCTTGGAATTTCGTTTTGGAGACTCACAATTTTTACTGGATTTCGAGATAATGCGTCCGCATTGACATTCATTTTTCCTGCTTTATATATCATTTCAAAATCGTATTCTGCTAATTTGAGTTTCCATCTTGTTACACGAGAGCAAGGATCACTTGAATTTTGAAACCATAATAGAGGTTTATGGTCAGTCACAATTTTAAATTTTCTTCCGTAAAGAAAATGTCTAAAATGTAAAACACAATACACAATCGCGAGAGCTTCATTATTATAAGTATCGTATTTGACTTCATGTTCGTTTAGAGATCTTGACGCGTAAGCAATGGGTTTATCTTTTCCAATTTCTCCTTGTGATAAAATTCCGCCGATAGCAAAACCTGATGCGTCGGTCGTTAGAATAAAGGGTTGATCAAAATCTGGTCTTTGCAATAAAGGTTCTTCACAAAGTTCTTGTTTCAAAATTTCGAAAGCTTCTTGTTGTTTTTTACTCCATTTAAAAGTCACATCTTTTTTAAGCAATTGGGTTAAAGGTCCCGATTTTTTAGAAAAATTTTCAATAAACCGTCTGTAGTATCCAGCTAAGCCTAAAAATTGTTTTATGTTTTTAACATTTTTAGGAGTTGGAAAATTTTTAACTGCACTTATTTTCTTTGGATCTGGTCTAACTCCATCTTTATCAATAATATGTCCTAAGTAAACTACTTCAGGTCTGAGAAATTCGCATTTATCTGGTTGCAATTTTAAATTAGCTACTTCCAATCGATTCATAAAATTTTTAAATTTTTCTTGGTGTTCTTCTAAAGAATTTGCAAAAATCACTACGTCATCTAAATAGACAAATAATTCGGTACCAATAAGACCAGATAGACAAGAATTCATTAGTCTTTGAAAACAACTTGGGGCATTTTTCAGTCCAAATGGCATGCGGTCAAATTCATAGTGACCATAAGGTGTTGAAAAGGCAGTTTTGTGTGAATCTTTTGGATTCATTTTTATTTGATGAAAACCGGAAGCTAAGTCAAAAACGGAAAAATATTGGGCATTGCCAAGAGTTTCAAGTACCTCATTAATATTTGGCAATGGAAAAAAGTCAGTAACTGTTTTTTCATTTAATTTGCGAAAATCGAGTACCATCCGCCATTTTTTATTTCCTAAGGAGTCAGCTTTCTTTGGCACAATCCAAACTGGAGTATTATATGGGGATTGAGAAGGTTTAATAATTTTATTTTTTAAAAGTTCACTTGTTTGTTTTAAAAGTTCTTCTTTATGCACAGGTGGAAATCGATATTGACGTGTGAATACTGGTTCCTCGTCTTTAGTAGGAATATTGTGTTGGAGAACATTAGTAGATGTAAGATATTCACCAGGTAAATGAAAAATTTCCGCAAATTCAGTTATTAATGATTCTACATGTTCTAATTCTTCTGGCTTCAAATGATCTAATCGGAGCAAATCTAATATTTGTTCAATTCTTTCTTTACCCGTTAGTGTATAAAATCCAATTTTTGACGTTTGTGGATACACGAAATTGTCTAATAATTTTTCTGCTGTACTTTTTTCAGTGGTTAACTTGTTTTCTTTTGTTTTATTTAATTCTTCAAGATTATGAGATATTTGACATTCTTCTAAAATAACTTTAGGGATTTGTAATTTTACAGAATTAGATAATGTGTTGGCTGCTTTGACATATGCTTTACCGTTATTATTCGTGACTAAAGCGTTACCTATAAAAATTCCTGGTTCAGTGTCTAAAAGAGGGATATAACCTTCTTTTAAATCAGTATTTTCGATAATTAGATAAATATCTGATATTGATCGAGGTGGTAAGACTATAAAATTTCTTGATGCGAAAGGGTATTTTTGGTTTTTAACCTCTAAACATTTTTCTGCATAATTAATTTTAACATTGTTATCAGTGAAAAATTCTGAGCCTAAAACTCCATCTTCTTCTATAGGAACTTCGTTAGGTATGATATTAAAAATAGTTGGGTAACCGAAAATGTTTAATTTTATCTGACCTATTGTATGAACTGGATGTTGATTGATTCCTGTAAGTTGCAATTTTTTAAATATGTTAACTGTCATTGAGGAGTCAAGCATTTTTTCTTTTAAAAGGTTTATTCCTGCACCGGTATCGATCATTAAATGAAGTGGTTTTGAACAATCTTGAATAAAAATAGATGGTATAACACTTCCTTTGGTAGAATTGATTTGAATAACTTCTAAATCAGTAGATGCTTTTTTATTAGGAATTTTTATTCCATTGTTGCCTGTCCCGACGCACCTGCTTTGGGAAGGCTCTGCTCGTTTCCCTGTCTTACTGGGGTAGGTGAACGAGATTTTTGATTCTGCTTATATTGATTATTATATTCTCTACGTCTGCATTCATTAACTGTGTGTCCTATTCTTTTACAATAATTACAAGTGATCGTGTTTCTTGAATTTACATTAGGAGTAAAATTTCTCTCGTTTTGAAATTGTTGATCTTGATTTCGAAAATTTTGATAATTATTACGATTACTTTGATTTTGAAAATTATTTCGATTTTGGAAATTATTTTGATTTTGGAAATTGTTTCGATTTTGAAAGTTGTTTTGATTTTGAAAATTGTTTCGATTTTGAAAATTATTTCGATTTTGAAAATTATTTTGATTTTGAAAATTATTTCGACTTTGAAAATTATTTTGATTTTGAAAATTATTTCGACTTTGAAATTGTTGGTTTCTAAAGTTATCTTGGGGGGACGTAGAAAAACGCAGGTGATGTGTGGATTCCCATGGTCGTTTCGATGAGGGGGAGTTCCCTCTTCTTGTGAAATCGATTGGTTCTCTCCGAACTTGTGGAGATACAGAGCGCTGAAGCATGTATTGATTTTTTCTTAACCTACGACAAGTGTCTATAGTGTGACCTTTAATTCCACAATTTTCACATACTGTCTCGGCAAAAGTGACCCTACTTTGATGTTGTCTACTTGAATTTGCTTTTCTAAGATCTCCCTTTGATTTAAGTTTTGTTCTGTTTCAAGTGCTCTATTTGTAGCTTCTTTAAGAAGTAAACAATCCCCAATACGAATTTCTAATTCTGATGGTAAACCACGACGAAAACATGAAACTATATCTGCTTTTAAGCTTTCAATTGTTGCTTTATCTAACTGACCTTTATTCTTTAGTCTATGCGCATCATAAATTTGGTCTGCTAACTCTTTTATTCTATTTGCATAAGATAATACAGATTCGCTTTCCCACATGAAAATGTTTCCTAACTCACCCTGTAATTGATAAATACTTTTACTAGGCAAATAGATTTTCTTTAATTGGTTTGTAAGATCTAAAATTGTAGTATAACCACTACCTGCTATCGATTTTCTTGTTTCGCCTATTAATTTTGAACGAATTAATTTTACTAAATTTTCGTCCACTTGAGGTAGTGCGGGTAACATTTGTTTCGCTTCATTACAACCGTCAATGAAAATTGATAATGGAATATTTGATCCATCAAAACTTGGCAC
Source organism: Leptopilina drosophilae (assembly GCA_032873175.1). Classification (NCBI taxonomy): domain Eukaryota; kingdom Metazoa; phylum Arthropoda; class Insecta; order Hymenoptera; family Figitidae; genus Leptopilina; species Leptopilina drosophilae. The sequence continues at coordinate 23,801,349 of CM065480.1, read as the reverse complement.
TATTTCAAGTGCATCTCGAAGGGATACCTGCTGATTATTAGGTAAAGACATATCTTCGATTACTTGAAGATTTGGGAAAGGTGCTAACTTTGATTTGTTAGGAGTTGAAGTAAAAAGTGAATTTTGTGAAGTTTGTAATAGGGTGGAAGCACTTCCTATAGTATTTTTTGATTCAGAGAAAATTTCTATATCTTCAAATTGTAAAGTTCTTTTTGTTTCCCCAAAATCTGATAAAGAACTACTTATTTCTGATTCATTTATTTGAAGGGTCGATGAATTTGAATCATTAAATAAATGTCTTTGAAGAATTGGACTGTGCTTAATTTTTGGATTATTACTAGAATTTTGATTAGGATTATTATTTACTTGTTTTTTTTGAATGACTACGTGTATTAGGGTAAGGAGTATCTTTTTTCGACATCAATATTTTACTTTAAACGACATGAATTAAAACCTCTGGATATATCTGTCTCTCTTTTATTAAAAATTATACATAGTTTCTCTCTCTTATTCACAGCGGACGATGCACCAAAAATTTAGACTATGTTATGTCTCAGAAAAGAAACTAAACATAACTAAAGTTATTAATTTTAATTGTCCGGCATCGGTGATTCAAACCAGATTTATTCACAAAGCTGAGGGCTTTGATATTAAGGGACAGGCTTTTAAGAAAAGAGAAACTTATGTTTAAAATATTAATTTAGTAGTTTATTTGAATCCTTTACAGATGAGTGAAAGAGTGAGAGAGCAAACAGATCCAGATGTCTTTGAAACACTGGAACAAAAATTAAAATCCGTAAGGGAAACAGAAATTAACATGATATAGATACGTATGTTTAATAATTTACCTTGATTGTGACCTGGGATTATTAGCAAGTTAATAAATTCGGTCAATGAGTAAGAATGAATTCCCAGGTAAGATGAAGATATCCCTTAGTGAAGATGTTTACGGGCCAGGGTAAAGTGAAGGTCCGGAGTCCAGGTGAATGATTGTCCTTTGCACGTTCAGGTTTCCACAGATCCAAACATTTAGAGTATTCCTCAGTAAATTCTGCTTCGTATGTTAAAAATCCTCTTATTTAGGCAGTAGCAA
>CM065480.1:23778206-23800206 GCA_032873175.1 Leptopilina drosophilae | reverse complement strand
ATACAAACTAAATTTTCTTGAAAAATCATTTATAATAAATAATTATAAACTTTTTAAAAAATCCAATTTAAAGAAGTTGACAACTAAATTGACAGCTGTCAACTGACAATATATATTACATACCTTATATGAACTAAATTTACACACAAAACCGTTTTTTGTGATAATTAATTAAAACTTTTTGGAAACTGGTTTTTATAAAAGTTGACAACTTATTTGACAGCTGCCAACTGTCAAAGTGCATTAAATTGCTAAATATAAACTGAAATTTTCACAAGAAACCTTATTATGCGTGAAAGTTAATGTAAAAGTCGTAAAAATTCTCATTTTTCAAAATTAGACAGAATTTTGACAGCTTTTTGACATCCTGTAGCTGTTAAAAGTTATTTTTGACATCATATTCATGTTCAGCTTACCGAAGACTACATGAATACATAGATACAAGTGAAATAATTGAGAAATAGAAAAGTTAGAATGCAATACTTGCAGAATTGCACAAAACCCATTTTAAACCTCATTTAAACTTTAACCCTTTTTCGGCACGGGATAATATTTATCAAATGGGCTGTTCTTGTGGGTAGCTCATTTTTTTACATTTTAATTCAAATTCTGTCCGTCGACCTAAGAAATTCCATCTTTTCCAAAATAAAAACCACCCTATTGGAGATCCTAGGAGAAATGTATTAAATCGAATTTCATGTTTAAAAAAAATTTCAAGTTTAAGAACAATTTTAAGTTTAAAAACAATTAATCCGGAAGTTTGGAAAATGAGCAGGATATGGATGGTATGTATAAATAATTTCATGTCAATATATATATTAAAATATTTAAAGCAAAAAAATTTTTCGTTAATAATGTTGCTGCATGATTTTATTTTGGTAATAGTCCTGGAGGTGTTTTTGACAATAAACAACCTTGGCATTGCGTATGGAAGATGAATGTAAGGAGAAGATGTGGTGAGGAGCCATTTACATTAAGAAAAAGTAGGTGGGATGTACCACCCAAAGTTAGAAAAAGTAGATGAAATTAAAATATAAAAATGTAAATATATAAATGAATGTATATTTAGATTTTTCAAATTGAAAATAAAAAATATAAATTTTTTGTGAATAACTGTTTTCTTATGTTTTGTATATATAGGGTGTCCCAGTCGAGGGGGTACATATTAAAGGGGTATAATCTACTGAAAAAATTAAGACGAAAAGTCCTTTGCACTTTTTAAAAATTTTCAGTAGTTTTTCCGTAAATCGCAATTAAAAAATCAAAAACTACGCTTTGCTATTGGACGTGAAAGCTCAGTGAGACGGTAGGTGGGGCGTACTATTGTAGCGTTTGCTTGCCTGAGCGTGTACCATCAGCGCGCGTAGAATAATATATATATATATATATATATATATAAGACGTGTTTAAATAAATATTGAAAATAATGGAAATTTTTTATTAAAAATAAAATAAAACGAAACAATCGCTAGATCCTGTTGCTTAGAAAGGGTCTTATTAGGCTCCGTAGGAGTCTTCACCTCAACGTAAAGTTAATATTAGCGGGAAAAGTGACAGTGGTGGGAATATAGCCTATGGTAGGGAGGTTACCTGAGGTAGTTCCTAAGCAGTGTGACCAGACTGCAGACTCGGATCCCCCCCACCATAGCGCCACAGTTACCCTCTCTTTTCTCCACTAACACAAAGACACACGGTGCGTTTCAACTCGTACATGAGCCTCTTTTTCGTCTTTTTCGTTTTTCTCTAATTTCTCGACAAATATGGCGCGAAATTTAAAAAGGACAATTCTCCGAGAATTATTATTTCAAAGATAATTATAATAAATATTGCACGTTTCATCAAAATCTTTAATGTAAATCCTTTAACAAGTATTTCGTATATTTTTTTTCATAATAAAATATACATATATGCAATGTTATTATTTCGACCTGTTAATATATTACTATTAATTATTAATACATTTAATATTAGTTGACTAACCTAAAAATAGCAATTTTTTAATTTAATATTTAATTTTTTATTAATTACATAATTAAATGTTTTGTGAATAATATATATAAAAATTCAATCTTTTACGTCCGAGAAATAGTAATTATAGCGAAAAAGAATAAAAATAAAATTTAAAAAATAAAAATTCTTGCAAAGAATCTTATCAAAAAAATTTAAGAAAAAAATTTCATTTTTTCGAATAATTTGTTTAATTTATGACAATAATTGAGTTCTCGCTATGAATTTGATTAAAATTCTATTAAATTCTTTTGAAGAATTTCTTTGAATTTTTTTGAAAATAATGGTGTTTCTTTATTGATTATAATTAAAAGTTTTAAAGCAATTGCCAAAATTTTTATTAAAATTGTATTTCAAATAATTGAATTCCTGAGAAGAATTTTATTATTTATAAAAATAATTTAATTAAACTACTTTCGTAAATAGAATAAATAAATAATACTTGCGAATAATTTTACTATTTATAAAAATTTTAGGAAATTAATTATTTTATGTAAATATTTAAAAGTAATTAAATTCTTTTGAGGAATTCTATTAAAATTGTTTTTAAAATAATTAAATTTCTTCAAAGAATTTTACTATATATAAAACTAATGAAAATGATCGACAGTTTATTAAAATATTAGTAAAAATTGCATTGTTTCGAAAATAATTAAATTTCTGTAAAGAATTTTATTAAAATTAAGCATATTCAAAATAATTGTATTCATCAGATAATTTTATTATTTTTTGAAATAAATTAAATTCTTTCGCAATTTTTTTGACGAAAATATTTCAAAATTGCATTAAAAGTAATTTAATTTTTATAGAATTTTTAAAAAATATTTAGAGAATAATTGAATTAGTTTTAGAGAATTTTAAATTCTTGTTGAAATTGGATTTTATGAAAATTATTAAATTCTTTCGTACAATTTTAATTAAATTAGATTAAAAATAATTTAATTCATGCAAATAATTTTTAGTATTTATTAAAAAAGTTGAATTTTTTCGAAGAATTTATTAAAATTTTAGTGAATAATTGAAAATATTTTAATTCTGCCGAAGAATTTAATTAAAATTGTTTTGAAAATAATTGAATTCCTGCAAAGAATTTTACTATATTTGTAAAAATATTTCAATTCTTGTGAAAAATTTTACTATTTAAAAATTAATTTAATACTTTTCTGAAATTTCATTAAACTTTTGTTAAAACTAATGAAATTTTTGCAAAAAATTTTACTATTTATAAAAATAATTGAATTCTTTCAAAGAATGTTTTTATATATATAAAAATAATTCAGTTCTTGCGAAGAATATTAAAATTTTGTTAATATAAACATTAAAAATTAATTTTGTACTTAATAAGCACAAAATAAATAATAATTTTTACAATTTTGATTATGAAATTATTTTAAAATTTATATTAAAAAAAAAAATAATTTTGTAATTTGCATAAAAATTATATAAATTAAACTGTAAAAATTAAGAAAATAAAATATTAATATTATTTAAAAAATGTAGAAAAAAATGTAGAGACTATATCAAATCCAATGAGGATATTAAAATTCTAAATGCTGATAAGGGGAATGTGACAGTTGTAATGAACTCACAGGAATATGTGGATAAAGCTTTAGAATTATTAAATGATAAAGAAGTTTACACTGAATTAAAGAAAGACCCTACCAAAAATATACAGGCAAATTTAAATAAATTAATTGAAATAATTTTACATAAAGGTTTTATAAATTGTGATACTAAAGCTTTTCTTAAGAGTTACAATTCTGTGGCTCCAAAATTTTACACTCTACCAAAAATCCATAAAGAAAATGTTCCTATGAGACCTATCACCTCATTCTGTGGATCCCCCTTATATAATCTTTCAAAATTTTTAAGTAAACCGATTCAGAAGGTCATTAGAAAAACTGAACATTTTGTTAAAAATAGTTTTGATTTGGTTTCTGAGATGAAAGATTTTTATATACCGGATGGTTTTATTTTAGTCTCTCTAGATGCAAAATCCCTTTTTACAAATATTCCTAAGGATTTGGTACTAAAATGTGTAAAGTTAAAATGGAGGGAAATTAGAGAACACACTGGCATTGATGATACATATTTTTGTGAACTGCTTGAGTTTTGTTTGGATAATGCATACTGTATTTTCCAAGGCAAATATTATAGACAGATTTTTGGTACACCTATGGGGTCCCCCTTATCGGGTGTCATAGCTGACCTCGTTATGGAAAAATTAGAGTTTGATGTTTTAAAAAGAATTAACTTTTAGTATGTTTTTTATCGAAGATATGTTGACGACATTCTGACATGTATTCCACGTGATAAAATTCCCGAATTGTTATATGTGTTCAATAGCTATCATCCAAAAATCCAATTTACTATTGAGGTTGAAGAAAATAATTGTATTGGTTTTTTGGATGCCCTAATAATGAGAGATAATAACAAATTAAGAACAAATTGGTTTAGAAAAGGAACTTTTTCAGGTAGATATGTAAATTTCAACTCAAGCATTTGTATGAAGGATAAAATCTCGATCGTTTACTCTCTTGTTGATAGAGCGGTAAAACTTTCTGAGACTGAATTCATCAACGATAATTTAAATACTGTTTTAAATATTTTAATTTCAAACGATTATCCGGCATTTTTCGTTAAAAAGTATATTGATTTGAGGCTCAAAAAAATTACAAATCCTCTTGATTCTAATGCGAGAGTAGTCAACAAATCAAAAACTATTGACCTCAGAAAATGTGTATCTCTTCCTTTCATTGACGAACTTCACATTTTCTTTATAAAATTTTTTAAGAAGTTTGATGTTAATGTTGTTTTTCATTAAAATAAGGATCCGTTTGGTTGTTTCTCAAAGCATAAAGATATTACACCTTTCGATTTGAAAAGTCACGTTGTGTATAAGATTCCATGCGAATGTGGGATGGTGTTTATCGGTCAGACTATGAACTATATAAAGGACAGGGTCAGTACCCATAAGAGAGATTGCAAAAATGATAAAAGAGCTTCTTCTCTAGTTGCACATTCCCATGAATATGACCACATCTTCAATTTCAATAACACCAAAATTATTTGTAATGAGTCGAATCTCAGGAAGCGACTTTTTAAGGAAATGTTTTATATTGTTAAATTTAGTAATTCTGTAAACAAACGAACCGACATAAATAACCTTAGTGATTTATATTTTAATTTAATATCCGATATGTCCTTATAATTTTTTTTTAAATTAGTTAAAAAAGTTTTTTTTTTCTTTTTATGATATATGGTTAAATATTTGTGATTTCGCTGTAATGTGAATAGAACTTTAAGTTTCGACGATATGTGAATGACACTGTAGAATTTAGGCATTGTAAACGAACACTCATGGTTTTGAGGTTATAACGTTTTTTGACAGCTGACGAGAATTATTGTTTTTTAGTAAATAATAATCTTTAAAAAATGTAGACCACAGTACTGTCTAATGCTGGCTTATATATGTGTTTTTTATATGTATTTTTGACATTATGTTTTATTTTTGTGCGTCTGTGACTTTTTTGTTGTATGTTGACATGGTGAGAATTCTTTTTGTGATCTCTTTATAAAGAGAAAATGATTATGTTTTAAACTTGTTTTCTTTTTTATTTTATTTTATATGTTATTTCTTATTTGTTTTCTTTTTTAATTTGTAAAACAATTTTTTAGATTGATTTGATATAACCTGATGAGGTCTTTCATGGAAAGACGAAAGCTCGAATTTTGAAATTGTATAAATAAAGACCAGCGAAAACAAACACTATTTCACATCTTCTCACTACAATTTATTCTGGTCAACACCAAAATACATCTTTAAATATATATTAATATTATTGTTTTCATTAAAAATTCATTACTTTTAATTTTAATTAGGCCATAATCTTTTTTTTCGTTTAAAAGATTCAATGGAAATTATTTTCCATTTTACAAAGCAAAAATAATTAATTTTTTAATGAATTAAATTACCGTAAAAAGCAGTCTTTCTCCGTTTTTACGATATTTTTGCAAAACTACTTCAGCCGCGGCCACTAGAGCATGAATTGGCGCCACCTTCTGGGCCACTGACACATAGATCCACTTGTCTCTTTTCTGCACTATAAAAAATCCTAAGGATATTACCCAGACAAGGGGAAAAGTGACGCTTTAAACAAGGTTATGTTGCCACATTAAATGCGGCACTTTTCCCCTTGTCTGTAAAATAGCCACATTTAATGTGGGTAATATTCTTAGGATTTTTTACAGTGTGTGTGCTCGCCGGCATACTGCTGTAACTATTTTTAGGTTAGAAATAATTTTAACGGGTCGAAATAATTACATTGCATATATGTATATTTTATTATGAAAAAAAATATGAAATACTTGTTAAAGAATTTACATTAAAGATTTTGATGAAACGTGCAATATTTATTATAATTATCTTTGAAATAATAATTCTCGGAGAATTGTCCTTTTTAAATTTCGCGCCATATTTGTCGAGAAATTAGAGAAAAACGAAAAAGACGAAAAAGAGGCTCATGTACGAGTTGAAACGCACCGTGTGTCTTTGTGTTAGTGGAGAAAAGAGAGGGTAACTGTGGCGCTATGGTGGGGGGGATCCGAGTCTGCAGTCTGGTCACACTGTCCCTAAGCGAGGAACTGTCATTCTGTTTCAGGATTTAGCTTCAGCAACAACTCCAGTACTAGCCTTACCAACTACTACCTTAAAGCAGCTCGCAATCAACCAACCTTCTTGTATGAGTGGAGGCTTAGGCAGAAGTTTGAAGAAGAAGAAGAAAATTCTGTTTATTTTTTTATTACAGATTGCAATTTCACAAGCTTTTATAAAAAAGGAGCTGATTTTTAAGATGGACTGCAGTCATAGATGTGATGTAGGTTTTAATAATTACTTTTATAATATTAAATATAAATAGCAATCACATTATATATGAAAATTTACTTTTTACATTTAATATTAGGAAAATATATAGTGGAACTCGTTTATTGCAGTGCTTCATCAACCTACTTATCATGTAAGTGTTTTAGCTATAAAATATGTATTATATTATTAATTATTTAAAATTATTAACATGAAATTTATTATAATTATATTTCAGATTATTATACAAGAGAAGGAAGGTACGTCAAGGTAGCTGTGGACAATAATTTGAATATAAGCGCCTGCAGTATCCTCTTTTCTTCCATCATTGACGTTACGGAAGAAGCAGAATCAGCTGTGGACAATAATTTGAATATCAGTGCCTGTAGTATCGTCTTTCCTTCCATCATTGACGTTACGGAAGAAGCAGAATCAGCTGTGGACAACATTTTATATTACTTTGTTTCAGCTTTCTTTACTTTGTTTCAGCTTCATTGTTTCATTTTTTCTTATTTTAAAAATTTTTTTAAATTATCATCATCATCATGTCCCAACGTAGTAGATCCCAGCGATGATTAGATTTAAAAAATTCAAAATGCGAATTCAATATGGCGAACGAATTTTCTGAAACTCATATAATTCAGTTCAAAACTCGTTACTCGGGGGTTTTCGGGATTTCTGATTATGAATTTGAACTTGAATTTTAAAATGTCAAAATCCGACTAACGAGTTTGAGTTGAATTCCATAAGTTTTTACAAAACTCGTACGCCATATTGGATCCGACATATTGAATTTTCGAACTCCGACTTCAGATTCGTAATCCGCAACCCCGAAAACCCCTGAGTAACGAGTTTCAATTTATTTTTATGATTTCTACAAAATTCATTCGCCATATTGGATCCGTCATTTTTAATTTTTAATATCTGACTTCAAATTCGATATCAGCGAGTCCATAAACTCCCGAGTAGAAAGTTTTAAGTCAATTGCATTATAATTTAGTAAAATTTTATAGTTTCTTTTCTATATCCTTTTTTTGAAAAAAATTAGTATCAAAAGGCTAATCTTGTCTTGTTTCGACTAAAATCGACAGAAATATAATTCTTATTTATGAAAAAATACATTTTAATTATTTAAATCAAAATCCCAAATAGCCAAAATATAAGCCTTAGGGGACCTCCTCCTTTGTGGGACACTCATGACATGGACACTCATGACATTTTGCTCGTTTTTGCTTATATCTATAAACAGGTTATATTTATATCTACAATTCTGGTCTCATTCGAAAGAGAATTGAAAACTATTATTAATTTTATTCTGATATTGAACATTAAATATTAATTTACCAATTTTTAAGACGGGACACTCATGACAGTTTTCTAATTACATTAAAAGTCTTTTTCTTTCTGCCACAACGTGAAACTTTCACATTTCGAAACACGGCATTCAATTTTTTTTAAGTTGATTCGTGATTAATATTCTGCCGCGGATTCGTTAGTAAAACAGCACTTTTGCTCCCAGGATAAATCTTTGAACACGCATTAATACGAAATTTTGCATTCCAAGTAAAATAATTTAAAATTGAGGGACACGTCATTTGTATTTTTTAAAAGGGTTAAACAAATAAATAAAGTTATCAGAAGTTAATTTTTCTTACATATGTAAGTTATAGTTCACTGCGAAATTTTTGTTTACTTGTAATAAATTAATACAAAGAAAATACGTGCACTTGAAAACGAATAATTCACTCCTGGACATGGGACACTCATGACATTTTGTCTGTATTTCGTTCTGCCATTATTATACATAGCATCTTTACAAGCTTGTAAGTTGAAAAAATGTTAATAGAGATTGTATTTCACGACATTGGAAAATAAATATTATTAAAAACTATAACAAATATTTTTTATGGCAAAGAACACGATTATGACAATTTAAATGAAATGACCCATATGTATTAAAGGAAAACAATAATACCAGTCAAATGAACTTTAACTTTTCCAAAAGTTAACTGTAATTTTTTCATAAGTTAACTTCAATTTGACTGGTTTCAATATTTTCTTAACGCAAAGATTGTATTAAAATGTATTATATATGTATTAAAGAAAAACAATAATACCAGTCAAGTTAACTTTAATTTTTCAAAAAGTTAACTTAAACATTTAAAAGAATAACTTTAATTTGAATGAGATCAATGTTTTTTAACACAACGATTGTATTAAAATGTGTACATTTTAATACAATTTTTTTCAGTATATGAATTAAAAGAAAACAATAATACCAATCAAATCAACTTTCCTTTTTCCAAAAGTTGACTGTAATTTTTTATAAGCTAACTTCAATTTTCCAGGTATCAATGTTTTCTTAACGCAAAGATTGTATTAAAATGTATAGTTTATGTTTTAAAGGAAAACAATAATTCCAGTCAAATCAACTTTAACTTTTCCAAAAGTTAACTGTCACTTTTTCATAAGTTAACTTTAAGTTGACTGGTATTAATGTTTTCTTAAGACAAAGATTGGATTAAAATGTACAGTATAGGAATTCAAGGAAAACAAAAATACCAATCAAATCAACTTAACTTTTTCCAAAAGTTTACTTTAACATATCTGTCTTTTTACATTCCCATCAAAAATGAGAAAGTCTTGGATTTGTGCGATTTTGAGAAATTTCTAATTTTCATAAAACTTTACGTTTCATGACCCCCTGATTCCAAAAAAATGGTTTTTAGAAAAGTGTCTGTCTGTCTGTAGAAATTTTTCTCTCGACGATAACTCGAGTAAATTTTTATGAATCGACTTGCAATTTGGCGGATTTTTTTAGTCAATAAAAATGAATCTCCAGTTCGTTGGGCAGCCCATTTCGTCAAAAAACAACAAAAATACGGGATACGGCCCTGACCGCTAGCAGGTGTGTCGTGTGTTTTCTGTGCTCGTGAAATTTTGCATCTTTTACAGTTTAATATTACCTATATAATTTCTATTAAGTGCCTTATCTTTTCTTTTGTTTCGACTTTAGTCAACTTGGTTGGCTTTATTGTAGTTTTTCAACTAATTTGTGCTATTATCGACAAACTTATTGTCAACGTTATCATAACCTAACTTTTACCTGAAAGCATGGGAGATAAGGACAAATTATCTCAACCAAATACGTGTCCATTGTGTAAGGGCACAGTGAAAGAACCGATTTTTTGTAAAATATGTACAACGCCTTTTCACCCAGGGTGTGCGGCCCGTTCTGGTACTCTTCCGAATGGTGGTTATAATAAGTGCTGCCGTCAAATGTCACCCTTAACTGTGACCCATTCAGATTTGAGTGCCTCTACTCAATCGCAACCAGGTACATCCTTTACAGCTATGACAAATGAAAGCATTGAGCGGATAATCAGCAGCGCAATAAATAGCCTTCAAATCGGTCTTAACAACGATGTCACAGCATTGTCTACAGGTATAAACACCTTATCAACCAAAGTCGATAATGTTAATACTAAGGTGGATAAAGTTGTGGACAGTGTCGCAGATGACTCTCAGAGGATAGCGGTAATGGAAGGTACACTTAAAGATCTTAACGTGAGAACACAATTTCCCAAAATTGCATGTCTGAAATTCATGACTGTCTCTCTCGATCTCGTAACTTAATTTTATTCGGTCTTACTGATGACAATAACAGTCATACTGACACTTTAAAAGTTGTCACACAACTATTTTCAAGTTTCTGTAAGCCGGACGTTTTCAATAAGTTACAAATGTTTAGACTCGGTACTTTTGCGCAGACTCAAACTCGCCCGAGGCCTGCGGAAATGGCGAGGGAAATTCACCAGTCATTCTTAACAGCAAAGAAAAGCGACATACACCGATCATTGCTGGAAAATATGAGTCTTTTATGCGACCAGACGAAGATGAATTTGATGGAGATTGCTGCGCTGAAGCAGGAACTTCAAAAACGTCAGCAGGCAGGAGAAAAGGAGATTCGCATAGTGTATCGTCACGGTATTCCCATTATAGTAAATGCGACTCGACGTCAAAAAGGAGAGAGCAGTGTGCGTGTCACATAGACACTGTTAGCTATTGTGTAGGTGCTGACTCATCGCTCGACACTGCGTCGACGACTGCTCCCCCTTTCCACTCAGCTGATTTCAATGCCTTCAGTGTTTACTATCAAAACGTCAGAGGTTTAAGAAGTAAATTGGATTATCTCCGTCAATCTTTATCGTTTATTTTATTCAATATCTTTATTTTCACTGAGACATGGTTAAACACATCATTTAGTTCTTCTGAACTTGGTTTTCTAAATTATAGTATTTTTCGTATGGATAGAAGTGCCAATACTAGTGATTTTTTACGCGGCGGGGAGTCTTGATTGCATGTGAATCGTCACTGAGGGCAACAGCTTTAGAGACTGATAATAATTCTATTGAACATGTCTTTTTTAAAATTACTTATAAGTCGATATTATACATTATTGGTACTTTTTATATTCCACCAAATTCGAATATGTTTATTTACCAAACTGTTTGTGATATTCTCGAAAGATTACCTGTCTTACATCCATCTGCCTTTTATTTCATGGCGTTCATGATCTGACAACGGACCTATTTGTTATTCTAAAACGCAGTTTTCAAATTCACACAATCAAATTGCACGCCGATTAAATGAGACTTTAGAATTTTTAAATTTCAAGCAATTAAATAAGATTATAAATAGTGCCGGTAATACTTTGGATTTACTATTTTCCAATTCCTCAAATTGTAAATTGGAACTAGCCATTGAATATGTTCTTCCAATCGATGTTTACCATCCACCTCTTGTTTTATCTATAACTTCAGATGCAACTTTGAGTGAAAACAACAATAATAATTTCCAACCACACTGTAAATATGATTATGTAAAAGCTAACTTTGTAGATTTAAATACTTACCTTTCTAGCATAAATTGGAATGAAACATTTAAACACTTGAACATCGAGGATGCAGTTGCCATTTTTTATGAAATTTTAAATAATGCTTTTGACCTATTTGTTCCCGTAAAAACGTTTATGTCAACTAAATATCCTTCATGGTTCAATAGTGAACTTAAGAGTTTGGTTTCATTAAAAAAGGCAGCTCATATTACTTTAAACAAACTAAATCTCATACGGATTTTTTAATTTTTTCTCGTCTGCGAGCTGAGTGTAAGTCTAAATCTAAAATTTGTTACAAAGAATATATAAAAAAAGCTGAAAATTCGATCATATCTAACCCGAAATTTTTTTGGACATTTGTAAACAATTTAAGAGCGAGCTCTAGAATTCCTAGTGAAGTATTTTACGGCAATAACTCGACCAGTAATGATCTTGATTCAGCCAATTGTTTCAAAAAAATTTTTTTCTCTGTATATACTAATTCTTCTTCAGAAGTTTCCACTGCAGCCACCCATTACTATAATAGCAATTTTATTAATATTTCTACTATTTCTAGAAAATCTATTCACTTGAAGCTTAGATCACTTGACACTAGAAAAGGGGCCGGGTCAGATGGGGTTCCTCCCTCTCTTTTGAGGTCCTGCTGCTCTTCTTTCGTTGAGCCATTATATATATTGTTTAATTTGTCGCTTACTTGTGGTATGTTTCCATTTGTATGGAAACGGGGGATAGTTATTCCCGTACATAAAGATGGCAGTAAAAATGATGTCACTTATTATCGCCCGATAGTTTTATTAAGTACTATCTCTAAAATTTTTGAGAGTCTTATTCACGACAATCTCTACACTCAGATTGATCAATTGATTATTGACAAGCAGCACGGTTTCACAGGAGGAAAATTAGTTTTAACTAACCTTAGTATTTTTTCAAACTTTACTTTAAATTCTCTTCAATCTGGTGCTGTGGTGGACACAATTTACACTGACTTTGTTAAGGCCTTCGACAAAGTTGACCATGTCATTCTCTTGACAAAGCTTACGGCCATGGGCTTCTCAGATGGTTTGATAGCGTGCATTAGAAGTTATCTTACTGAACGTATTCTATCGGTGCGAGTCAGTTATGACTTTTCTGACATATTTATAGCTACTCCAGGAGTTCTTAGTAGTTCCCTTTTTCTTTTATTTGCAGACGATTTGAAAATATATAAATCAATTACAAGTAATCAGGATCGACTGGATCTGCAATCTGATCTCAACTCTCTTCATAAATGGTCCGTGAAGAACAGACTATTATTCAATACTAGTAAATGTTACGTTATGTCATTTTGTACATCCAGAAATGGTCCTGATTGCTTTTATCACATTGGTAATGATGTCATTTCAAATGTCACAGTTATTATTTGATGTGTGATATTGAGAGAATCCAGAATAGGTTTCTTCGCTTTTTAGCTAGAAAGACTGGAGTACCTTACGACTACCATGATCACGATTATACCGATCTTAAGAGATTATTTAAAATCCCAACTATGTCTCAAAAATTTAATTTTGCTGATCTACTATTCTTATTTGAAGATATTAATGGTTTACACAACTGCCCTTACTTCATGTACGAAAAGGCATAAAAAGCCCGTTTATATACTAAATAAATACAAAATTTTGAAAATTTCAAAAAAAATTTTTTTACAATTTTCAAAAAAAAAATTTTTATTTTTTTTTAATTTGACACAAAAATAAACATTTTTTTCTTTAGTCACTTTTTTGTACAACAAAAAACAAAAAAGTTATGAATTTTTGAAAAATTCCAAAAAGTGGTTTTTAGAGAATTGTTTGTCAGTCAATCTGTCTGTCTGTAGAAATTTTTGTTTTGACGATAACTCGAGTAAATTTTTATGAATCGACTTACAATTTGGGGGGTTTTTTTAGTCCATTAAAATAAAGCTCGAGTTCGTTGGGCAGCCCATTTCGTCAAAAAAACAACAAAAATACAAAATTTTTAAATTTTCAAAATTTTGTTTTTTACAATTTTCCAAAATAAAAAATTATTAATTTTTTTTCTTCAAAATTTTGCATAAACACAAACATTTTTTCTTTTAGTCACTTTTTTGTACAACCAAAAACAAAAAAGTTACGAATTTTTTTGTCAAAAAAGTGCAAAAAATTGAGATTTATAGTGAGTGAAGCATTAGTCGAAACATGAAGAAACGTTAGAAACATATAAAAACCTTCCGTTTTGTTTTTTAGATGACAAAGTTAGGAAAATATACAAAACTAGGATCAAAAAAGAACTGAAAATATGCAAAATTTTTGCTCCTTTTAAATTTTTCTGTAAAATTTGCTTTTTACATTCTCATCAAAAATGAGAAAGTCTTCGTTTTGTACGATTTTGAGCATTTTCTAATTTTGCTAAATTTTTACGTTTCATGACCCCCTGATTCCAAAAAAATGGTTTTTAGAAATATGTCTGTCCGTCTGTCTGTCTGTCGTCTGTCTGTGGAAAAATTTGTCTCGACGATAACTCGAATGAATTTTAATGAATCGACTTGAAATTTGACACACTTTCTTAGTCCGTAAAAATAAAGCCTAAGTTCGTTAGGCAGCCAATTTCGTTAAAAACAACAAAAATACAAAATTTTGAAATTTTCAAAATTCAATTAATGTAGAAATGACACACAAAAAATATTAGCAGAAATAATTCCATACATTCACATAAGACATATGAAACATTTCCGGAATTAGGAATGTTTAAATTGACAAGAGAAAGAAAGAAATTCATAGCAAATTAAATTGGTACTCACTTTGTAATACACTTTAAAGATGAAATAAGTTGTCGAAATTGGATCTGGATTCAGAGATGAAGTCGTTTTTAATTTTATAAATCTTGGAACTTGAAATAAGACTTGAATTAAAATTTGAAATAAGACTTGAAATAAAATTTGAAATAAAACTTGAAATAAGGCTTGAATTAAAATTTGAAATAAGACTTGAATTAAAATTTGAAATAAAACTTGAATTAGAACTTGGAATAAGACTTGAATTAGAACTTGGAGAGAACTCTAAGCTTTAGTTGACAATTGTTCGAGAACTCTAGTTTGATTTGACAGCTTTTCGAGAATTGAATTTTCCTTAAGGAACACGTATATTTATGTAACTGTTCCCACTTCCGATTTTCTTAAGAGAGGAAGATTTGAGGGAGAAAATGTCAGAGAAAGGGAAAAAGAGGTTGGGTGTTTTTAGGATTGGTTTAAGATAAAGAAAATACTTTAAGAAATGGGCCTGATAGGTGAATTTTGGGTTCGTCTCATTTTTATCAGTTTTAAGCGTAGGAGGATCTTTGAAAAGGGGCTTCCTCAACTTCATCTCTCCCTTCCAACTCCAATTTCTAGAATTTACAGTATTTGCACTTTACTTTCATTTTAATATATTTTATAAATTTAATATAATAATGTGCGGTTGTTTATAACAATTAGTTTAGCAATTGCAAATATTATTATTTACAATTAGGAAATTATTAATTATTTAGTTAATACAAACAATTCGATAAAATTTACGTTATTAAATAATTATCTAATCAATTTGTTAATTAATACAATATTCAAATATTAATTGTTAATACTTTGTTTAAACATTTATAATTATTAAAGTTAACAACACTAAAATCAATTATTTCAATAATTTTCTAATTATTATAACTAATTCGATAAAAATTCTGATTATTATTTTAGTATTTAATAGCTTTAATCATTTGTTAATTATCTATAATTTATTTGACAATAAACTATAGATAATTTATTTAATCATTCTATTAATTAATAACACAAGTAATCAAAAATGTTATTTAATAATTTCGGTTTTTAGGGTTCCGTACACGTTCGGTGTACCGACGGAACCCTATTGGTGAGACTCTTGTGTCTGTAGCCAAGTCGTGTCCCCCCAGCGGCTAAACTATTTGACCTAGAGAGGTCAAATTTGGTACAGATACGTATTTTCACTCGTAGATTACAGGAAAAATATAGAGAATGTGATTGAAGGTGAAGGCCATAGCGTTGTCAAGGAAATAACAAGATTTTTTGCCAAAAATACACAAAAAGTGACCATTCCTCCCCTTAACTTCTAAACTATTCAACATGGAGGGCTAAAATTTGGCATACTGGTGTATTTTAACACGAATATTACAGGAAAAATATAGAGAACTTGCTATGTCATAATGGCCATAGCGTTGTCAAAGAAAAACTAAAAACTTTAAAAAAAAATTTCTTTTTCTAATTTCCACATTTTTTGACCTAATGATCTGAAATTTGGTTTATTAGTATATTTTTACAGTCTGATCACAAAAAATATATTAAAAAGTCTGAAAAAATAAAATTAAAAAAAAATTTTTTTTAATTTTTTTTCTAATTTTCACATTTTTTGACCTAATGAGCTGAAAATTGGTTTATTAGTATATTTTTACAGTCTCATCACAAAAAATATGTTTAAAAATTTTTTAAAAATTTTTAAATAAAATTAAAAAAAATTGGACAAATGCAAATTGCACTCGCACTGAATTGACGGGTTCAGTACAAAAATATAAAAATAATACTTGTGATATTGTAACAACAATTGGTAGGATTTTTTTCACTTTTGTATTATTTTGGTAAGTTGAATTTTGGACACTATGTTAAAAAAAATAACAAAGAAAAATAGAAGTATTACATATTTTATATTATTAGCAATAAGCGAAGAGGAACCAATTTTTTAAATTTGTTCCCAAATTTGTTACCTGAAAGCTGTATAGTTTGCAAAAAATGACAAAATTCATGTTTGACTTGTTTGATTTCTTACCTTCTTACTTTTTTATATGCTCATAACAAAAGCGTCGTAACATCTAAAGCATTTGAAAATCTTTTTATAATTAATTCGTTCTTATTTGGATTGAAATAATGACTTTTCAGAATGTCTAGAACTGGTGGAGCTACAGCAAATCTTGCGTTTAAGAACCTTTTTTTCTTGTTGTGTTCTTTTTCATTATAAGACAATATATCAGTTTTATTTGATTTTTTTTACCACTCTACAAGTTTCTCAAATGTAATGTTGGAATCATTTGGTTTGCAAAGAAGACTAGCATGTATAGCATCCCTTTTGAAAACTGCTCCTACACCGTCTGAAGGTTCTTTACCATGCGCAGTTGCGTAACAGTTCCATTCTGCTGCAACGCCAAAATCTTTTTCGTGGTGCATTAGATTCATCATCTGGAATTTGTTTTTGAAGTGCTGTTTAGCTCCATCGCTAAAATAAAATATTTTTTCCATCTGTGGAATAATTTTTCGTAATTCAGGTATTAGCATTTTCTGTGCAGTATACACAGCAGCTGTATCATGGATAGTGCTATTTAATAGGAAAATAAAACTTTTGTGTTCAAGTTTCGACTCTCTATAATAACACACGACTGGTAAAACTGTACATTGTGAATTATTAAAATGAAATCCTTGCGACGCATCTGTATGCTCTTCTAAGAGTTCACTAAAACGTTTCTTCAATTCCATAATATGAGGGCATTCACTACATTCACCTAAATAGCAGTCTTCATTAGGACTTTTGCATAAAATTTGTCCTAGGCAATCTTTTTAATTGGCTAGAATCATGTCAGAATCTTTAGTAAGATTCTTTAAATTGATAGAGTCAATCATCAACTTGCAATTTTGGTGTATAGTACAGACGCAGACTGAATGTGTGCCACTACCACCAGCGAGAATACAATTTTTTGGTCGAAGTTGAGCAAATTTACTAAAACTCACTGGGCAATCAGGATTCTTCTCATTATAAATAGCATAAAGTCCTCTTAAGTCGGCAAGAAGGAGTCGCTTCTGGATAAGTTCTCTGCCCTTGTCACTTTTCACAGATACAACATCCTTAATACCGGGCATGATTCTACTATTCTCTTCACTAGTATAAAATTCATAAATTTGAGTCTCAGTAATTTCCGACAATGATTTACCCTTCCTAGCAGTTGTTTCTCCTAGAACACCCTTTAAAGCCTTCAATTCTTATCCCTTTTTAGCGAAGTACCTGGAGCAGTTAAATTCACGAGAAATTTGACTTATCGTCCACGAATCTGGTACTTTTGTCAAAATTGATAATCTGAAAGGGTCATTAACTTCAAGACAAGAGAATTTATCTTTCAACCCATTTAACATCTCTTCCAATTCAACCAATCGTTGTGATTTTGTATTTGGTTGAAATTCTGTTGTAGGTAATGAAGCTGCATTGGATGATATAGATAAATTCTGCACCATTGCGTCTATACTTGATGATACAGGAGTATCGTTATTAATATCAGAGTTTTTTATTTTCCTGCATGCCTCACAAATTTTTGCAATATTCGGGATTTTCGGAAATTTTCTTTGCAAACCACTCGAAATTTGTCGCAGATCTTTTCCTTTATGAGGTTTTACATTGTAAGGATTGCAGCATCTGTCACTGTGTACGTTGGACATATTCACAGTAAATATGGTCGGCTTAAACTGTAGAAATTAAAATTCCAGAATTTTCAAGCCAAAAAATATCCAACTCCAATTGAAAATAGAAGAAATTTTCTGACCTAATTAAAAAACATACTTTGAAACTTCAGAGTTAATTTTCAAATATTCTACAGGTGACAATAATCACAAGCAGTTTAAATAAAGTATACAACTGAGGTTTGTTGAACAATTAAAATCGTAAATCTTAGAATATTATTTTATATGGTCATTTTTGCAAAGAAAGAAAGAAAACAAAAATTACCGGGTAATTTTTTGACAAAAAATACTGGAATACTTTCTGTCAGTGATTTTGAGATTTTTTCTATATCAAAAAACCCGGTAGATATTTGTAATTTTTTCCAAGACTAATATTAAAAAATGTTAGCTACTGGCAAAATCCACTTCATCGCAAAACAAACCATATATGAGGAAATAGTAAAAATATTCTTTAGTTTTAAATTAAAATTTGGTTATAATTTTGAAAACAAAAAATCAACAAATATTTTTAATTCTATTTGCAGGTTTACTTAACCCTTTAAAAAATAATTTACCTTTTTAAGGTTCTCCACGTTTTTCAATCTCTGTGCCTCTCTCTATTTATATACAGAATTCCACAATTTAATCCCAAATTAATTTTTAACACTGGCATATTTATCTTTATTTACAAAATGTAACCATACAGCGCTATCAAGAATTCAAACTGTTGAATGTGATAGAATGTTTTGAACACTGATTTTGACGTTTAAAAAAAGTGACAATCATTGTCAGATAGTTTATTGCGTCAAAATCAACAGGTGTGAATTATTTTAAATATTTGATGATTAACAATATTGTTCGTTTTATTACCAGATTATTTACAAAATTTATAAATGAAACTCTAAAAACTATTTGTAATTCACTAAAGAGGACTTGATATTTCTATTCGGTGATATAGAAAATTTATTATTAAATTTTTCGAAATTACGATAATTTATTTAATTTCATACTTTTTTAAATAAAATATTGTATTCAGAATCTTATTTTAATTATATAACAATGTAAAAATACATAAAGAACAATACTGCGTTAATAAGAAGAAGATATAACCGAGAAAATAATTGCTAACATCAAATAATAAAAAATTTTTGTCGTTTTTTAGAATTTTTAAGAAAATAATATCAAATTCAAAAATTTTGCCACTCGCCATTCGAAAGCTTACATTTTTCTGTACATTTTGAGTATAAGTACATCATTTTTGGATGAAATTTAAAGTGGGCAGCACGGATGTAAAACTGAGAAAGAATGCCCCATATATATAAATAAATATATATATATATATAAATATTGTAAAATAAACTATAGATAATTAACAAATGATTATAACTATTAAATACTAAAATAATAATCAGAATTTTTAATATGATGAAGACTTGAAAATCAATAATTTTTAATTAATAAATGATACTCTTTCTATATTTTTACTTTAAAAGTTAAAAACATAACCTAAAATTTTTTGCTTCTTAGGTAACTTTCTTCAGAGCGTGACACATTTTTTCTAAATTTTTTCCTTAAATTTTGAGTAAAAACAAACAATTTTTCCTTTAGTCACTTTTTTGAACAACAAAAAAGTTTTGAAGTTTTGTGTAAAAAAAGTGCAAAAAATAGAGATTTATAGTTAGTGAAGCATTAGCCGAAACATGAAGAAACATTATAAACATATTAAAACTTTATGTTTTTTTAGATGACAAATTTTGGTAAATATAAAAAAATAATGAACAAAATAGAACTCAAAATATTCAAAAATTTTCCTCTTTTTTAATTTTTTCCGTGTTATATTCTCATAAAAAATGAGAAAGTCTTAGATTTTTTTCTTAGTTTCCCTAACTTTGGCATCTAAAAGAAAAAACGGAAGGTTTTTATATGTTTCTAACGTTTCATCATGTTTCGGCTTATGCTTCACTCACTATAAATCTCAATTTTTTGCACTTTTTTGAAAATAACTTTTTTGCTGTACAAAAAAGTGTCGAAAGGAAAAGTTGTTTGTTTTTACTCAAAATTTAAGGAGAAAAAAAATATTTTTTTGAAAAATATCAAAAAAACAAAATTTTCAAATTTTCAAAATTTCAAAAAAATTCATAACTTTTTTGTTGTACAAAAAAGTGTCGAAATGAAAAGTTGTTTGTTTTTACTCAAAATTTAAGGAAAAAAATAAAAAAAATTTTTTTTTAAAAATGTCAAAAAAAACAAAAATTTTGAAAATTTCAAAATTTTGTATTTTTGTTGTTTTTTGATGAAATTTGCTGCCCAACGAACTTAGGCTTTATTTTTACGGACTAAGAAAGTGTGACAAATTTCAAGTCGATTCATTAAAATTCATTCGAGTTATCGTCGAGACAAATTTTTCAACAGACAGACGACAGACAGACAGACGGACAGACCCTTTTCTAAAAACCATTTTTTTGGAATCAGGGGGTCATGAAAGTAAAGATTTAGCAATATTAGACAATGCTCAAAATCGCACAAAACCAAGAATTTCTCATTTTTGATGAGAATGCAAAAAGCAAATTTCACGAAAAAAATTAAAAAAGAGAAAATTTTTGCATATTTTGAGTTCTTTTTTGTTCATAATTTTTTATATTTAACAAAATTTGGCATCTAAAATTTACTATTATTTATGCAAAAGTGACTTTACTTTGATGTTGTCTACTAGAATTTACTTTTCTAAGAACTACTATTGCTCTCAAATTTCGTTCTGCTTCAAGAGCTTTATTTGTTGCTTCTTTTAAAGTTATACTATCACCAACGCGAATTTCCAATTCAGCTCGTAAACCACGACGAAAACATGAAACTATGTCATTTTCTAAACTTTCAATTGTTGCTTTGTCTAAATGTCCTTTATTTTTTACTTCATGCGCATAAAAAATCTGGTTGCTAAATCTTTTATCCTATTCGCATACGATATAAACGATTCGCTTTCCCACATGAAAATATTGCCTAACTCTCCTTGCAATTGATAAATACTTTTGCCCGGTGAATAGATTTTTTTTAATTGATTAACGAGATCTGTGATTGTAGCATAATTGCTACCTGAAATTGATTTCCTTGCTTCACCTATTAATTTGGACCGAATTAATTTCACTAAATTTTCTTCAACTTGAGGTAGTTCGGGTAACATCTGTTTTGCTTCATTAGAACCGTCTATGAAAACTGACAAGGGAATATTTGATCCGTTAAAAATCGGAACTAACTCAAGTGCATCTCGGAGAGACACTTGCTGGTTATTCGGGAGTGACATGTCTTGATATGATTTTTGCAAATTTGGGAAAGGTACCAACTTTGGTTTATTTGGGGTTGAAGTATAAAGTGTTTTTTGTGAGATTTGCAATTGGGTTGAATCACTTCCTGTAGTGATATCTGATTCAGAAAAATTTCCTACTTCTACGAATTGTAAGTTTGTTTTTATTGTAGAGTTTTCCCCAAAATCTGATAAACGTTTACTTGTATCTTATTCGTTTATTTTAAGAGTTGATGAACTTGCTTCGATAGTTGAGAGTCTTGGAAGAATTGGACTGTGTTTAATTTTTGGATTTCTACCAAAGATTTGATTTTCACTAAGATTAGGATCTACTTGTGTTTTTGCAAAACTACGAGTATTGGGATAATGAGTATTATTGTCAGACATAAATATATATTATAAAAGGATTAATTGAACCTCTGGAAGTACCTGTTTCTCTCTTATAAAAAATATTTTTAAAAT
>CM065480.1:23735488-23778156 GCA_032873175.1 Leptopilina drosophilae | reverse complement strand
TTTGATGAGAATGTAAAAAGCAAATTTTACAGAAAAATTTAAAAGGAGCAAAAATTTTACATATTTTGAGTTCTTTTTTGATCCTAGTTTTGTATATTTTCCTAACTTTGTCATCTAAAAAACAAAACGGAAGGTTTTTATATGTTTCTAACGTTTCTTCATGTTTCGGCTTTTGCTTCACTCACTATAAATCTCAATTTTTTGCACTTTTTTGAAAATAACTTTTTTGTTTTTTGTTGTACAAAAAAGTGTCGAAAGGAAAAATTGTTTGATTTTATTAAAAATTTTAGGAAAAAAATAAAAAAAAATATTTTTTTGAAAAATGTCAAAAAAACAAAATTTTGAAATTTTCTAAATTGTGTATTTTAGTTGATTTTGACAAAATTGGCTGTTCAACGAACTTAGGCTTTATTTTTATGGACTAAGAAAGTGTGCCTTATTTCAAGTCAATTCATTAAAATTTATTCGAGTTATCGTCGAGACAAATTTTTCTACAGACAGACGACAGACAGACAGACGGATGGACAGACACTTTTCTTAAAACCTTTCTTTTGGAATCAGGGTGTCATGAAACGTAAAGATTTAGCAATATTAGGCAATGCTCAAAATCGCACAAAACCAAGACTTTCTCATTTTTGATGAGAATGTAAAAAGCAAGTTTTACAGAAAAATTTAAAAAGAGCAAAAATTTTACATATTTTGAGTTCTTTTTTGATCCTAGTTTTGTATATTTTCCTAACTTTTTCATCTTAAAAACAAAACGGAAGGTTTTTATATGTTTCTAACGTTTCTTCATGTTTCGGCTTTTGCTTCACTCACTATAAATCTCAAATTTTTGCACTTTTTTGAAAATAACTTTTTTGTTTTTTGTTGTACAAAAAAGTGTCGAAAGGAAAAGTTGTTTGATTTTATTAAAAATTTTAGGAAAAAAATAAAAAAGAATATTTTTCTGAAAAATGTCAAAAAAACAAAATTTTGAAATTTTCAAAATTTTGTATTTTTGTTGATTTTGACAAAATTGGCTGTTCAACGAACTTAGGCTTTATTTTTATGGACTGAGAAAGTGTGCCTTATTTCAAGACAATTCATTAAAATTTATTCGCGTTATCGTCGAGACAAATTTTTCTACCGACAGACGACAGATAGACAGACAGACGGACGGACAGACACTTTTCTTAAAATCTTTCTTTTGGAATCAGGGTGTCATGAAACGTAAAGATTTAGCAATATTAGACAATGCTCAAAATCGCACAAAACCAAGACTTTCTCATTTTTGATGAGAATGTAAAAAGCAAATTTTACAGAAAAATTACAAAAAATTACAAATTACGGAAAAATTTAAAAAGAGCAAAAATTTTACATATTTTGAGTTCGTCGCTTAGGGGCAGCAACATGCCGACTCAGCTAAACGGTGAAAAAGATCCCGTTTCAAAAAGAAAAGTGAAAAACATGCCATTTCGCGAAAGCGCTGAGAAACATACCTTCTGCAAACGAACGGTGAAGAACATGCCTTTTCAACCGTTAATATTTAATATTCATATTATATTACTAATATTATATTAATTATAAATAATTAATAATATTATATTTATTATAAACAATTAATAATTAATTAATTGATTGATTTATAATTAATAATATTATTATATTAATTATTTATTTATTTAATATTATATTTAATATTAACGGTTGAAAAGGCATGTTCTTCACCGTTCGTTTGAAGAAGGTATGTTTCTCAGCGCTTTCGCGAAATGGCATGTTTTTCACTTTTCTTTTTGAAACGGCATCTTTTTCACCGTTTAGCTGAGTCGGCATGTTGCTGCCCCCAAGCGACGTAATGATAAAAAACAAATTAATTAACTTTGTCTAAACAATTAATTGTTGTTATTTTTTTCATTTACTGAACTAAGGGCTAGAAACACTAATTTTTTGTAGATCTTGTAGCCCTTTAAAGGGCTGTTTGGTAAAGCATAATCGTAAGTAATATATCTGCTAATGATAAAAAATTATTTATTTAAACATTGTTTCAACAATGAATTTTGTTAATGTTATCAAAAGTTAAACATAAAAGGCGCATATTTTTAAATGTGATTTTAGTTTTACACATAAGAATGTATAAAATAAAGAATAAATTAAAAACGTCTAATTCAAAACACCACAAATTAAAATTAACAATAATAATAATTTTTCTATTTTCTATTCAACTTTAGTGTTTAAGTTACAAGAAATTACATAATTGAGAAAAATTAGGAAATTCTATTTTTAAGTACAATAAAGTAGAAAATTTAACAAATTATTATTATTCTTAAACAAATAAAAATTAAATATTTTAGTATTAAATTTTTAGTTCTTTTCATACTTGAATGTTTTTGGTACAAAAAATGCATAATACAGAAAAAATTAGAAATTTCTAGTCCTAAGTTCAGTGAATGAAAAATAACAACAATTAATTGTTTAAGCAAAGTTGCATAATCTGTTTTTTATCATTAGTAGATGTTTTACTTATGAAAAATTGCACAATTGTGAAAAAATTAGAAATTTCTATTCCTTAATACAGTTTATGAACAAAGTAAGAACAATTAATTGTTTAATCAATGTTTAGTTAATTAACTTTTTTTATCATTAGTAGATGTTTTACTTATGGAAAATTGCACAATTGTGAAAAAATCAGAAATTTCTATCCCCAAAAACAGTTTATGAAAAAAGTAGAAACGATTAATTGTTTAAACAATTTAATAAATTGTTATACTTTTTTTCTACATAAGAAACACTGGAACGTTATTTTAATACGTTTTTTAGTAATTTTTTAAAATTAATTAAGCTGAAAGAAAATAGTTTATAAAATTTCATGATTTTTTAAATACTTATTGTTATTAAAAAATTGTTTAAAAATAAAAATTCAAAAATCGGGCTCCAGAGATCGATAGAGAATTTATCTACGAAGATTTAGAAAAAAAACAAAGCCTTTTTGGTAAAAAATTGTGACCTGCAGAATGATTTGAAACGAAAAAGTACATTTTGTGCCACGCTATGTAACGCTTAGTATTAAGGCAAAAGACGAATGTCACTTTGAATTTTTCAGATTTTTTTTAAAAGAAAGGAGGGAACAGAATTTTAAAATGAAATTTTTGGTTGCAGTTAAGAATATATGAAACAAATGCTTGTCGATTAATTAATCGAAGATTAACTCTGGAATTAATTGGTGTAGTTGGCCAAAGCTTATCACGATCTGGAGCCAATTACTTTCGTAAATAAGATATTGAAGGTTTCTGCATTCTTAATCTGTGAAAGCAACAGAGTCAAAGATATCTTCACGCAGGAGCGTGCAAATATTAAATACTACTACTTTTGTGTATACAGGAAAAAAGAATAAGAAATTTTTTATGATAACAATCTAGAATGAGAAAAAAATGTTAATTAATCAAAATTAAAAATTATATATATATTAAAGTGACATTGTATGGCGAAAAGAAAGTTTTTTGAAGATCAACTTTACTAATTACAAAATCAAGGGGAACGATATGATATTTGTTTTCATATGAATAATGACTTTCGCGGGATTCCCTAATTCGTTTTTAATAAATAATCACGCCAATTCCTCCTCGACTGTCTAAATACACTTATCATTATTACAACATTCAGCTATTAAAGCTATTCTATTAAAGTCATTGAACCTAAGATTTGAAGATGAAGTAGGTCAAATATAGTGTTATTGTCAAATTTTGACCTGTAAGCCAAAATTGCCCAAAATTTTGAGGAAAGACCAAGTCAAAGGGAATATATTCGACAATTTTTAACGTGTAAATGAAAACTTTTCTAAAAATAGACCTAAATTTTGAAGGTCAACATTGTCCTTAAAATAGTCCTAAATTGGGAGGGTAAAGGGAATTGTTTGTCAATTTTGGAGGTTTAGTTCAAAACTATGTCCTTAAAATTAATCTAACTTTTGAGGAAAGAGCAGGTTAAAAGGAATTTATCATCATGTTTATACGTATAGGTTAAAACTGCCCTTAAAACTGACTTAAATTTTGAGGTTTGAGGGAGTACACGTCAATTATAGATCTGGTAAAATATTACATAAGTGACTAACCTATAAACCCTTAAAAAAATTAAAATATCATTTCGTATAGAAAGAGCACAAGTCCATGACAAGTCCATTCTATATTTTTATAATATTCTTAATATTTTTATTAATTTACATTAAACAGTTTATGTTATAGATAAAATGACTAAATTATTTTAAAGTCAGAAAATATTGAAATTTGGTTAAATATATTATTAAAACAAATTTATTATTTATAAAATGTTGCAAAAAATTTTCTGTGATTTTGATTGATTGTAGTACATTTTTTGGGGCGCATGAAAAAACCCTAAACCAAACTTGTTAGAAATGTTATTTAATAGAATTTAATTACCTAGAATATAATTTTAGTAGAATGTATTATTGTTAGAATGATAGCTTGACTGAATGAAAAGTAGAAAGAATTTAAATTTAGTAGAATATTTATTCGTCCGAATTATAATCTGGCAGAAAGTCAATTTTATCGAATTTCAATTTTCCAGAAATCTAATTTTTTTCGTAGAATCGTTATTTTACAGAAGTGTAATTAAAAAGAATCTTAATATTGTCGAAAATCTTTTTGAAAGAAATCTAATTCATTAGAATGTACATGTGTTTGAATATTAATTTACTAGAAATTTAACTTATCCGAATATCAATTTGATATAATTATTTCGGCCCGAATTTTAAAATTGACCAATCACAATTTTTTTGATAATTTCTGATTGATCAATTTTAAAATTCGGGCCGAAATAATTCTATCAAATTTATATTCGGATAAGTTGAATGTCTAGTAAATTAATATTCAAACACATGTACATTCTGATGAAGTAGATTTCTTTCAAAAAGATTTTCGGCAACATTAAGATTCTTTTTAATTACGCTTCTGTAAAATAACGATTCTACGAAAAAAATGATTCGCATAAATTGATATTCGGTTAAATTAGATTTCTGGAAAATTGAAATTCGATAAAATTGACTTTCTGCTAGATTATAATTCGCACGAATAAATATTCTACTAAATTTAAATTCTTTCTACTTTTCATTCAGTCAAGCTATCATTCTAACAATAATACATTCTACTAAAATGATATTCTAGGTAATTAAATTCTATTAAATAACATTTCTAACAAGTCTGGTTTAGGGTCTTTTCATGCGCCCCTATTTTTCCCAAAATACGATTTCCCAAACAATAGCGGTTTCTAAAAGACGTTTTTCCCAAAAAAAATTTTTTCCGAAATCAGATTTCCCCAAATTAATACATATACAGTAGAGACTCCATTATCCGGACCCCTATTATCCGGATATTCGATTATCCGGACAAATTTAAAATTAAAATTTTTTTTTTAATATAAAGTTTATAAGATCTCAAGCCGTTAACTTCTTTTTTAAATTCAAAAACGTGAATTTCTACACGAAACGTTGCATTTTAAAGTGTTTTAATTATTTAAAGAAAATGTTTATGTAAATATTTTGAAATATTTCTAACTAAATTTTTATTAATGTTAACTTTAATAGTTTTAGTTTGTTTCAGTCTTATTTTAATACATATGCAAATAAATACATAAAATTATGAATCAAAAATTTATTGAATTCGCTCTTTACTCGATTATCCGGATTTTCGATTATCCGAAAGAGTGCCTGCATCCATTAGTCCGGATAATGAAGTCTCTACTGTATATGTATATGGGTGATTCTACGTGAATACTCCTTTTTGTGAGATACAAACAGAAAAGAAAAAAAATCATTATTCATGGATTAGTGCAGTCAATTATATTCAGTTTACAATAATCTACCACCTCTATAGCATGATCATGCTAGCTTTTAGCTTTTAAAGTATATATTTTAAATTAAAATTTACAAAAAAATTAAGAGGTTAAAATTTGGCGCCGGCGTTTTTTATTATATATATTTTTCTATTTACAAAAAATTATTTAATAATTATAATTTATTAATATTATTTATAAATTTGATAGATTTTGAAATACTTACAGTTATCAAAAATCTCTTTTAACAATTGTCAAAAATTATTTATCATACATTTTAGGTTCACTTTTTACTGGTAGTTTGTAAACAATCGACAATCATATCAATTTTTAATTTTTATTCAAAAGAGTGAGAGGAATGACAATTTCAACATTTTTAAATTTTATTTAATTGACAAATAGTTTCCCTCCATCTTAGAATGCCCTATCATGTTTATAAAGGATAACTTTCTGTGAAAAAAATTTGCGATCAATTCATATATATTAATATTGTTTTTATTAGGGGTGAGAGGAATGATGCTTTAGGTTGTGAATCTCTGGTTGTGTCTCAATTTTATTTTTTTTAACGCAAAATAATTACATTTTTTAAAAAGTAAATTGAGAAATTAATATTAGAGATGTTAATTTAAATATTGATCACAATAATTAATGAATATCTCTACCCACAGCAAAAATATTGGATAATATTCAACGAGTGAGAGGAATGACGCGGTACTACATGGCAAATTTCATTTTTTATATTTAAAAAACTACACGACATATTTTATTCATATCTTAGAAAATTATTCTTAAATATCATAACTTTTAGAAAAAATTGATAAATTACCTATTTTCATGTTTTAAATAATTGTTTTACGTATTGAAAAAATGAAAAACACTTAGATGACAGGTTAGAAAATCGATTTTGAGGTGGTAAAATATTTTAAAAATGTATTAAACAATAAAATTTTACAACTTTTTCTAGCAGAACATTTAGAAAAAGTGATAAAATAGAGAAATATGACTTGGTATTTTCCCAAATGATTATAATTATTTAGAAAATCTTGACTGCATTCAAAATGAGGTTTTTTGGAGAATCACCCATATATATATATATATATATATATATATATATATATATATATATATATATATATATATATATACATTTTTCCTTATGTTCGGCCTATAATAGTGTACTTTATAAATCTTCTTTTATTTTTGATAACAAATTTGACACTCCCGAATCATGGTTAAGGGGTTTAAGTTCAAATGATCCTTTCTTTATCAGAAGTTTTGTTTTGGCTACTTCAGAGATTTTAAGAATGAGATATGAATCAAGTATATTTATGTAAGATGACTGATTTTAGATTATAGACTTGACGGATGTTTTACATTTGTTTCCTTACTTTATTTTTATGTTTTTTTCCCTATTTTTATTTAATTTATTAAAATTACAACTTTTATGTTTGAAAAAAGATCAATAATTATATTTAAAATTTATGTAACCCAAGAATACTCCGATGTATGGGCCAGTTGAGGTCAAAAACATTAATAAATCTAAAGTAATTGAAATTCCGACAACAATTTTATTAAAATTTTTACAAAAAATTTAGTTAAAATATAATAATATTTTAACCGAATTCTTTGTAAAAATTTGTAAAGAACAAATAATTTAAACTCTGCAATGAGTTTTATGATTTATAAAAAAAATTTAAATCCTAAAAAGAATTTTATAATTTATGAAAGCAACTGAATGATTTCGAAGTAATTTATAAAAAATAGTTATATATAAAATCCGACTTTTGTCTGTACATTGCTTTGAATTCTTAAATTTATGTTTAGTTTATCTACTCAAGTAGTTAGAATTCCAAAAATGACAATAAAAAAATTATATATGTATGTATGTCTGTCCGCAATATTTTGCCGCTGAAACATATGTGTATTGGGTAGCTGTCCGAGGGAAGTATATATCTATATATTTTTCCTTTATTTTGATTTAAAAGCCCACTGCATGGTAAACTTCTGAAAACCCACGTGTTTCTAACAAGAGAAGTATCTTATACATGTGTATTAAATATTTCTCATTCTTATGTAATCTGGGGGTCGATTCTGTAATTTTCCTACTCCCACATTCCATTCCCACTCTCACTTAAACTTCCCACTTTTACTCTCACTTAAACTTCCCACTTGTCACTCTTACTTTCCACACCCACTTAAACTTCTCATTTTCCACTCTTACTTAAACTTCCCACTTTCCACTCTCACTTATACTTCCCACCTCCCACTTTCCACTCCTACTTAAACTCCCCACTTGCCACACCCACTTCAACTTCTCACTTAAACTTCCTACCTCCCACTTTCCACTCCTACTTCAATTTCCCACTTGCCACTCCCACTTCCCACTATCACTTAAACCTCCCACTTTCCGCTCCTACTGCATCTTCCCACTTGCTACTCTCACTTTAACTTCCCACCTTCCACTCTCACTTCCCACTTTCACTTAAACTTCCCACTTTCCACTCTCACCTCCCACTTTCTACTTCTCACATTCCACTATCACTTCAATTTCCAACCTTCCACTCTCACTTCCCACCTTTTACTCCCCAGTCTCACTTTCCACTCCCACTTCAACTTCCCACTCCACCTTCCAACTTTCCACTTCCTACTCTCACTCTCACTTCCACTCCTACCTTCCATTCTCACTTCCCACTCAAACTTCCTACCTTCCACTCTTACTTCCCACTCCCACCTTTCAAGTCTCACTTTCCACTCCTTCTTCAACTTCGCACTCCCAATTTCCTCCTTCCACTCTTACTCCCAACTTTCTACTTCCCACTTCAACTTTCCACCTTTCACATCCTACACTCATTTCCCACTCCAACTTCCCACCTACCACTCTCACTTCCAACTTCCACTCCCACCTTCCAACTATTACTACCCACTTCCACTTTTACTTCTCACTCCCACTTTCTATTTTCCACTCTCACTCTTATTTTGCACACCTACTTTCCACCCACACTTCCCACCTTGTTCTCCTTATTCCCTTTCTCACTTGGTGAGTTTTTGGGTGCATTTAAATAATTTATTACAAATTTTATTATTTATCGCATATTGTAGAGATGTATAAAAATTTCTATTTCTTTAAAATATGTTAAACCGTTATTAATTTCAAGTGATTTGATTTTGGAAAAAAATACAATTTTTAAGAAAGAGAAATCGATGTATCGGGTACCCGAATTCCCTTGAGTACTCTAGTGAATTCGAGTACTTGAGAAAATACAAAATTTTCTACATTAATTTTTAATTTGAATGCTCAAATCACATTGAGTAGATATTCTAAATTTCGAGTACCCGATACTTCGAGCCCAGCTCGGGCTCGACTCGGCTCGAAAAAATTGCGGCCCCGCTTGGAGATATAACATTTACGCAAAATACTCTCGAATGATTTGATTTCGAACGTCTTCATTTCCGTCAATCTGATTTTCGTAATTGGGATTCAGTTCTCCCTGTTCGTCTTCCTCAGGAACATCCATAACAAGATCTGGTACGCGATAATGCTTAAAAATATTGTATAGAACGCACTATTTACAATCTTTCCTAAGCAAATCAAAGGAATTTCATATTTAGATACATATAGGGGTGATCATTCTAGAAAGAAAGGACCTTATTCCGTTTTCGTAAAATTCAATGTTATAATATAATATATTGCAATCTAAAGTTTCTCCGTATATATATAATTATGTTACTTGTTTGACTTTTTTATATTTTTAACATTTATGCATTTATCAAATTTTTGTGAACACAAATAAAATTAAACAAAAAATAAATAAAACTATTTTAAGTAATTTTTTCAAACAATCAATTTTAATAAAAAAATTATGTTTTTTTTAAATCCATTAATTTTATGCCATCAATTTGTGGATGGTAATGCAATTCCTTTTGAAACACTGAGGTTTCTGTTAAATCTTTCTTCTGGTGAATTTGGTTCTGGATTTCGTATTGATGTAATCAACACAGAACTACAGCCGTACCCTGAGTCTCCTAATATTTTTGTGTATTATAGTAATAAATTCCTGGGGGCAAACAATATAACAGTAATGTTTCTTTAACATAATATTAATTTTATAGTTATATTGCACTTTAATATCTCTCTAATATAATCTAATAATAATAATAATAATAAAAGGATATCCATATTATTATATGTTAGATTTTCATTTAAGATACGAGATACAATATCCTAAGGATGTTTTAAGGATATCCCGGAATAACTTGTTACTGTATCATTTTTACTACCTAAGAGCCAAAATCCTCTCAATTCTTGAGCATATTTATGATTCATGAAAGCATATAACATTGAATTTTTGTAAACTCTGGAATCGTGTGACCTACCACCATATCTTGCACTTACAGACAATATTTTATTGTCAGCATCACATACCTTTCGTCATAATAATATTAATAATATTAATAATAATATGTTTGAACTAAAAATATATTATAATTAAATTAAACGTAATTTTTATTAAATCAATCTTATTATGTCCTTACATAACACAGGTTTACAAATTAAAAACTTTTTTTTGACAATAGAACAAATCATTCTTTTTTCGATTAGTGGGTGTTTTCTGAGTAAGAAAATCATAGTTTTAATTTTTTTCCCTCGTGTAGTTTTTTTGTAGCTTCAAATTTTGTATTTTTGAGGAGCGACGGCACTTAAATTTACCTGTAGGAAAATCAACTAGTCCAAAAATGATAAATAGGATGTCGTTGGAAAAGTAATTAAATTATCTTTCAATCCATATATTACAGAATAAAATTGAATGAAAATTGAAAGAGCTACAGTTGATTCAAGATCAAATTTCATGGAAATTTTGATGATTTTTAGACACTTGACTAACTTTTGATAATTTTTTCCACAACAAACAGTAGAAAATATTTAGGTTTTAAAATTTTTATTCATAGCTTATTCCATTGAGAATTTTTTCAGCCCTTGTGGACCTTGATTGGATTAAAAATGAAAATTCTAAACCACATTTAGTGAATAAAACTACTTTGCCATTTTTAGTATACTTTTCAATATTTGCAGCAAACATGCAAATAGTAAAATTAAGTTAAGTTAAATTCAATTGAGTGGACGAGTTTTGGCTCTCTGATTAGGTCTCTGATTACAAATTCGATGTCATATTTTGAAAATTCAAAAAGGTGGATTCAGTCTGTGGGAACATATTTTAAAAGTTTAAAGCTAAAACTCATAAAAATTAATACTTTAGAGTATTTTCGATGTATTTTCGAATGAGATTTAAAATGTATTGCAGTTAAAAATTTATAGAAATTTATTGAAAATTAAAATTAAGATAGTTTATTGCAATTAGAATAAAGCTTTTATTTTTCATCTGAATACACCTTTTTGAATTTTTAAAATATGAAATGAAATTTGTAATCAGAGACCTAATAAGAGAGCCAAAACTCGTCAACTCAATTAAATCTACCATTTTTAATTTTTAAAATCTGACATCAGTAACAAAAATGTCATAAATTTAATCGATTTTTAAAAAAACTTGTCCGCAATATTGGATCCGTTATCTTGAAATTTTGATACTTGACATTGTATTCGAATTGAGCAACTCTAGAATTCCTTGATGTGTGATTTTAGTAACTTTAGTACTTAACTTAATTTTACTATTTGCATGTTTGCTGCAAATATTGAAAAGTATACTAAAAATGGCAAAGTAGTTTTGTTCACTAAATGTGGTGTAGAATTTTCATTTTTAATCCAATCAAGGTCCACAAGGGCTGAAAAAATTCTCAATGAAATAAGCTATGAATAAAAATTTTAAAACCTAAATATTTTCTACTGTTTGTTGTGGCAAAAATTATCAAAAGTTAGTCAAGTGTCTAAAAATCATCAAAATTTCCACGAAATTTGATCTTGAATCAACTGTAGCTCTCTCAATTTTCATTCAATTTTATTCTGTAATATATGGATTGAAAGATAATTTAATTACCTTTCCAACGACATCCTATTTATCATTTTTGGACTAGTTGACTTTCCTACAGGTAAATTTAAGTGCCGTCGCTCCTCAAAAATACAACATTTGAAGCTACAAAAAAACTACACGAGGGAAAAAAATTAAAACTATGATTTTCTTACTCAGAAAACACCCACTAATCGAAAAAAGAATGTTTTGTTCTATTGGCAATTTCACTGTAAACCAGTGTAATTGATTCATTCATCAAAATTCATATCTTTAATTCAAAGATAATTTTCGGTTGACTATAGAAAAAACATAATTATGTTTGATTCAAATATATTGTTTTCTCAGTGTATAAAATTATTTTGAATATAAAAAAATTTTTAAAATTATAATTGTTATTAATTACTATTATAAAGCCTAATTCAATAGTATTTTTTGGGGTTTGTGATTAAAATTTTTGACGTCAAAATAATTTAAGTCATAATTGTTTATCCAATTCATCTAATATATTTGAATTGAAAGAATCATTAAAAATTAAGATGTTTTACAATAAAAATTATATCGCAGGATGTCAAGAAATGTAGATAAGTCATCTTACAAAATTAAAAAAAATTCTATTAATTTGTTTACAAAAATTGCTTTTTACTTTAATTTTTATTGATGTAATATATTTATGTAGACTGACCCGAGTAAAAATTTTAGCCTTATTTTCACCCTAAACATGAAGGCTTTATTTAGGGTTTAGTAGTCGTAACGTAAATTCTAAATGACACACAATTATTTCGAATTAGACTACACTATGACTCTAAAAGCAGGAGTAAATTTAGGATTAATTTTCAATACTTTAATACCCTAAGTAACAGTTTTCAAGGGAATCAAATGAAATTCAAGTTTTGACAGCTGTTATGATGAATCTTCTAATACAAACATCAAATTCGTAATCAGCGACCCCAAAAACCCCGAGTAGAAAATTTCAAGGAAATCAAAGGAATTCAAATTTTGATTGCTGTCATGATGAATTCTCAAATACAAACATCAACTTCGTAATCAGCGACCCCAAAAACCACGAATATTAAATTTCAAAGGAATCAAAAAAATTCGAATTTTGACAGCTGTCATGATTAATCTTCAAATACAAACATCAAATTCGTAGTCATCGACCCCAAAAACCCTAAGTAACAATTTTCAAGGGAATCAAATGAAATTCAAGTATTGACAGCTGTCATGATGAACCT
Source organism: Leptopilina drosophilae (assembly GCA_032873175.1). Classification (NCBI taxonomy): domain Eukaryota; kingdom Metazoa; phylum Arthropoda; class Insecta; order Hymenoptera; family Figitidae; genus Leptopilina; species Leptopilina drosophilae. The sequence goes on along the minus strand of CM065480.1, from coordinate 23,765,135 downwards.
TCTAATACAAACATCAAATTCGTAATCAGCAACCCCAAAAACCCCGAGTAGAAAATTTCAAGGGAATCGAAAGGAATTCGAATTTTGATTGCTGTCATGATGAATTTTAAAATACAAACATCAAATTCGTAGTCAGCGACCCTAAAAACCCTAAGTAACAATTTTCAAGGGAATCAAATGAAATTCAAGTATTGACAGCTGTCATGATGAATCTTCTAATACAAACATCAAATTCGTAATCAGCGACCCCAAAAACCCCGAGTAGAAAATTTCAAGGAAATCAAAGGAATTCAAATTTTGATTGCTGTCATGATGAATTCTCAAATACAAACATCAACTTCGTAATCAGCGACCCCAAAAACCACGAATATTAAATTTCAAAGGAATCAAAAAAATTCGAATTTTGACAGCTGTCATGATTAATCTTCAAATACAAACATCAAATTCGTAGTCATCGACCCCAAAAACCCTAAGTAACAATTTTCAAGGGAATCAAATGAAATTCAAGTATTGACAGCTGTCATGATGAACCTTCTAATACAAACATCAAATTCGTAATCAGCAACCCCAAAAACCCCGAGTAGAAAATTTCAAGGGAATCGAAAGGAATTCGAATTTTGATTGCTGTCATGATGAATTTTAAAATACAAACATCAACTTTGTAATCAGCGACCCCAAAAACCCCGAATAGAAAATTTCAAAGGAATCAAAGAAATTCGAATTTTGACAGCTGTCATGATTAATCTTCAAACACAAAATTAAAATTCGTCATCAGCGACCCCAAAAACCCCAAGTAAAAAATTACAGAGGAATCAAACGAAATTCGAATTTTGACAGCTGTCATGACAAACGGACAAAAACAAACATCAAATCCGTAATCAGCGACCCCAAAAACCCCGAGTAGAAAATTGCAAGGGAATCAATCAAAATTCGAATTTTGACTGCTGTCATGATTAATCTTCAAATACAAACGTCAAATTCGTAGTCAGCGACCCTAAAAACCTTAAGTAACAAAATTTAAGTTAATAAACAGAAATTTGAATTTTGACAGCTGTCACGATGAATGTTTATATACAAACATCAAATTCGAAATCAGCGACCCAGAAAATCCCGAGTAGAAACATTTAAAGGAATCAAACGAAATTAGAATTTTGACAGCTGTCATAATTAATCTTCAAATACAAACATCAAATTCATAATTAGCGACAGCAAAAACCCAAAGTAAAAAATTTTAAAATAATCAACAGAAATTCGAACTTTGGCAGCTGTCATGATGAATGTTTGAAAAGAAACATCAAATTCGTAATCAGCGACCCCAAAAACCCCGAGTAGAAAATTTCAAAGGAATCAAAAAAATTCGAATTTTGACAGCTGTCATGATTAATCTTCAAATACAAACATCAAATTCGTAGTCAGCGACCCTAAAAACCCTAAGTAACAATTTTCAAGGGAATCAAATGAAATTCAAGTATTGACAGCTGTCATGATTAATCTTCAAACACAAAATTGAAATTCGTAGTCAGCGACCCCAAAAACCCTAAGTAACAATTTTCAAGGGAATCAAATGAAATTCGAATTTTGACTGCTGTCATAATTAATCTTCAAATACAAACTTCAAATTCGTAGTCAGCGACCCTAAAAACCCCAAGTAGAAAATTACAGAGGAATCAAACGAAATTCGAATTTAGACAGCTGTCATGACAAACGGACAAAAACAAACATTAAATTCGTAGTCAGTGACCCCCAAAAACCCAGAGTAGAAAAATTCAAGGAAATTAAAAGAAATTCGAATTTTGTCAGCTGTCATAATGATTGATCAAATACAAACATCAAATCCGTAATCAGCTACCCCAAAAACCCCGAGTAGAAAATTGCAAGGCAATCAATCAAAATTCGAATTTTGACTGCTGTCATGATTAATCTTCAAATACAAACGTCAAATTCGTAGTCAGCGACCCTAAAAACCTTAAGTAACAAAATTTAAGTTAATAAACAGAAATTTGAATTTTGACAGCTGTCATGATAAATCTTCAAATACAAACTTCAAATTCGTAGTCAGCGACCCTAAAAACCCCGAGTTGAAAATTTCAAGGGAATCAAAAGGAATTCGAATTTTGATTGCTGTCATGATGAATGTTTAAATACAAACATCAAATCCGTAATCAACGACCCAGAAAACCCCGAGTAGTAAATTTCAAGGGAATCAAAAGGAATTCGAATTTTGTCAGCTGTCATGATTAATCTTCAAACACAAAATTAAAATTCGTAGTCAGCGACCCTAAAAACCCTAAGTAACAATTTTCAAGAAAATCAAATAAAATTCAAGTTTTGACAGCTGTCATGATAAATCTTTTAATACAAACATCAAATTCGTAATCAGCGACCCCAAAAACCCCGAGTAGAAAATTTCAAGGGAAACAAAAGGAATTCGAATTTAGACAGCTGTCATGATTAATCTTCACATACAAACTTGAAATTCGTAGTCAGTGACCACATTAACCCCGAGTAGAAAATGTTAAGGGAATCAAAAGGAATTCGAATTTTGATAGTTGTGATAATTAATCTTCAAATACAAACAACAAATTCGTATTCACTGACCATAAAAACCCCGAGTAGAAAATTTCAAGGGAACCAAAAGGAATTCGAATTTTGACAGCTGTCATGATTAATCTTCACATACAAACTTAAAATTCGTAGTCAGTGACCCCAAAAACCCTAAGTAACAATTTTCAAGGGAATCAAATGAAATTCAATTTTTGACAGCTGTCATGATGAATCTTCTAATACAAACATCAAATTCGTAATCAGCGACCCCAAAACCCCGAGTAGAAAATTTCAAAGGAATCAAAAAAATTCGAATTTTGACAGCTGTCATGATTAATCTTCAAATACAAACATCAAATTCGTAGTCAGCGACCCTAAAAACCCTAAGTAACAATTTTCAAGGGAATCAAATGAAATTCAAGTATTGACAGCTGTCATGATGAATCTTCTAATACAAACATCAAATTCGTAATCATCGACCCCAAAAACCCCGAGTAGAAAATTTCAAGGGAATCGAAAGGAATTCGAATTTTGATTGCTGTCATGATGAATTTTAAAATACAAACATCAACTTTGTAATCAGCGACCCCAAAAACCCGGAATAGAAAATTTCAAAGGAATCAAAGAAATTCGAATTTTGACAGCTGTCATGATAAATCTTCTAATACAAACATCAAATTCGTAATCAGCGACCCCAAAAACCCCGAGTAGAAAATTTCAAGGGAAACAAAAGGAATTCGAATTTTGACATCTGTCATGATTAATCTTCACATACAAACTTAAAATTCGTAGTCAGTGACCCCAAAAACCCTAAGTAACAATTTTCAAGGGAATCAAATGAAATTCAATTTTTGACAGCTGTCATGATGAATCTTCTAATACAAACATCAAATTCGTAATCAGCGACCCCAAAAACCCCGAGTAGAAAATTTCAAGGGAAACAAAAGGAATTCGAATTTTGACAGCTGTCATGATAAATCTTCACATGCAAACTTGAAATTCGTAGTCAGTGACCCCCAAACCCTAAGTAACAATCTTCAAGGGAATCAAATAAAATTCAATTTTTGACAGCTGTCATGATAAATCTTCTAATACAAACATCAAATTCATAATCAGCGACCCCAAAAACGCCGAGTAGAAAATTTCAAGGGAATCAAAATGAATTCAAGTTTTGACAGCTGTTATGATGAATCGTCTAATACAAACATCAAATTCGTAATCAGCGACCCCAAAAACCACGAGTAGAAAATTTTAAGGAAATCAAAAGGAATTCAAATTTTGATTGCTGTCATGATGAATTTTTAAATACAAACATCAACTTCGTAATCAGCGATCCCAAAAACCAAGAATATTAAATTTCAAAGGAATAAAAAAAATTCGAATTTTGACAGCTGTCATGATTAATCTTCAAATACAAACATCAAATTTGTAGTCATCGACCCCAAAAACCCTAAGTAACAATTTTCAAGGGAATCATATGAAATTCAAGTATTGACAGCTGTTATGATGAATCGTCTAATACAAACATCAAATTCGTAATCAGCGACCCCAAAAACCACGAGTAGAAAATTTTAAGGAAATCAAAAGGAATTCAAATTTTGATTGCTGTCATGATGAATTTTCAAATACAAACATCAACTTCGTAATCAGCGACCCCAAAAACCAAGAATATTAAATTTCAAAGGAATAAAAAAAATTCGAATTTTGACAGCTGTCATGATTAATCTTCAAATACAAACATCAAATTTGTAGTCATCGACCCCAAAAACCATAAGTAACAATTTTCAAGGGAATCAAATGAAATTCAAGTATTGACAGCTGTCATGATGAATCTTCTAATACAAACATCAAATTTGTAATCAGCGACCCCAAAAACGCCGAGTAGAAAATTTCAAGGAAATCAAAATGAATTTAAGTTTTGACAGCTGTTATGATGAATCGTCTAATACAAACATCAAATTCGTAATCAGCGACCCCAAAAACCACGAGTAGAAAATTTTAAGGAAATCAAAAGGAATTCAAATTTTGATTGCTGTCATGATAAATTTTTAAATACAAACATCAACTTCGTAATCAGCGACCCCAAAAACCCTAAGTTACAATTTTCAAGGGAATCAAATGAAATTCAAGTATTGACAGCTGTCATGATGAATCTTCTAATACAAACATCAAATTCGTAATCAGCGACCCCAAAAACCCCGAGTAGAAAATTTTAAGGGAATCGAAAGGAATTCGAATTTTGATTGCACTGTCATGATGAATTTTCAAAAACAAACATCAACTTTGTAATCAGCGACCCCAAAAACCTTGAATAGAAAATTTCAAAGGAATCAAAGAAATTTGAATTTTGACAGCTGTCATGATTAATCTTCAAACACAAAATTAAAATTCGTAGTCAGCGACCCCAAAAACCCTAAGTAAGAATTTTCAAGGGAATCAAATGAAATTCGAATTTTGACAGCTGTCATGACAAACGGACAAAAAAAAACATTAAATTCGTAGTCAGTGACCCTCAAAAACCCAAAGTAGAAAATTTCAAGGAATTTAAAAGAAATTCGAATTTTGTCAGCTGTCATGATCCTTGTTCAAATACAAACATCAAATCCGTAATCAGCGACCACAAAAACCCCCAGTAGAAAATTGCAAGGGAATCAATCGAAATTCGAATTGTGACTGCTGTCATAATTAATCTTCAAATACAAACATTAAACCATAATCAGCGACCCCAAAAACCCCGAGTAGAAAATTGCAAGGGAATCAATCGAAATTGGAACTTTGACAGCTGTCATGATTAATCTTCACATGGGTAAGACTCCGTCAGAAAATATGCGATTTGCATGGGGTCTTTGGATTAGGCTGCAATTTGGTGAAATTGTAATATTGGATACTAGAAACAAGTGTGCCAAAAAGTTTTTGAAAATTTTGAAATTTGTCAAAGTTACGCCATTTTGAATTCTTTTGTTATAATTTTTAAAAATTTTAATATTTCCGTAATCAGCGATCCCAAAAGCCTGAGTAGAAAACTTTAAGGGAATCAATCGAAATTCGAATTTTGACAGCTGTCTAGATTAATCTTCAAATACAAGCTTCAAATTCGTAGTCAGCGACCCCTAAAACTCCAAGTAGAAAATTACAATGAAATTAAAAGAAATTTGAATTTTGTCAGCTGTCATGATGATTGATCTAATACAAACATTAAACCCGTAATCAACGACTTCAAAAACCCCGAGTAGAAAATTGCAAGGGAATCAATCAAAATTAGAATTTTGACAGATGTCATAATTAATCTTCAAATACAAACATCAAATCCGTAATCAGCGACCCCAAAAACCCCGAGTAGAAAATTTCAAGGGAATCAATCGAAATTGGAACTTTGACAGCTGTCATGATTAATCTTCACATACAAACTTGAAATTCGTAATCAGCGACCCCAAAAACCCCGAGTTGAAAATTTCAAGGGAATCAGAAGGAATTCGAATTTTGATTGCTGTCATGATGAATGTTCAAATACAAATTTCAAATTCGTAGTCAGCGACGCCAAAAACCCTAAGCAACAATTTTAAAGGGAATCAAGCGAAATTTAAGTTTTGACAGCTGTCACGATGATTGATCTAATACAAACATTAAATCCGTAATCAACGACCCCAAAAACCCCGAGTAGAAAATTGCAAGGGAATCAATAAAAATTAGAATTTTGACAGCTGTCATAATTAATCTTCAAATACAAACATCAAATCCGTAATCAGCGACCACAAAAACCCTAAGTAACAATTTTCAAGGAAATCAAATGAAATTCAATTTTTGACAGCTGTCATGATGAATCTTCTAATACAAACATCAAATTCGTAATCAGCGACCCCAAAAACCCCGAGTAGAAAATTTCAAGGGAAACAAAAGGAATTCGAATTTTGACAGCTGTCATGATTAATCTTCACATACAAACTTGAAATTCGTAGTCAGTGACCCCAAAAACCCTAAGTAACAATCTTCAAGGGAATCAAATAAAATTCAATTTTTGACAGCTGTCATGATAAATCTTCTAATACAAACATTAAATTCATAATCAGCGACCCCAAAAACGCCGAGTAGAAAATTTCAAGGAAATCAAAATGAATTCAAGTTTTGACAGCTGTTATGATGAATCGTCTAATACAAACATCAAATTCGTAATCAGCGACCCCAAAAACCACGAGTAGAAAATTTTAAGGAAATCAAAAGGAATTCAAATTTTGATTGCTGTCATGATGAATTTTCAAATACAAACATCAACTTCGTAATCAGCGACCCCAAAAACCAAGAATATTAAATTTCAAAGGAATCAAAAAAATTCGAATTTTGACAGCTGTCATGATTAATCTTCAAATACAAACATCAAATTTGTAGTCATCGACCCCAAAAACCCTAAGTAACAATTTTCAAGGGAATCAAATGAAATTCAAGTATTGACATCTGTCATGATGAATCTTCTAATACAAACATCAAATTCGTAATCAGCGACCCCAAGAACCCCGTGTAGAAAATTTCAAGGGAATCGAAAGGAATTCGAATTTTGATTGCTGTCATGATGAATTTTCAAATACAATCATCAACTTTGTATTCAGCGACCCCAAAAACCTTGAATAGAAAATTTCAAAGGAATCAAAGAAATTCGAATTTTGACAGCTGTCATGATTAATCTTCAAACACAAAATTAAAATTCGTAGTCAGTGACCCCAAAAACCCTAAGTAACAATTTTCAAGGGAATCAAATAAAATTCAAGTATTGACAGCTGGCATGATGAATCTTCTAATACAAACATCAAATTCGTAATCAGCGACCCCAAAAACGCCGAGTAGAAAATTTCAAGGGAATCAAAATGAATTCAAGTTTTGACAGCTGTCATGATTAATCTTCACATACAAACTTAAAATTCGTAGTCAGTGACCCCAAAAATCCTAAGTAACAATTTTCAAGGGAATCAAATGAAATTCAATTTTTGACAGCTGTCATGATGAATCTTCTAATACAAACATCAAATTCATAATCAGCGACCCCAAAAACGCCAAGTAGAAAATTTCAAGGGAATCAAAATGAATTCAAGTTTTGACAGCTGTTATGATGAATCGTCTAATACAAACATGAAATTCGTAATCAGCGACCCCAAAAACCACGAGTAGAAAATTTTAAGGAAATCAAAAGGAATTCAAATTTTGATTGCTGTCATGATGAATTTTCAAATACAAACATCAAATTCATAATCAGCGACCCCAAAAACGCCGAGTAGAAAATTTCAAGGGAATCAAAATGAATTCAAGTTTTGACAGCTGTTATGATGAATCGTCTAATACAAACATCAAATTCGTAATCAGCGACCCCAAAAACCACGAGTAGAAAATTTTAAGGAAATCAAAAGGAATTCAAGTATTGACATCTGTCATGATGAATCTTCTAATACAAACATCAAATTCGTAATCAGCGACCCCAAGAACCCTAAGTAACAATTTTCAAGGGAATCAAATGAAATTCAAGTATTGACAGCTGGCATGATGAATCTTCTAATACAAACATCAAATTCGTAATCAGCGACCCCAAAAACGCCGAGTAGAAAATTTCAAGGGAATCAAAATGAATTCAAGTTTTGACAGCTGTCATGATTAATCTTCACATACAAACTTAAAATTCGTAGTCAGTGACCCCAAAAATCCTAAGTAACAATTTTCAAGGGAATCAAATGAAATTCAATTTTTGACAGCTGTCATGATGAATCTTCTAATACAAACATCAAATTCATAATCAGCGACCCCAAAATCGCCGAGTAGAAAATTTCAAGGGAATCAAAATGAATTCAAGTTTTGACAGCTGTTATGATGAATCGTCTAATACAAACATCAAATTCGTAATCAGCGACCCCAAAAACCACGAGTAGAAAATTTTAAGGAAATCAAAAGGAATTCAAATTTTGATTGCTGTCATGATGAATTTTCAAATACAAACATCACCTTTGTATTCAGCGACCCCAAAAACCTTGAATAGAAAATTTCAAAGGAATCAAAGAAATTCGAATTTTGACAGCTTTCATGATTAATCTTCAAACACAAAATTAAAATTCGTAGTCAGTGACCCCAAAAACCCTAAGTAACAATTTTCAAGGGAATCAAATGAAATTCAAGTATTGACATCTGTCATGATGAATCTTCTAATACAAACATCAAATTCGTAATCAGCGACCCCAAGAACCCCGTGTAGAAAATTTCAAGGGAATCGAAAGGAATTCGAATTTTGATTGCTGTCATGATGAATTTTCAAATACAAACATCAACTTTGTATTCAGCGACCCCAAAAACCTTGAATAGAAAATTTCAAAGGAATCAAAGAAATTCAAGTATTGACAGCTGGCATGATTAATCTTCTAATACAAACATCAAATTCGTAATCAGCGACCCCAAAAACGCCGAGTAGAAAATTTCAAGGGAATCAAAATGAATTCAAGTTTTGACAGCTGTCATGATTAATCTTCACATACAAACTTAAAATTCGTAGTCAGTGACCCCAAAAATCCTAAGTAACAATTTTCAAGGGAATCAAATGAAATTCAATTTTTGACAGCTGTCATGATGAATCTTCTAATACAAACATCAAATTCATAATCAGCGACCCCAAAAACGCCGAGAAGAAAATTTCAAGGGAATCAAAATGAATTCAAGTTTTGACAGCTGTTATGATAAATCGTCTAATACAAACATCAAATTCGTAATCAGCGACCCCAAAAACCACGAGTAGAAAATTTTAAGGAAATCAAAAGGAATTCAAATTTTGATTGCTGTCATGATTAATCTTCAAACACAAAATTAAAATTCGTAGTCAGTGACCCCAAAAACCCTAAGTAACAATTTTCAAGGGAATCAAATGAAATTCAAGTATTGACAGCTGGCATGATGAATCTTCTAATACAAACATCAAATTCGTAATCAGCGATCCCAAAAACGCCGAGTAGAAAATTTCAAGGGAATCAAAATGAATTCAAGTTTTGACAGCTGTCATGATTAATCTTCACATACAAACTTAAAATTCGTAGTCAGTGACCCCAAAAATCCTAAGTAACAATTTTCAAGGGAATCAAATGAAATTCAATTTTTGACAGCTGTCATGATGAATCTTCTAATACAAACATCAAATTCATAATCAGCGACCCCAAAAACGCCGAGTAGAAAATTTCAAGGGAATCAAAATGAATTCAAGTTTTGACAGCTGTTATGATGAATCGTCTAATACAAACATCAAATTCGTAATCAGCGACCCCAAAAACCACGAGTAGAAAATTTCAAGGGAATCAAAATGAATTCAAGTTTTGACAGCTGTCATGATTAATCTTCACATACAAACTTAAAATTCGTAGTCAGTGACCCCAAAAATCCTAAGTAACAATTTTCAAGGGAATCAAATGAAATTCAATTTTTGACAGCTGTCATGATGAATCTTCTAATACAAACATCAAATTCATAATCAGCGACCCCAAAAACGCCGAGAAGAAAATTTCAAGGGAATCAAAATGAATTCAAGTTTTGACAGCTGTTATGATGAATCGTCTAATACAAACATCAAATTCGTAATCAGCGACCCCAAAAACCACGAGTAGAAAATTTTAAGGAAATCAAAAGGAATTCAAATTTTGATTGCTGTCATGATGAATTTTCAAATACAAACATCACCTTTGTATTCAGCGACCCCAAAAACCTTGAATAGAAAATTTCAAAGGAATCAAAGAAATTCGAATTTTGACAGCTTTCATGATTAATCTTCAAACACAAAATTAAAATTCGTAGTCAGTGACCCCAAAAACCCTAAGTAACAATTTTCAAGGGAATCAAATGAAATTCAAGTATTGACAGCTGGCATAATGAATCTTCTAATACAAACATCAAATTCGTAATCAGCGATCCCAAAAACGCCGAGTAGAAAATTTCAAGGGAATCAAAATGAATTCAAGTTTTGACAGCTGTCATGATTAATCTTCACATACAAACTTAAAATTCGTAGTCAGTGACCCCAAAAATCCTAAGTAACAATTTTCAAGGGAATCAAATGAAATTCAATTTTTGACAGCTGTCATGATGAATCTTCTAATACAAACATCAAATTCATAATCAGCGACCCAAAAAACGCCGAGTAGAAAATTTCAAGGGAATCAAAATGAATTCAAGTTTTGACAGCTGTTATGATGAATCGTCTAATACAAACATCAAATTCGTAATCAGCGACCCCAAAAACCACGAGTAGAAAATTTTAAGGAAATCAAAAGGAATTCAAATTTTGATTGCTGTCATGATGAATTTTCAAATACGAACATCACCTTTGTATTCAGCGACCCCAAAAACCTTGAATAGAAAATTTCAAAGGAATCAAAGAAATTCGAATTTTGACAGCTTTCATGATTAATCTTCAAACACAAAATTAAAATTCGTAGTCAGTGACCCCAAAAACCCTAAGTAACAATTTTCAAGGGAATCAAATGAAATTCAAGTATTGACAGCTGGCATGATGAATCTTCTCATACAAACATCAAATTCGTAATCAGCGACCCCAAAAACCTCGTGTAGAAAATTTCAAGGGAATCGAAAGGAATTCGAATTTTGATTGCTGTCATAATGAATGTTCAAATACAAATTTCAAATTCGTAGTCAGCGACGCCAAAAACCCTAAGCAACAATTTTAAAGGGAATCAAGCGAAATTTAAGTTTTGACAGCTGTCACGATGATTGATCTAATACAAACATTAAATCCGTAATCAACGACCCTAAAAACCCCGAGTAGAAAATTGCAAGGGAATCAATAAAAATTAGAATTTTGACAGCTGTCATAATTAATCTTCAAATTCAAACATCAAATCCGTAATCAGCGACCACAAAAACCCCCAGTAGAAAATTGCAAGGGAATCAATCGAAATTCGAATTGTGACTGCTGTCATAATTAATCTTCAAATACAAACATTAAACCGTAATCAGCGACCCCAAAAACCCCGAGTAGAAAATTACAAAGGAATCAATCGAAATTGGAACTTTGACAGCTGTCATGATTAATCTTCACATACAAAATTAAAATTCGTAGTCAGTGACCCCAAAAACCCTAAGTAACAATTTTCAAGGGAATCAAATGAAATTCAATTTTTGACAGCTGTCATGATGAATCTTCTAATACAAACATCAAATTCGTAATCAGCGACCCCAAAAACCCCAAATAGAAAATTTCAAGGGAAACAAAAGGAATTCGAATTTTGACAGCTGTCATGATTAATCTTCACATACAAACTTGAAATTCGTAGTCAGTGACCCCAAAAACCCTAAGTAACAATCTTCAAGGGAATCAAATAAAATTCAATTTTTGACAGCTGTCATGATAAATCTTCTAATACAAACATCAAATTCATAATCAGCGACCCCAAAAACGCCGAGTAGAAAATTTCAAGGAAATCAAAATGAATTCAAGTTTTGACAGCTGTTATGATGAATCGTCTAATACAAACATCAAATTCGTAATCAGCGACCCCAAAAACCACGAGTAGAAAATTTTAAGGAAATCAAATGGAATTCAAATTTTGATTGCTGTCATGATAAATTTCAAATACAAACATCAACTTCGTAATCAGCGACCCCAAAAACCAAGAATATTAAATTTCAAAGGAATCAAAAAAATTCGAATTTTGACAGCTGTCATGATTAATCTTCAAATACAAACATCAAATTTGTATTCATCGACCCCAAAAACCATAAGTAACAATTTTCAAGGGAATCAAATGAAATTCAAGTATTGACAGCTGTCATGATGAATCTTCTAATACAAACATCAAATTTGTAATCAGCGACCCCAAGAACCCCGTGTAGAAAATTTCAAGGGAATCGAAAGGAATTCGAATTTTGATTGCTATCATGATGAATTTTCAAATACAAACATCAACTTTGTAATCAGCGACCCCAAAAACCTTGAATAGAAAATTTCAAAGGAATCAAAGAAATTCGAATTTTGACAGCTGTCATGATTAATCTTCACATACAAACTTGAAATTCGTAGTCAGTGACCCCAAAAACCCTAAGTAACATTTTCAAGGGAATTAAATAAAATTCACTTTTTGACAGCTGTTATGATGAATTTTCAAATACAAACATCAACTTCGTAATCAGCGACCCCAAAAACCCTAAGTTACAATTTTCAAGGGAATCAAATGAAATTCAAGTATTGACAGCTGTCATGATGAATCTTCTAATACAAACATCAAATTCGTAATCAGCGACCCCAAAAACCCCGAATAGAAAATTTCAAGGGAATCGAAAGGAATTCGAATTTTGATTGCACTGTCATGATGAATTTTCAAAAACAAACATCAACTTTGTAATCAGCAACCCCAAAAACCTTGAATAAAAAATTTCAAAGGAATCAAAGAAATTTGAATTTTGACAGCTGTCATGATTAATCTTCAAACACAAAATTAAAATTCGTAGTCAGTGACCCCAAAAACCCTAAGTAACAATTTTCAAGGAAATCAAATGAAATTCAATTTTTGACAGATTTCATGATGAATCTTCTAACACAAACATCAAATTCGTAATCAGCGACCCCAAAAACCCCGAGTAGAAAATTTCAAGGGAAACAAAAGGAATTCGAATTTTGACAGCTGTCATGATTAATCTTCACATACAAACTTGAAATTCGTAGTCAGTGACACCAAAAACCCTAAGTAACAATCTTCAAGGGAATCAAGTAAAATTCAATTTTTGACAGCTCTCATGATAAATCTTCTAATACAAACATCAAATTCATAATCAGCGACCCCAAAAACGCCGAGTAGAAAATTTCAAGGAAATCAAAATGAATTCAAGTTTTGACAGCTGTTATGATGAATCGTCTAATACAAACATCAAATTCGTAATCAGCGACCCCAAAAACCACGAGTAGAAAATTTTAAGGAAATCAAATGGAATTCAAATTTTGATTGCTGTCATGATGAATTTTTAAATACAAACATCAAATTCATAATCAGCGACCCCAAAAACGCCGAGTAGAAAATTTTAAGGGAATCAAAATGAATTCAAGTTTTGACAGCTGTTATGATGAATCGTCTAATACAAACATCAAATTCGTAATCAGCGACCCCAAAAACCACGAGTAAAAAATATTAAGGAAATCAAAAGGAATTCAAATTTTGATTGCTGTCATGATGAATTTTCAAATACAAACATCAACTTCGTAATCAGCGACCCCAAAAACCAAGAATATTAAATTTCAAAGGAATCAAAAAAATTCGAATTTTGACAGCTGTCATGATTAATCTTCAAATACAAACATCAAATTTGTATTCATCGACCCCAAAAACCATAAGTAACAATTTTCAAGGGAATCAAATGAAATTCAAGTATTGACAGCTGTCATGATGAATCTTCTAATACAAACATCAAATTTGTAATCAGCGACCCCAAGAACCCCGTGTAGAAAATTTCAAGGGAATCGAAAGGAATTCGAATTTTGACTGCTGTCATGATGAATTTTCAAATACAAACATCAACTTTGTAATCAGCGACCCCAAAAACCTTGAATAGAAAATTTCAAAGGAATCAAAGAAATTCGAATTTTGACAGCTGTCATGATTAATCTTCACATACAAACATCAAATTCATAATCAGCGACCCCAAAAACGCCGAGTAGAAAATTTCAAGGGAATCAAAATGAATTCAAGTTTTGACAGCTGTTATGATGAATCGTCTAATACAAACATCAAATTCGTAATCAGCGACCCCCAAAACCACGAGTAGAAAATTTTAAGGAAATCAAAAGGAATTCAAATTTTGATTGCTGTCATGATAAATTTTCAAATACAAACATCAACTTCGTAATCAGCGACCCCAAAAACCAAGAATATTAAATTTCAAAGGAATCAAAAAAATTCGAATTTTGACAGCTGTCATGATTAATCTTCAAATACAAACATCAAATTTGTATTCATCGACCCCAAAAACCATAAGTAACAATTTTCAAGGGAATCAAATGAAATTCAAGTATTGACAGCTGTCATGATGAATCTTCTAATACAAACATCAAATTTGTAATCAGCGACCCCAAGAACCCCGTGTAGAAAATTTCAAGGGAATCGAAAGGAATTCGAATTTTGATTGCACTGTCATGATGAATTTTCAAAAACAAACATCAACTTTGTAATTAGCGACCCCAAAAACCTTGAATAGAAAATTTCAAAGGAATCAAAGAAATTCGAATTTTGACAGATGTCATGATTAATCTTCAAACACAAAATTAAAATCCGTAATCAGCGACCCCAAAAACCCCGAGTAGAAAATTGCAAGGGAATCAATCAAAATTCGAATTTTGACTGCTGTCATAATTAATCTTCAAATACAAACTTCAAATTCGTAGTCAGCGACCCTAAAAACCTTAAGTAACAAAATTTAAGTTAATAAACAGAAATTTGAATTTTGACAGCTGTCATGATGAATGTTTATATACAAACATCAAATTCGTAATCAACGACCCAGAAAACACCAAGTAGAAAATTTCAAGGGAAACAAAAGGAATTCAAATTTTGATTGCTGTCATGATGAATTTTCAAATACAAACATCAAATTCGTAATTAGCGACAGCAAAAACCCAAAGTAACAAATTTTAAGTTAATCAACAGAAATTCGAACTTTGGCAGCTGTCATGATGAATGTTTGAAAACAAACATCAAATTCGTAATCAGCGACCCCAAAAACCCCGAGTTGAAAATTTCAAGGGAATCAAAAGGAATTCGAATTTTGATTGCTGTCATGATGAATGTTTAAATACAAACATCAAATACGTTATCAGGGACCCCAAAAACCCTGAGTAGAAAATTTCAAGGGAATCAAAAGGAATTCGAATTTTGATTGCTGTCATGATGAATGTTTAAATACAAACATCAAATCCGTAATCAGGGACCCCAAAAACCCTAAGTAACAATTTTCAAGGGAATCAAATGAAATTCAATTTTTGACAGCTGTCATGATGAATCTTCTAATACAAACATCAAATTCGTAATCAGCGACCCCAAAAACCCCGAGTAGAAAATATTAAGGGAATCAAAAGAAATAAGAGTTTTGATAGCTGTCATGATGAACGTTCAATTACAAACATCAAATCCGTAATCAGCGACCACCAAAACCCCCAGTAGAAAATTGCAAGGGAATCAATCGAAATTCGAATTGTGACTGCTGTCATAATTAATCTTCAAATACAAACATTAAACCGTAATCAGCGACCCCAAAAACCCCGAGTAGAAAATTGCAAGGGAATCAATCGAAATTGGAACTTTGACAGCTGTCATGATTAATCTTCACATACAAACTTGAAATTCGTAATCAGCGACCCCAAAAACCCCGAGTTGAAAATTTCAAGGGAATCAAAAGGAATTCGAATTTTGATTGCTGTCATGATGAATGTTCAAATACAAATTTCAAATTCGTAGTCAGCGATGCCAAAAACCCTAAGCAACAATTTTAAAGGGAATCAAGTGAAATTTAAGTTTTGACAGCTGTCACGATGATTGATCTAATACAAACATTAAATCCGTAATCAACGACTACAAAAACCCCCAGTAGAAAATTGCAAGGGAATCAATCAAAATTCGAATTGTGACTGCTGTCATAATTAATCTTTAAATACAAACATTAAACCGCAATCAGCGACTTCAAAAACCGCGAGTAGAAAATTGCAAGGGAATCAATCGAAATTGGAACTTTGACAGCTGTCATGATTAATCTTCACATACAAACTTGAAATTCGTAATCAGCGACCCCAAAAACCCCGAGTTGAAAATTTCAAGGGAATCAAAAGGAATTCGAATTTTGATTGCTGTCATGATGAATGTTCAAATACAAATTTCAAATTCGTAGTCAGCGACGCCAAAAACCCTAAGCAACAATTTTTAAGGGAATCAAGCGAAATTTAAGTTTTGACAGCTGTCACGATGATTGATCTAATACAAACATTAAATCCGTAATCAACGACCCCAAAAACCCCGAGTAGAAAATTGCAAGGGAATCAAAAGAAATAAGAGTTTTGATAGCTGTCATGATGAACGTTCAATTACAAACATCAAATTCGTAATCAGTGACCACATTAACCCCGAGTAGAAAATGTTAAGGGAATCAAAAGGAATTCGAATTTTGATAGTTGTGATAATTAATCTTCAAATACAAACATTAAACCGTAATCAGCGACCCCAAAAACCCCGAGTAGAAAATTGCAAGGGAATCAATCGAAATTGGAACTTTGACAGCTGTCATGATTAATCTTCACATACAAACTTGAAATTCGTAATCAGCGACCCCAAAAACCCCGAGTAGAAAATTTCAAGGGAATCAAAAGAAATAAGAGTTTTGATAGCTGTCATGATGAACGTTCAAATACAAACATTAAACCGTAATCAGCGACCCCAAAAACCACGAGTAGAATATTTTAAGGAAATCAAAAGGAATTCAAATTTTGATTGCTGTCATGATGAATTTTCAAATACAAACATCAACTTCGTAATCAGCGACCCCAAAAACCAAGAATATTAAATTTCAAAGGAATCAAAAAAATTCGAATTTTGACAGCTGTCATGATTAATCTTAAAAAACACAAATTTAAAATTCGTAGTCAGCGACCCCAAAAACACTAAGTAACAATTTTCAAGGGAATCAAATGAAATTCGAATTTTGACAGCTGTCATGACAAACGGACAAAAACAAACATTAAATTCGTAGTCAGTGACCCCAAAAACCACGAGTAGAAAATTTTAAGGAAATTAAAAGGAATTCAAATTTTGATTGCTGTCATGATGAATTTTCAAATACAAACATCAACTTCGTAATCAGCGACCCCAAAAACCAAGAATGTTAAATTTCAAAGGAATCAAAAAAATTCGAATTTTGACAGCTGTCATGATTAATCTTCAAATACAAACATCAAATTTGTAGTCATCGACCCCAAAAACCCTAAGTAACAATTTTCAAGGGAATCAAATGAAATTCAAGTATTGACAGCTGTTATGATGAATCGTCTAATACAAACATCAAATTCGTAATCAGCGACCCCAAAAACCACGAGTAGAAAATTTTAAGGAAATCAAAAGGAATTCAAATTTTGATTGCTGTCATGATGAATTTTCAAATACAAACATCAACTTCGTAATCAGCGACCCCAAAAACCAAGAATATTAAATTTCAAAGGAATAAAAAAAATTCGAATTTTGACAGCTGTCATGATTAATCTTCAAATACAAACATCAAATTTGTAGTCATCGACCCCAAAAACCATAAGTAACAATTTTCAAGGGAATCAAATGAAATTCAAGTATTGACAGCTGTCATGATGAATCTTCTAATACAAACATCAAATTTGTAATCAGCGACCCCAAGAACCCCGTGTAGAAAATTTCAAGGGAATCGAAAGGAATTCGAATTTTGATTGCTGTCATGATGAATTTTCAAATACAAACATCAACTTTGTAATTAGCGACCCCAAAAACCTTGAATAGAAAATTTCAAAGGAATCAAAGAAATTCGAATTTTGACAGCTGTCATGATTAATCTTCAAAGACAAAATTAAAATCCGTAATCAGCGACCCCAAAAACCCCGAGTAGAAAATTGCAAGGGAATCAATCAAAATTCGAATTTTGACTGCTGTCATAATTAATCTTCAAATACAAACTTCAAATTCGTAGTCAGCGACCCTAAAAACCTTAAGTAACAAAATTTAAGTTAATAAACAGAAATTTGAATTTTGACAGCTGTCATGATGAATGTTTATATACAAACATCAAATTCGTAATCAACGACCCAGAAAACACCGAGTAGAAAATTTCAAAGGAAACAAAAGGAATTCAAATTTTGATTGCTGTCATGATGAATTTTCAAATACAAACATCAAATCCGTAGTCAGCGACCCTAAAAACCCCGAGTTGAAAATTTCAAGGGAATCAAAAGGAATTCGAATTTTGATTGCTGTCATGATGAATGTTTAAATACAAACATCAAATCCGTAATCAACGACCCAGAAAACCCCGAGTAGAAACATTTAAACGTATCAAACGAAATTAGAATTTTGACAGCTGTCATAATTAATCTTCAAATACAAACATCAAATTCATAATTAGCGACAGCAAAAACCCAAAGTAACAAATTTTAAGTTAATCAACAGAAATTCGAACTTTGGCAGCTGTCATGATGAATGTTTGAAAACAAACATCAAATTCGTAATCAGCGACCCCAAAAACCCCGAGTTGAAAATTTCAAGGGAATCAAAAGGAATTCGAATTTTGATTGCTGTCATGATGAATGTTTAAATACAAACATCAAATCCGTAATCAGGGACCCCAAAAACCCTGAGTAGAAAATTTCAAGGGAATCAAAAGGAATTCGAATTTTGATTGCTGTCATGATGAATGTTTAAATACAAACATCAAATCCGTAATCAGGGACCCCAAAAACCCTAAGTAACAATTTTCAAGGGAATCAAATGAAATTCAATTTTTGACAGCTGTCATGATGAATCTTCTAATACAAACATCAAATTCGTAATCAGCGACCCCAAAAACCCCGAGTAGAAAATTTCAAGGGAAACAAAAGGAATTCGAATTTTGACAGCTGTTATGATGAATCGTCTAATACAAACATCAAATTCGTAATCAGCGACCCCAAAAACCCCGTGTAGAAAATTTCAAAGGAATCGAAAGGAATTCGAATTTTGATTGCTGTCATGATGAATTTTCAAATACAAACATCAACTTTGTATTCAGCGACCCCAATAACCTTGAATAGAAAATTTCAAAGGAATCAAAGAAATTTGAATTTTGACAGCTGTCATGATTAATCTTCAAACACAAATTTAAAATTCGTAGTCAGCGACCCCAAAAACACTAAGTAACAATTTTCAAGGGAATCAAATGAAATTCGAATTTTGACAGCTGTCATGACAAACGGACAAAAACAAACATTAAATTCGTAGTCAGTGACCCTCAAAAACCCAAAAAAGAAAAATTCAAGGAAATTAAAAGAAATTCGAATTTTGTCAGCTGTCATGATCTTTGTTCAAATACAAACATCAAATCCGCAATCAGCGACCACAAAAACCCCCAGTAGAAAATTGCAAGGGAATCAATCGAAATTCGAATTGTGACTGCTGTCATGATTAATCTTCAAATACAAACATCAAATCCGTAATCAGCGACCTTATTTACCCCGAGTTGAAAATTTCAACAAAATCAAACGAAATTCGAATTTTGACAGCTGTCATAATAAATGTTTAAACACAAACATCAAATTCGTAATCAGCGATCCCAAAAGCCTGAGTAGAAAACTTCAAGGGAAACAATCGAAATTCGAATTTTGACAGCTGTCTAGATTAATCTTCAAATACAAGCTTCAAATTCGTAATCAGCGACCCCTAAAACTCCGAGTAGAAAATTTCAATGAAATTAAAAGAAATTCGAATTTTGTCAATTCGAATTCTGTCATGATGATTGATCTAATACAAACATTAAATCCGTAATCAACGACCCCAAAAACCCCGAGTAGAAAAATGCAAGGGAATCAATAAAAATTAGAATTTTGACAGCTGTCATAATTAATCTTCAAATACAAACATCAAATCCGTAATCAGCGACCACAAAAACCCCCAGTAGAAAATTGCAAGAAAATCAATCGAAATTCGAATTGTGACTGCTGTCATAATTAATCTTCAAATACAAACATTAAACCGTAATCAGCGACCCCAAAAACCCCGAGTAGAAAATTGCAAGGGAATTAATCGAAATTGGAACTTTGACAGCTGTCATGATTAATCTTCACATACAAACTTGAAATTCGTAATCAGCGACCCCAAAAACCCCGAGTTGAAAATTTCAAGGGAATCAAAAGGAATTCAAATTTTGATTGCTGTCATGATGAATGTTCAAATACAAATTTCAAATTCGTAGTCAGCGATGCCAAAAACCCTAAGCAACAATTTTAAAGGGAATCAAGTGAAATTTAAGTTTTGACAGCTGTCACGATGATTGATCTAATACAAACATTAAATCCGTAATCAACGACCACAAAAACCCCCAGTAGAAAATTGCAAGGGAATCAATCGAAATTCGAATTGTGACTGCTGTCATAATTAATCTTTAAATACAAACATTAAACCGCAATCAGCGACCCCAAAAACCGCGAGTAGAAAATTGCAAGGGAATCTATCGAAATTGGAACTTTGACAGCTGTCATGATTAATCTTCACATACAAACTTGAAATTCGTAATCAGCGACCCCAAAAACCCCGAGTTGAAAATTTCAAGGGAATCAAAAGGAATTCGAATTTTGATTGCTGTCATGATGAATGTTCAAATACAAATTTCAAATTCGTAGTCAGCGACGCCAAAAACCCTAAGCAACAATTTTAAAGGGAATCAAGCGAAATTTAAGTTTTGACAGCTGTCACGATGATTGATCTAATACAAACATTAAATCCGTAATCAACGACCCCAAAAACCCCGAGTAGAAAATTGCAAGGGAATCAATAAAAATTAGAATTTTGACAGCTGTCATAATTAATCTTCAAATACAAACATCAAATCCGTAATCAGCGACCACAAAAACCCCCAGTAGAAAATTGCAAGGGAATCAATCGAAATTCGAATTGTGACTGCTGTCATAATTAATCTTCAAATACAAACATTAAACCGTTATCAGCGACCCCAAAAACCCCGAGTAGAAAATTGCAAGGGAATCAATCGAAATTGGAACTTTGACAGCTGTCATGATTAATCTTCACATACAAACTTGAAATTCGTAATCAGCGACCCCAAAAACCCCAAGTTGAAAATTTCAAGGGAATCAAAAGGAATTCGAATTTTGATTGCTGTCATGATGAATGTTCAAATACAAATTTCAAATTCGTAGTCAGCGACGCCAAAAACCCTAAGCAACAATTTTAATGGGAATCAAGTGAAATTTAAGTTTTGACAGCTGTCACGATGAATCTTCTAATATAAACATCAAATTCGTAATCAGCGACCCCAAAAACCCCGAGTAGAAAATTTCAAGGGAATCAAAAGAAATAAGAGTTTTGATAGCTGTCATGATGAACGTTCAATTACAAACATCAAATTCGTAATCAGTGACCACATTAACCCCGAGTAGAAAATGTTAAGGGAATCAAAAGGAATTCGAATTTTGATAGTTGTGATAATTAATCTTCAAATACAAACATTAAACCGTAATCAGCGACCCCAAAAACCCCGAGTAGAAAATTGCAAGGGAATCAATCGAAATTGGAACTTTGACAGCTGTCATGATTAATCTTCACATACAAACTTAAAATTCGTAATCAGCGACCCCAAAAACCCCGAGTAGAAAATTTCAAGGGAATCAAAAGAAATAAGAGTTTTGATAGCTGTCATGATGAACGTTCAATTACAAACATCAAATTTGTAATCAGTGACCACATTAACCCCGAGTAGAAAATGGTAAGGGAATCAAAAGGAATTCAAATTTTGATAGTTGTGATAATTAATCTTCAAATACAAACAACAAATTCGTATTCACTGACCATAAAAACCCCGAGTAGAAAATTTCAAGGGAACCAAAAGGAATTCGAATTTTGACAGCTGTCATGATTAATCTTCACATACAAACTTAAAATTCGTAGTCAGTGACCCCAAAAACCCTAAGTAACAATTTTCAAGGGAATCAAATGAAATTCAATTTTTGACAGCTGTCATGATGAATCTTCTAATACAAACATCAAATTCATAATCAGCGACCCCAAAAACGCCGAGTAGAAAATTTCAAGGGAATCAAAATGAATTCAAGTTTTGACAGCTGTTATGATGAATCGTCTAATACAAACATCAAATTCGTAATCAGCGACTCCAAAAACCTCGAGTAGAAAATTGCAAGGAAATCAATAAAAATTAGAATTTTGACAGCTGTCATAATTAATCTTCAAATACGTAATTGCAAGGGAATCAATCGAAATTCGAATTGTGACTTCTGTCATAATTAATCTTCAAATACAAACATTAAACCGTAATCAGCGACCCCAAAAACCCCGAGTAGAAAATTGCAAGGGAATCAATCGAAATTGGAACTTTGACAGCTGTCATGATTAATCTTCACATACAAACTTGAAATTCGTAATCAGCGACCCCAAAAACCCCGAGTTGAAAATTTCAAGGGAATCAAAAGGAATTCGAATTTTGATTGCTGTCATGATGAATGTTCAAATACAAATTTCAAATTCGTAGTCAGCGATGCCAAAAACCCTAAGCAACAATTTTAAAGGGAATCAAGTGATATTTAAGTTTTGACAGCTGTCACGATGATTGATCTAATACAAACATTAAATCCGTAATCAACGACCCCAAAAACCCCGAGTAGAAAATTGCAAGGGAATCAATAAAAATTAGAATTTTGACAGCTGTCATAATTAATCTTCAAATACAAACATCAAATCCGTAATCAGCGACCCCAAAAACCGCGAGTAGAAAATTGCAAGGGAATCAATCGAAATTCGAATTGTGACTGCTGTCATGATTAATCTTCAAATACAAACATCAAATCCGTAATCAGCGACCTTATTTACCCCGAGTTGAAAATTTCAACAAAATCAAACGAAATTCGAATTTTGACAGCTGTCATAATAAATGTTTAAACCCAAACATCAAATTCGTAATCAGCGATCCCAAAAGCCTGAGTAGAAAACTTCAAGGGAAACAATCGAAATTCGAATTTTGACAGCTGTCTAGATTAATCTTCAAATACAAGCTTCAAATTCGTAATCAGCGACCCCTAAAACTCCGAGTAGAAAATTTCAATGAAATTAAAAGAAATTCGAATTTTGTCAATTCGAATTCTGTCATGATGATTGATCTAATACAAACATTAAATCCGTAATCAACGACCCCAAAAACCCCGAGTAGAAAAATGCAAGGGAATCAATAAAAATTAGAATTTTGACAGCTGTCATAATTAATCTTCAAATACAAACATCAAATCCATAATCAGCGACCACAAAAACCCCCAGTAGAAAATTGCAAGAAAATCAATCGAAATTCGAATTGTGACTGCTGTCATAATTAATCTTCAAATACAAACATTAAACCGTAATCAGCGACCCCAAAAACCCCGAGTAGAAAATTGCAAGGGAATTAATCGAAATTGGAACTTTGACAGCTGTCATGATTAATCTTCACATACAAACTTGAAATTCGTAATCAGCGACCCCAAAAACCCCGAGTTGAAAATTTCAAGGGAATCAAAAGGAATTCAAATTTTGATTGCTGTCATGATGAATGTTCAAATACAAATTTCAAATTCGTAGTCAGCGATGCCAAAAACCCTAAGCAACAATTTTAAAGGGAATCAAGTGAAATTTAAGTTTTGACAGCTGTCACGATGATTGATCTAATACAAACATTAAATCCGTAATCAACGACCACAAAAACCCCCAGTAGAAAATTGCAAGGGAATCAATCGAAATTCGAATTGTGACTGCTGTCATAATTAATCTTTAAATACAAACATTAAACCGCAATCAGCGACCCCAAAAACCGCGAGTAGAAAATTGCAAGGGAATCTATCGAAATTGGAACTTTGACAGCTGTCATGATTAATCTTCACATACAAACTTGAAATTCGTAATCAGCGACCCCAAAAACCCCGAGTTGAAAATTTCAAGGGAATCAAAAGGAATTCGAATTTTGATTGCTGTCATGATGAATGTTCAAATACAAATTTCAAATTCGTAGTCAGCGACGCCAAAAACCCTAAGCAACAATTTTAAAGGGAATCAAGCGAAATTTAAGTTTTGACAGCTGTCACGATGATTGATCTAATACGAACATTAAATCCGTAATCAACGACCCCAAAAACCCCGAGTAGATAATTGCAAGGGAATCAATAAAAATTAGAATTTTGACAGCTGTCATAATTAATCTTCAAATACAAACATCAAATCCGTAATCAGCGACCACAAAAACCCCCAGTAGAAAATTGCAAGGGAATCAATCGAAATTCGAATTGTGACTGCTGTCATAATTAATCTTCAAATACAAACATTAAACCGTAATCAGCGACCCCAAAAACCCCGAGTAGAAAATTGCAAGGGAATCAATCGAAATTGGAACTTTGACAGCTGTCATGATTAATCTTCACATACAAACTTGAAATTCGTAATCAGCGACCCCAAAAACCCCAAGTTGAAAATTTCAAGGGAATCAAAAGGAATTCGAATTTTGATTGCTGTCATGATGAATGTTCAAATACAAATTTCAAATTCGTAGTCAGCGACGCCAAAAACCCTAAGCAACAATTTTAATGGGAATCAAGTGAAATTTAAGTTTTGACAGCTGTCACGATGAATCTTCTAATATAAACATCAAATTCGTAATCAGCGACCCCAAAAACCCCGAGTAGAAAATTTCAAGGGAATCAAAAGAAATAAGAGTTTTGATAGCTGTCATGATGAACGTTCAATTACAAACATCAAATTCGTAATCAGTGACCACATTAACCCCGAGTAGAAAATGTTAAGGGAATCAAAAGGAATTCGAATTTTGATAGTTGTGATAATTAATCTTCAAATACAAACATTAAACCGTAATCAGCGACCCCAAAAACCCCGAGTAGAAAATTGCAAGGGAATCAATCGAAATTGGAACTTTGACAGCTGTCATGATTAATCTTCACATACAAACTTGAAATTCGTAATCAGCGACCCCAAAAACCCCGAGTTGAAAATTTCAAAGGAATCAAAAGGAATTCGAATTTTGATTGCTGTCATGATGAATGTTCAAATACAAATTTCAAATTCGTAGTCAGCGATGCCAAAAACCCTAAGCAACAATTTTAAAGGGAATCAAGTGATATTTAAGTTTTGACAGCTGTCACGATGATTGATCTAATACAAACATTAAATCCGTAATCAACGACCCCAAAAACCCCGAGTAGAAAATTGCAAGGGAATCAATAAAAATTAGAATTTTGACAGCTGTCATAATTAATCTTCAAATACAAACATCAAATCCGTAATCAGCGACCCCAAAAACCGCGAGTAGAAAATTGCAAGGGAATCAATCGAAATTGGAACTTTGACAGCTGTCATGATTAATCTTCACATACAAACTTGAAATTCGTAATCAGCGACCCCAAAAACCCCGAGTTGAAAATTTCAAGGGAATCAAAAGGAATTCGAATTTTGATTGCTGTCATGATGAATGTTCAAATACAAATTTCAAATTCGTAGTCAGCGACGCCAAAAACCCTAAGCAACAATTTTAAAGGGAATCAAGCGAAATTTAAGTTTTGACAGCTGTCACGATGATTGATCTAATACAAACATTAAATCCGTAATCAACGACCCCAAAAACCCCGAGTAGAAAATTGCAAGGGAATCAATAAAAATTAGAATTTTGACAGCTGTCATAATTAATCTTCAAATACAAACATCAAATCCGTAATCAGCGACCACAAAAACCCCCAGTAGAAAATTGCAAGGGAATCAATCGAAATTCGAATTGTGACTGCTGTCATAATTAATCTTCAAATACAAACATTAAACCGTAATCAGCGACCCCAAAAACCCCGAGTAGAAAATTGCAAGGGAATCAATCGAAATTGGAACTTTGACAGCTGTCATGATTAATCTTCACATACAAACTTGAAATTCGTAATCAGCGACCCCAAAAACCCCGAGTAGAAAATTTCAAGGGAAACAAAAGGAATTCGAATTTTGACAGCTGTCATGATTAATCTTCACATACAAACTTGAAATTCGTAGTCAGTGACCCCAAAAACCCTAAGTAACAATCTTCAAGGGAATCAAATAAAATTCAATTTTTGACAGCTGTCATGATAAATCTTCTAATACAAACATCAAATTCATAATCAGCGACCCCAAAAACGCCGAGTAGAAAATTGCAAGGGAATCAATAAAAATTAGAATTTTGACAGCTGTCATAATTAATCTTCAAATACAAACATCAAATCCGTAATCAGCGACCCCAAAAACCGCGAGTAGAAAATTGCAAGGGAATCAATCGAAATTGGAATTTTGACAGCTGTCATGATTAATCTTCACATACAAACTTGAAATTCGTAATCAGCGACCCCAAAAACCCCGAGTTGAAAATTTCAAGGGAATCAAAAGGAATTCGAATTTTGATTGCTGTCATGATGAATGTTCAAATACAAATTTCAAATTCGTAGTCAGCGACGCCAAAAACCCTAAGCAACAATTTTAAAGGGAATCAAGCGAAATTTAAGTTTTGACAGCTGTCACGATGATTGATCTAATACAAACATTAAATCCGTAATCAACGACCCCAAAAACCCCGAGTAGAAAATTGCAAGGGAATCAATAAAAATTAGAATTTTGACAGCTGTCATAATTAATCTTCAAATACAAACATCAAATCCGTAATCAGCGACCACAAAAACCCCCAGTAGAAAATTGCAAGGGAATCAATCGAAATTCGAATTGTGACTGCTGTCATAATTAATCTTCAAATACAAACATTAAACCGTAATCAGCGACCCCAAAAACCCCGAGTAGAAAATTGCAAGGGAATCAATCGAAATTGGAACTTTGACAGCTGTCATGATTAATCTTCACAAACAAACTTGAAATTCGTAATCAGCGACCCCAAAAACCCCGAGTAGAAAATTTCAAGGGAAACAAAAGGAATTCGAATTTTGACAGCTGTCATGATTAATCTTCACATACAAACTTGAAATTCGTAGTCAGTGACCCCAAAAACCCTAAGTAACAATCTTCAAGGGAATCAAATAAAATTCAATTTTTGACAGCTGTCATGATAAATCTTCTAATACAAACATCAAATTCATAATCAGCGACCCCAAAAACGCCGAGTAGAAAATTTTAAGGGAATCAAAATGAATTCAAGTTTTGACAGCTGTTATGATGAATCGTCTAATACAAACATCAAATTCGTAATCAGCGACCCCAAAAACCACGAGTAGAAAATTTTAAGGAAATCAAAAGGAATTCAAATTTTGATTGCTGTCATGATGAATTTTCAAATACAAACATCAACTTCGTAATCAGCGACCCCAAAAACCAAGAATATTAAATTTTAAAGGAATCAAAAAAATTCGAATTTTGACAGCTGTCATGATTAATCTTCAAATACAAACATCAAATTTGTATTCATCGACCCCAAAAACCATAAGTAACAATTTTCAAGGGAATGAAATGAAATTCTAGTATTGACAGCTGTCATGATGAATCTTCTAATACAAACATCAAATTTGTAATCAGCGACCCCAAGAACCCCGTGTAGAAAATTTCAAGGGAATCGAAAGGAATTCGAATTTTGATTGCTGTCATGATGAATTTTCAAATACAAACATCAACTTTGTAATTAGCGACCCCAAAAACCTTGAATAGAAAATTTCAAAGGAATCAAAGAAATTCGAATTTTGACAGCTGTCATGATTAATCTTCACATACAAACTTGAAATTCGTAGTCAGTGACCCCAAAAACCCTAAGTAACATTTTTCAAGGGAATTAAATAAAATTCACTTTTTGACAGCTGTTATGATGAATTTTCAAATACAAACATCAACTTCGTAATCAGCGACCCCAAAAACCCTAAGTTACAATTTTCAAGGGAATCAAATGAAATTCAAGTATTGACAGCTGTCATGATGAATCTTCTAATACAAACATCAAATTCGTAATCAGCGACCCCAAAAACCCCGAGTAGAAAATTTCAATGGAATCGAAAGGAATTCGAATTTTGATTGCTGAGTCAAAACACGCCAAGTGAGCTCCCCTTCAGACATTTTTTCACCAAATTTAATGAAACTTGGTAGAAACATTGTACTAATAGAGTAGATGAAATTTGCCAAATTTCGTTAATAATTAATAACGGGTTGCCTAGTAACAGGGTGTCAAAATTTAACATTTTTATCGAAACGCAAAATTTCAAAAATTTCTATCTCTTATACTATTGACCGTACGAAAAAATTGTTTATATGTTTTTTGTAGTATTTTTATCAAACTTTTTGAAAAAAATAGTTTCACTTAAAAAAATTTTTTTTTTGAAAAATTGTATTATTTTTTTTAAACAATTAACATTTTTTATGCTTTATCCACGCGAAAATTGTTTCTTTTTTACATAAATAAATACGTTGGAATCATAGGTTTAAGAATCTGAAAAAAATTCCACTGCCCGACATTTGCTTAATAGCAAACATATATTGTTTATTGCTCGACGCGCTCCCGTGACGAGCTCCTCCCGGCACTGCGCGAGATAATAATAATCAAATTATTACATTAAGCTTTATATTGCATTGGATTCCAATTTGTGGATAAGATCTCGCATTCGTGGGTATATTTTAAGATTTTTATTGACTTAATGGTGTTTTATATGGTGTTTTAAAAAATTTTGTTTTCGTGCAAACGTGCAATAACTTGTATGACATCACTGAGACTTGTTAAAACTTGTTAGTTGCATTGTTGTAACTTAAATCTTACTCGCAGTTTTACTTAATTTTTTTTATATTAATTGTATGTTTCATTTAAATTAAAACGTTTTTTACGATTTTACGGAGCTTATTTGATTTAGTGCAGTTTTATTGTGTATTATGCTTTTACATCAAAAATGAATAATTGTAAACAGTGCTGCAACCCGCTAAATAAAAAAAGCATAATTGTGTAAGAAAAAATTTAGTTTTTGTTACAAACAAAAGAAGTGATGCATTCAAAAATTTTGAAAATTTACATATGTGCACATCATGTATGATAAAGCATGTATGATAGCATAATTGTGTAAGAAAAAATTTAGTTTTTGTTTGTAACAAAAACTAAATTTTTTCTTACACAATTATGCTTTTTTTATTTAGCGGGTTGCAGCACTGTTTACGATTATTCATTTTTGATGTAAAAGCATAATACACAATAAAACTGCACTAAATCAAATAAGCTCCGTAAAATCGTAAAAAACGTTTTAATTTAAATGAAACATACAATTAATATAAAAAAAATTAAGTAAAACTGCGAGTAAGATTTAAGTTACAACAATGCAACTAACAAGTTTTAACAAGTCTCAGTGATG
>CM065480.1:23405106-23735438 GCA_032873175.1 Leptopilina drosophilae | reverse complement strand
TAATCATGACAGCTGTCAAAATTCGAATTTCTTTGATTCCTTTGAAATTTTCTATTCAAGGTTTTTGGGGTCGCTGATTACAAAGTTGATGTTTGTATTTGAAAATTCATCATGACAGCAATCAAAATTCGAATTCCTTTTGATTCCCTTGAAATTTTCTACTCGGCGTTTTTGGGGTCGCTGATTATGAATTTGATGTTTGTATGTGAAGATTAATCATGACAGCTGTCAAAACTTCGAATTTCATTTGATTCCCTTGAAAATTGTTACTTATGGTTTTTGGGGTCGATGAATACAAATTTGATGTTTGTATTTGAAGATTTAATCCATGACAGCTGTCAAAATTCGAATTTTTTTGATTCCTTTGAAATTTAATATTCAAGGTTTTTGGGGTCGCTGATTACAAAGTTGATGTTTGTATTTGAAAATTCATCATGACAGCAATCAAAATTTGAATTCCTTTTGATTTCCTTAAAAATTTTCTACTCGTGGTTTTTGGGGTCGCTGATTACGAATTTGATGTTTGTATTAGACGATTCATCATAACAGCTGTCAAAACTTGAATTCATTTTGATTTCCTTGAAATTTTCTACTCGGCGTTTTTGGGGTCGCTGATTATGAATTTGATGTTTGTATTAGAAGATTAATCATGACAGCTGTCAAAAATTGAATTTCATATGATTCCCTTGAAAATTGTTACTTAGGATTTTTGTGGTCACTGATTACGAATTTTAAGTTTGTATTGTGAAGATTAATCATAACAGCTGTCAAAACTTGAATTCATTTTGATTTCCTTGAAATTTTCTACTCGGCGTTTTTGGGGTCGCTGATTACGAATTTAATGTTTGTATTTAAATATTCATCATGACAGCTGTCAAAATTCGAATTTCTTTTGATTCCCTTGAAATTTTCTACTCAGGGTTTTTGGGGTCACTGACTACGAATTTTAATGTTTGTGTTTGAAGATTAAATCATGACAGCTGTCAAAATTCGAATTTCTTTGATTCCTTTGAAATTTTCTATTCAAGGTTTTTGGGGTCGCTGATTACAAAGTTGATGTTTGTATTTGAAAATTCATCATTGACAGCAATCAAAATTCGAATTCCTTTGATTCCCTTGAAATTTTCTTACACGGGGTTCTTTGGGGTCGCTGATTACAAATTTGATGTTTGTATTAGAAGATTCATCATGACAGCTGTCAATACTTGAATTTAATTTTGATCCCTTGAAAATTTGTTACTTATGGTTTTTGGGGTCGATGAATACAAATTTGATGTTTGTATTTGAAGATTAATCATGACAGCTGTCAAAATTCGAATTTTTTTGATTCCTTTGAAATTTAATGTTCTTGGTTTTTGGGGTCGCTGATTACGAAGTTGATGTTTGTATTTTAAAATTCATCATGACAGCAATCAAAATTCGAATTCCTTTTGTTTCCCTTTGAAATTTTCTACTTCGGGTTTTTGGGGTCGCTGATACGAATTTGATGTTTGTATTAGAAGATTCATCATGACAGCTGTTCAAAAATTGAATTTCATTTGATTCCCTTGAAAAATTGTTACTTATGGTTTTTGGGGTCACTGACTACTAATTTCATGTTTGTATGTGAAGATTAATCATGACAGCTGTCAAAATTCGAATTTCTTTGATTCCTTTGAAATTTTCTATTCAAGGTTTTTGGGGTCGCTGATTACAAAGTTGATGTTTGTATTTGAAAATTCATCATGACAGCAATCAAAATTCGAATTCCTTTCGATTCCCTTGAAATTTTCTACACGGGGTTCTTGGGGTCGCTGATTACAAATTTGATGTTTGTATTAGAAGATTTCATCATGACAGCGCTGTCAAAAATTGAATTTCATTTGATTCCTTGAAAATTGTTACTTATGGTTTTTGGGGGTCGATGAATACAAATTTGATGTTTGTATTTGAAGATTTATCATGACAGCTGTCAAAATTCGAATTTTTTTTTGATTCCTTTGAAATTTTAATTATTTCTTGGTTTTTGGGGTCGTGATTACGAAGTTGATGTTTGTATTTGAAAATTTATCATGACAGCCATCAAAATTTGAATTCCTTTTGATTTCCTTAAAATTTTCTACTCGTGGTTTTGGGGGTCGCTGATTACGAATTTGATGTTTGTATTAGAAGATTTATCATGACAGCTGTCAAAAATTGAATTTTATTTGATTCCCTTGAAGATTGTTACTTATGGTTTTTGGGGTCGATGAATACAAATTTGATGTTTGTATTTGAAGATTAATCATGACAGCTGTCAAAATTCGAATTTTTTTGATTCCTTTGAAATTTTCTATTAAAGGTTTTTGGGGTCGCTGATTACAAAGTTGATGTTTGTATTTGAAAATTCATCATGACAGCAATCAAAATTCGAATTCCTTTCGATTCCCTTGAAATTTTTTACACTTAGGAGTTTTGGCGAGGGTCGCTGATTACAAATTTGATGTTTGTATTAGAAGATTCATCATAACAGCTGTCAAAACTTGAATTCATTTTGATTTCCTTGAAAATTGTTACTTAGGGTTTTTGGGGTCACTGACTACGAATTTCAAGTTTGTATGTGAAGATTAATCATGACAGCTGTCAAAATTCGAATTTATTTTTTTTTTTTTTGATTCCTTTGAAATTTTTCTATTCAAGGTTTTTGGGGTCGCTGATTACAAAGTTGATGTTTGTATTTGAAAATTCATCATGACAGCAATCAAAATTCGAATTCCTTTCGATTCCCATGAAATTTTCTACTCATGGTTTTTTGGGTCGCTGATTACAAATTTGATGTTTGTATTAGAAGATTCATCATGACAGCTGTCAATACTTGAATTTCATTTGATTCCCTTGAAAATTGTTACTTATGGTTTTTGGGGTCGATGAATACAAATTTGATGTTTGTATTTGAAGATTAATCATGACAGCTGTCAAAATTCGAATTTTTTTGATTCCTTTGAAATTTAATATTCTTGGTTTTTGGGGTCGCTGAATACGAAAGTTAATGTTTGTATTTGAAGATTAATCATGACAGCTGTCAAAATTCGAATTTTTTTGATTCCTTTGAAATTTTTTATTCAAGGTTTTTGGGGTCGCTGAATACAAGTTGATGTTTGTATTTGAAAATTCATCATGACAGCAATCAAAATTTGAATTCCATTTGATTTCCCTTAAAATTTTCTACTCGTGGTTTTTGGGGTCGCTGATTACGAATTTGATGTTTGTATTAGACGATTCATCATAACAGCTGTCAAAACTTCGAATTTCATTTTGATTCCTTGAAATTTTCTACTCGGCGTTTTTGGGGTCGCTGATTATGAATTTGATGTTTGTATTAGAAGATTTCATCATGACAGCTGTCAAAAATTGAATTTCATTTGATTCCCTTGAAAATTGTTACTTAGGATTTTTTTGGGTCGCTGACTTACGAATTTTAAGTTTGTATGTGAAGATTAATCATGACAGCTGTCAAAACTTGAATTCATTTTGATTCCCTTGAAATTTTCTACTCGGCGTTTTTGGGGTCGCTGATTACAAAGTTGATGTTTGTATTTGAAAATTCATCATGACAGCAATCAAAATTCGAATTCCTTTCGATTCCCTTGAAATTTTCTACACGGGGTTTTTGGGGTCGCTGATTACGAATTTGATGTTTGTATTAGAAGATTCATCATGACAGATGTCAATACTTGAATTTCATTTGATTCCCTTGAAAATTGTTACTTAGGGTTTTTGGGGTCGATGACTACAAATTTGATGTTTGTATTTGAAGATTAATCATGACAGCTGTCAAAATTCGAATTTTTTTGATTCCTTTGAAATTTAATATTCTTGGTTTTTAGGGTCGCTGATTACGAAGTTGATGTTTGTATTAGAAGATTCATCATACCAGCTGTCAATACTTGAATTTCATTTGATTCCCTTGAAAATAGTTACTTAAGGTTTTTGGGGTCACTGACTACGAATTTTAATTTTGTGTTTGAAGATTAATCATGACAGCTGTCAAAATTCGAATTTCTTCGATTCCTTTGAAATTTTCTATTCAAGGTTTTTGGGGTCGCTGAATACAAAGTTGATGTTTGTATTTGAAAATTCATCATGACAGCAATCAAAATTCGAATTCCTTTCGATTCCCTTGAAATTTTCTACACGGGGTTCTTGGGGTCGCTGATTACAAAGTTGATGTTTGTATTTGAAAATTCATCATGACAGCAATCAAAATTCGAATTCCTTTCGATTCCCTTGAAATTTTCTACACGGGGTTCTTGGGGTCGCTGATTACAAATTTGATGTTTGTATTAGAAGATTCATCATGACAGCTGTCAATACTTGAATTTCATTTGATTCCCTTGAAAATTGTTACTTATGGTTTTTGGGGTCGATGAATACAAATTTGATGTTTGTATTTGAAGATTAATCATGACAGCTGTCAAAATTCGAATTTTTTTGATTCCTTTGAAATTTAATATTCTTGGTTTTTGGGGTCGCTGAATACAAAGTTGATGTTTGTATTTGAAGATTAATCATGACAGCTGTCAAAATTCGAATTTTTTTGATTCCTTTGAAATTTAATATTCAAGGTTTTTGGGGTCGCTGAATACAAAGTTGATGTTTGTATTTGAAAATTCATTATGACAGCAATCAAAATTTGAATTCCATTTGATTTCCTTAAAATTTTCTACTCGTGGTTTTTGGGGTCGCTGATTACGAATTTGATGTTTGTATTAGACGATTCATCATAACAGCTGTCAAAACTTGAATTCATTTTGATTTCCTTGAAATTTTCTACTCGGCGTTTTTGGGGTCGCTGATTATGAATTTGATGTTTGTATTAGAAGATTTATCATGACAGCTGTCAAAAATTGAATTTCATTTGATTCCCTTGAAAATTGTTACTTAGGGTTTTTGGGGTCACTGACTACGAATTTCAAGTTTGTATGTGAAGATTAATCATGACAGCTGTCAAAATTCGAATTTCTTTGATTCCTTTGAAATTTTCTATTCAAGGTTTTTGGGGTCGCTGATTACAAAGTTGATGTTTGTATTTGAAAATTCATCATGGCAGCAATCAAAATTCGAATTCCTTTCGATTCCCTTGAAATTTTCTACACGGGGTTCTTGGGGTCGCTGATTACAAATTTGATGTTTGTATTAGAAGATTCATCATGACAGCTGTCAATACTTGAATTTCATTTGATTCCCTTGAAAATTGTTACTTATGGTTTTTGGGGTCGATGAATACAAATTTGATGTTTGTATTTGAAGATTAATCATGACAGCTGTCAAAATTAGAATTTTTTTGATTCCTTTGAAATTTAATATTCTTGGTTTTTGGGGTCGCTGATTACGAAGTTGATGTTTTGTATTTGAAAATTTATCATGACAGCAATCAAAATTTGAATTCCTTTTGATTTCCTTAAAATTTTCTACTCGTGGTTTTGGGGGTCGCTGATTACGAATTTGATGTTTGTATTAGACGATTCATCATAACAGCTGTCAAAACTTGAATTCCTTTTGATTCCCTTGAAATTTTCTACTCGGCGTTTTTGGGGTCGCTGATTATGAATTTGATGTTTGTATGTGAAGATTAATCATGACAGCTGTCAAAATTCGAATTTCTTTGATTCCTTTGAAATTTTCTATTCAAGGTTTTTGGGGTCGCTGATAACAAAGTTGATGTTTGTATTTGAAAATTCATCATGACAGCAATCAAAATTCGAATTCCTTTCGATTCCCTTGAAATTTTCTACACGGGGTTCTTGGGGTCGCTGATTACAAATTTGATGTTTGTATTAGAAGATTCATCATGACAGCTGTCAATACTTGAATTTCATTTGATTCCCTTGAAAATTGTTACTTATGGTTTTTGGGGTCGATGAATACAAATTTGATGTTTGTATTTGAAGATTAATCATGACAGCTGTCAAAATTCGAATTTTTTTGATTCCTTTGAAATTTAATATTCAAGGTTTTTGGGGTCGCTGAATACAAAGTTGATGTTTGTATTTGAAAATTCATCATGACAGCAATCAAAATTTGAATTCCATTTGATTTCCTTAAAATTTTCTACTCGTGGTTTTTGGGGTCGCTGATTACGAATTTGATGTTTGTATTAGACGATTCATCATAACAGCTGTCAAAACTTGAATTCATTTTGATTTCCTTGAAATTTTCTACTCGGCGTTTTTGGGGTCGCTGATTATGAATTTGATGTTTGTATTAGAAGATTTATCATGACAGCTGTCAAAAATTGAATTTCATTTGATTCCCTTGAAAATTGTTACTTAGGATTTTTGGGGTCACTGACTACGAATTTTAAGTTTGTATGTGAAGATTAATCATGACAGCTGTCAAAACTTGAATTCATTTTGATTCCCTTGAAATTTTCTACTCGGCGTTTTTGGGGTCGCTGATTACAAAGTTGATGTTTGTATTTGAAAATTCATCATGACAGCAATCAAAATTCGAATTCCTTTCGATTCCCTTGAAATTTTCTACACGGGGTTTTTGGGTCGCTGATTACGAATTTGATGTTTGTATTAGAAGATTCATCATGACAGATGTCAATACTTGAATTTCATTTGATTCCCTTGAAAATTGTTACTTAGGGTTTTTGGGGTCGATGACTACAAATTTGATGTTTGTATTTGAAGATTAATCATGACAGCTGTCAAAATTCGAATTTTTTTGATTCCTTTGAAATTTAATATTCTTGGTTTTTGGGGTCGCTGTTTACGAAGTTGATGTTTGTATTAGAAGATTCATCATACCAGCTGTCAATACTTGAATTTCATTTGATTCCCTTGAAAATTGTTACTTAAGGTTTTTGGGGTCACTGACTACGAATTTTAATTTTGTGTTTGAAGATTAATCATGACAGCTGTCAAAATTCGAATTTCTTTGATTCCTTTGAAATTTTCTATTCAAGGTTTTTGGGGTCGCTGAATACAAAGTTGATGTTTGTATTTGAAAATTCATCATGACAGCAATCAAAATTCGAATTCCTTTCGATTCCCTTGAAATTTTCTACACGGGGTTCTTGGGGTCGCTGATTACAAATTTGATGTTTGTATTAGAAGATTCATCATGACAGCTGTCAATACTTGAATTTCATTTGATTCCCTTGAAAATTGTTACTTATGGTTTTTGGGGTCGATGAATACAAATTTGATGTTTGTATTTGAAGATTAATCATGACAGCTGTCAAAATTCGAATTTTTTTGATTCCTTTGAAATTTAATATTCAAGGTTTTTGGGGTCGCTGAATACAAAGTTGATGTTTGTATTTGAAAATTCATCATGACAGCAATCAAAATTTGAATTCCATTTGATTTCCTTAAAATTTTCTACTCGTGGTTTTTGGGGTCGCTGATTACGAATTTGATGTTTGTATTAGACGATTCATCATAACAGCTGTCAAAACTTGAATTTCGTTTGATTCCCTTGAAATTTTCTACTCGGCGTTTTTGGGGTCGCTGATTATGAATTTGATGTTTGTATTAGAAGATTTATCATGACAGCTGTCAAAAATTCGAATTTCATTTGATTCCCTTGAAATTTGTTACTTCGGATTTTTGGGGTCACTGAATACTAATTTTATGTTTGTATGTGAAGATTAATCATGACAGCTGTCAAAACTTGAATTCATTTTGATTCCCTTGAAATTTTCTACTCGGCGTTTTTGGGGTCGCTGATTACGAATTTGATGTTTGTATTAGAAGATTCATCATGCCAGCTGTCAATACTTGAATTTCATTTGATTCCCCTTGAAAATTGTTACTTAGGGTTTTTGGGGTCACTGACTACGAAATTTTAATTTTGTGTTTGAAGATTAATCATGACAGCTGTCAAAATTCGAATTTCTTTGATTCCTTTGAAATTTTCTATTCAAGGTTTTTGGGGGTCGCTGATTACAAAGTTGATGTTTGTATTTGAAAATTCATCATGACAGCAATCAAAATTCGAATTCCTTTCGATTCCCTTGAAATTTTCTACACGGGGTTTTTGGGGTCGCTGATTACAAATTTGAATGTTTGTATTAGAAGATTCATCATGACAGCTGTCAATACTTGAATTTCATTTGATTCCCTTGAAAATTGTTACTTAGGGTTTTTGGGGTCGCTGATTACGAATTTGATGTTTGTATTTGAAGATTAATCATGACAGCTGTTCAAAATTAGAATTTTTCTTTGATTCCTTTGAAATTTAATATTCAAGGTTTTTGGGGTCGCTGATTACGAAGTTGATGTTTTGTTTGTATTTGAAAATTTATCATGACAGCAATCAAAATTCGAATTCCTTTTGATTTCCTTGAAATTTTCTACTCGTGGTTTTGGGGGTCGCTGATTACGAATTTGATGTTTGTATTTGAAGATTCATCATAACAGCTGTCAAAACTTCGAATTCCTTTTGATTCCCTTGAAAATTTTTCTACTCGGTTTTTTGGGGTCGCTGATTACGAATTTGATGTTTGTATTTGAAGATTAATCATGACAGCTGTCAAAATTCGAATTTCTTTTGATTACCTTGAAATTTTTTATTAAAGGTTTTTTAGGTCGCTGATTACGAATTTGATGTTTGTATTTGAAAATTCATCATGACAGCAATCAAAATTCGAATTCCTTTCGATTCCCTTGAAATTTTCTACACGGGGTTCTTGGGGTCGCTGATTACAAATTTGATGTTTGTATTAGAAGATTCATCATGACAGCTGTCAATACTTGAATTTTCATTTGATTCCCTTGAAAATTGTTACTTATGGTTTTTGGGGTCGATGAATACAAATTTGATGTTTGTATTTGAAGATTAATCATGACAGCTGTCAAAATTCGAATTTTTTTGATTCCTTGAAATTTAATATTCAAGGTTTTTGGGGTCGCTGATTACAAAGTTGATGTTTGTATTTGAAAATTCATCATGACAGCAATCAAAATTTGAATTCATTTGATTTCCTTAAAATTTTCTACTCGTGGTTTTTTGGGTGGTCGCTGATTACGAATTTGTGATGTTTGTATTAGACGATTCATCATAACAGCTGTCAAAACTTGAATTCATTTTGATTTCCCTTGAAATTTTCTACTCGGCGTTTTTGGGGTCGCTGATTATGAATTTGATGTTTGTATTAGAAGATTTATCATGACAGCTGTCAAAATTAAATTTTATTTGATTCCCTTGAAGATTGTTACTTAGGGTTTTTGGGGTCACTGACTACGAATTTCAAGTTGTTTGTATGTGAAGATTAATCATGACAGCTGTCAAAATTCGAATTCTTTTGATTCCCTTGAAATTTTCTACTCGGGGTTTTTGGGGTCGCTGATTACGAAATTTGAAAATTGTTTGTATTAGAAGATTCATTATGACAGCTGTCAAAAATTGAATTTCATTTGATTCCCTTGAAAATTGTTACTTAGGGGTTTTTGGGGTCACTGATTACGAATTTTAATGTTTGTATTGTGAAGATTAATCATGACAGCTGTCAAAAGTTCCAATTTCGATTGATTCCCTTGCAATTTTCTACTCGGGGTTTTTGGGGTCGCTGATTACGGTTTAATGTTTGTATTTGAAGATTAATTATGACAGCAGTCACAATTCGAATTTCGATTGATTTACTTGCAATTTTCTACTGGGGGTTTTTGTGGTCGCTGATTACGGATTTGATGTTTGTATTTGAAGATTTATCATGACAGCTGTCAAAAATTGAATTTTATTTGATTCCCTTGAAGATTGTTACTTAGGGTTTTTGGGGTCACTGACTACGAATTTCAAGTTTGTATGTGAAGATTAATCATGACAGCTGTCAAAATTCGAATTCCTTTTGTTTCCCTTGAAATTTTCTACTCGGGGTTTTTGGGGTCGCTGATTACGAATTTGATGTTTGTATTAGAAGATTCATCATGACAGCTGTCAAAAATTGAATTTCATTTGATTCCCTTGAAAAATGTTACTTAGGGTTTTTGGGGTCACTGACTACGAATTTCAAGTTTGTATGTGAAGATTAATCATGACAGCTGTCAAAATTCGAATTTCTTTGATTCCTTTGAAATTTTCTATTCAAGGTTTTTGGGGTCGCTGATTACCAAGTTGATGTTTGTATTTGAAAATTCATCATGACAGCAATCAAAATTCGAATTCCTTTCGATTCCCTTGAAATTTTCTACACGGGGTTCTTGGGGTCGCTGATTA
The DNA here is from genome assembly GCA_032873175.1 of Leptopilina drosophilae. NCBI lineage: Eukaryota > Metazoa > Arthropoda > Insecta > Hymenoptera > Figitidae > Leptopilina > Leptopilina drosophilae. Next base: position 23,725,253 of record CM065480.1, on the reverse strand, counting down.
CAAATTTGATGTTTGTATTAGAAGATTCATCATGACAGCTGTCAATAGTTGAATTTCTTTGATTCCCTTGAAAATTTGTTACTTATGGTTTTGGGGTCGATGAATACAAATTTGATGTTTGTATTTGAAGATTAATCATGACAGCTGTCAAAATTCGAATTTTTTTTGATTCCTTTGAAATTTAATATTCTTGGTTTTTTGGGGTCACTGATTACGAAGTTGATGTTTGTATTTGAAAATTTATCATGACAGCAATCAAAATTTGAATTCCTTTTTGATTTCCTTAAAAATTTTCTACTCGTGGTTTTGGGGGTCGCTGATTACGAATTTGATGTTTGTATTAGACGATTCATCATAACAGCTGTCAAAACTTGAATTCATTTTGATTCCCTTGAAATTTTCTACTCGGCGTTTTTGGGGTCGCTGATTATGAATTTGATGTTTGTATGTGAAGATTAATCATGACAGCTGTCAAAATTCGAATTTCTTTGATTCCTTTGAAATTTTCTATTCAAGGTTTTTGGGGTCGCTGATTACAAAGTTGATGTTTGTATTTGAAAATTCATCATGACAGCAATCAAAATTCGAATTCCTTTCGATTCCCTTGAAATTTTCTACACGGGGTTCTTGGGGTCGCTGATTACAAATTTGATGTTTGTATTAGAAGATTCATCATCATGACAGCTGTCAATACTTGAATTTCATTTGATTCCCTTGAAAATTGTTACTTATGGTTTTTGGGGTCGATGAATACAAATTTGATGTTTGTATTTGAAGATTAATCATGACAGCTGTCAAAATTCGAATTTTTTTGATTCCTTTGAAATTTTCTACTCATGGTTTTTGGGGTCGCTGATTACAAAGTTGATGTTTGTATTTGAAAATTCATCATGACAGCAATCAAAATTCGAATTTCTTTTGATTTCCTTCAAATTTTCTACACGTGGTTATTGGGGTCGCTGATTACCAATTTGATGTTTGTATTAGACGATTCATCATAACAGCTGTCAAAACTTGAATTCAATTTGATTTCCTTTGAAATTTTCTACTCGGCGTTTTTGGGGTCGCTGATTATGAATTTGATGTTTGTATTAGAAGATTTATCATGACAGCTGTCAAAATTCGAATTTCATTTGATTCCCTTGAAAATTGTTACTTAGGGTTTTTGGGGTCGCTGACTACGAATTTTAAATTTGTATTTGAAGATTAATCTAGACAGCTGTCAAAATTCGAATTTCGATTGATTCCCTTGCAATTTTCTACTGGGGGTTTTTGTGGTCGCTGATTACGAATTTGATGTTTGTATTAGAAGATTCATCATGACAGCTATCAAAATTTGAATTTCATTTGATTCCCTTGAAATTTTCTACTTAGGGTTTTTGGGGTCACTGACTACGAATTTCAAGTTTGTATGTGAAGATTAATCATCATGACAGCTGTCAAAATTCGAATTTCTTTTGATTCCTTTGAAAATTTTCTATTCAAGGTTTTTGGGGTCGCTGATTACAAAGTTGATGTTTGTATTTGAAAATTCATCATGACAGCAATCAAAATTCGAATTCCTTTCGATTCCCTTGAAATTTTCTACACGGGGTTTTTGGGTCGCTGATTACGAATTTGATGTTTGTATTAGAAGATTCATCATGACAGCTGTCAATACTTGAATTTTCATTTGATTCCCTTGAAATTTGTTACTTATGGTTTTTGGGGTCGCTGAATACAAATTTGATGTTTGTATTTGAAGATTAATCATGACAGCTGTCAAAATTCGAATTTTTTTGATTCCTTTGAAATTTAATACTTGGGGTTTTTGGGGTCGCTGATTACGAAGTTGATGTTTGTATTTGAAAATTTATCATGACAGCTGTCAAAATTTGAATTCCTTTTGATTTCCTTAAAATTTTTCTACTCGTGGTTTTGGGGGTCGCTGATTACGAATTTGATGTTTGTATTAGAAGATTCATCATGACAGCTGTCAAAAATATTCGAATTTTCATTTGATTTCCTTGAAAATTGTTACTTAGGGTTTTTGGGGTCGCTGACTACGAATTTGATGTTTTGTATTTGAAGATTAATCATGACAGCTGTCAAAATTCGAATTTCTTTGATTCCTTTGAAATTTTTATTCAAGGTTTTTGGGGTCGCTGATTACAAAGTTGATGTTTGTATTTGAAAATTCATCATGACAGCAATCAAAATTCGAATTCCTTTCGATTCCCTTGAAATTTTCTACACGGGGTTCTTGGGGTCGCTGATTACAAATTTGATGTTTGTATTAGAAGATTCATCATGACAGCTGTCAAAATTCGAATTTCTTTGATTCCTTTGAAATTTTCTATTCAAGGTTTTTGGGGTCGCTGATTACAAAGTTGATGTTTGTATTTGAAAATTCATCATGACAGCAATCAAAATTCGAATTCCTTTCGATTCCCTTGAAATTTTCTACACGGGGTTCTTGGGGTCGCTGATTACGAATTTGATGTTTGTATTAGAAGATTCATCATGACAGCTGTCAATACTTGAATTTCATTTGATTCCCTTGAAAATTGTTACTTATGGTTTTTGGGGTCGATGAATACAAATTTGATGTTTGTATTTGAAGATTAATCATGACAGCTGTCAAAATTCGAATTTCTTTGATTCCTTTGAAATTTTCTATTCAAGGTTTTTGGGGTCGCTGAATACAAAGTTGATGTTTGTATTTGAAAATTCATCATGACAGCAATCAAAATTTGAATTCCATTTGATTTCCTTAAAATTTTCTACTCGTGGTTTTTGGGGTCGCTGATTACGAATTTGATGTTTGTATTAGACGATTCATCATAACAGCTGTCAAAACTTGAATTCATTTTAATTTCCTTGAAATTTTCTACTCGGCGTTTTTGGGGTCGCTGATTATGAATTTGATGTTTGTATTAGAAGATTTATCATGCCAGCTGTCAAAAATTGAATTTCATTTGATTCACTTGAAAATTGTTACTTAGGATTTTTGGGGTCACTGACTACGAATTTTAAGTTTGTATGTGAAGATTAATCATGACAGCTGTCAAAACTTGAATTCATTTTGATTCCCTTGAAATTTTCTACTCGGCGTTTTTGGGGTCGCTGATTACGAATTTGATTTTTGTATTAGAAGATTCATCATGCCAGCTGTCAATACTTGAATTTCATTTGATTCCCTTGAAAATTGTTACTTAAGGTTTTTGGGGTCACTGACTACGAATTTTAATTTTGTGTTTGAAGATTAATCATGACAGCTGTCAAAATTCGAATTTTTTTGATTCCTTTGAAATTTAATATTCAAGGTTTTTGGGGTCGCTGAATACAAAGTTGATGTTTGTATTTGAAAATTCATCATGACAGCAATCAAAATTTGAATTCCATTTGATTTCCTTAAAATTTTCTACTCGTGGTTTTTGGGGTCGCTGATTACGAATTTGATGTTTGTATTAGAAGATTCATCATGCCAGCTGTCAATACTTGAATTTCATTTGATTCCCTTGAAAATTGTTACTTAGGGTTTTTGGGGTCACTGACTACGAATTTTAATTTTGTGTTTGAAGATTAATCATGACAGCTGTCAAAATTCGAATTTCTTTGATTCCTTTGAAATTTTCTATTCAAGGTTTTTGGGGTCGCTGAATACAAAGTTGATGTTTGTATTTGAAAATTCATCATGACAGCAATCAAAATTCGAATTCCTTTCGATTCCCTTGAAATTTTCTACACGGGGTTCTTGGGGTCGCTGATTACAAATTTGATGTTTGTATTAGAAGATTCATCATGACAGCTGTCAATACTTGAATTTCATTTGATTCCCTTGAAAATTGTTACTTATGGTTTTTGGGGTCGATGAATACAAATTTGATGTTTGTATTTGAAGATTAATCATGACAGCTGTCAAAATTCGAATTTTTTTGATTCCTTTGAAATTTAATGTTCTTGGTTTTTGGGGTCGCTGATTACGAAGTTGATGTTTGTATTTGAAAATTTATCATGACAGCAATCAAAATTTGAATTCCTTTTGATTTCCTTAAAATTTTCTACTCGTGGTTTTGGGGGTCGCTGATTACGAATTTGATGTTTGTATTAGACGATTCATCATAACAGCTGTCAAAACTTGAATTCATTTTGATTCCCTTGAAATTTTCTACTCGGCGTTTTTGGGGTCGCTGATTATGAATTTGATGTTTGTATGTGAAGATTAATCATGACAGCTGTCAAAATTCGAATTTCTTTGATTCCTTTGAAATTTTCTATTCAAGGTTTTTGGGGTCGCTGATTACAAAGTTGATGTTTGTATTTGAAAATTCATCATGACAGCAATCAAAATTCGAATTCCTTTCGATTCCCTTGAAATTTTCTACACGGGGTTCTTGGGGTCGCTGATTACAAATTTGATGTTTGTATTAGAAGATTCATCATGACAGCTGTCAATAATTGAATTTCATTTGATTCCCTTCAAAATTGTTACTTATGGTTTTTGGGGTCGATGAATACAAATTTGATGTTTGTATTTGAAGATTAATCATGACAGCTGTCAAAATTCGAATTTTTTTGATTCCTTTGAAATTTAATATTCTTGGTTTTTGGGGTCGCTGATTACGAAGTTGATGTTTGTATTTGAAAATTCATCATGACAGCAATCAAAATTTGAATTCCATTTGATTTCCTTAAAATTTTCTACTCGTGGTTTTTGGGGTCGCTGATTACGAATTTGATGTTTGTATTAGACGATTCATCATAACAGCTGTCAAAACTTGAATTCATTTTGATTTCCTTGAAATTTTCTACTCGGCGTTTTTGGGGTCGCTGATTATGAATTTGATGTTTGTATTAGAAGATTTATCATGACAGCTGTCAAAAATTGAATTTTATTTGATTCCCTTGAAGATTGTTACTTAGGGTTTTTGGGGTCACTGACTACGAATTTCAAGTTTGTATGTGAAGATTAATCATGACAGCTGTCAAAATTCGAATTCCTTTTGTTTCCCTTGAAATTTTCTACTCGGGGTTTTTGGGGTCGCTGATTACGAATTTGATGTTTGTATTAGAAGATTCATCATGACAGCTGTCAAAAATTGAATTTCATTTGATTTTCTTGAAAATTGTTACTTAGGGTTTTTGGGGTCACTGACTACGAATTTCAAGTTTGTATGTGAAGATTAATCATGACAGCTGTCAAAATTCGAATTTCTTTGATTCCTTTGAAATTTTCTATTCAAGGTTTTTGGGGTCGCTGATTACAAAGTTGATGTTTGTATTTGAAAATTCATCATGACAGCAATCAAAATTCGAATTCCTTTCGATTCCCTTGAAATTTTCTACACGGGGTTCTTGGGGTCGCTGATTACAAATTTGATGTTTGTATTAGAAGATTCATCATGACAGCTGTCAATACTTGAATTTCATTTGATTCCCTTGAAAATTGTTACTTATGGTTTTTGGGGTCGATGAATACAAATTTGATGTTTGTATTTGAAGATTAATCATGACAGCTGTCAAAATTAGAATTTTTTTGATTCCTTTGAAATTTAATATTCTTGGTTTTTGGGGTCGCTGATTACGAAGTTGATGTTTGTATTTGAAAATTTATCATGACAGCAATCAAAATTTGAATTCCTTTTGATTTCCTTAAAATTTTCTACTCGTGGTTTTGGGGGTCGCTGATTACGAATTTGATGTTTGTATTAGACGATTCATCATAACAGCTGTCAAAACTTGAATTCATGTTGATTCCCTTGAAATTTTCTACTTCAAGGGTTTTTGGGGTCGCTGATTACGAATTTGATGTTTGTATTGAAGATTCATCATGACAGCAAATGTCGAATTTCTTTGATTCCCTTGAAATTTTCTACTTAGGGTTTTTGGGGTTTGATGATTACGAATTTTGATGTTTGTATGTGAAGATTAATCATGACAGCTGTCAAAATTCGAATTTCTTTGATTCCTTTGAAATTTTCTATTCAAGGTTTTTGGGGTCGCTGATTACAAAGTTGATGTTTGTATTTGAAAATTCATCATGACAGCAATCAAAATTCGAATTCCTTTCGATTCCCTTGAAATTTTCTACACGGGGTTCTTGGGGTCGCTGATTACAAATTTGATGTTTGTATTAGAAGATTCATCATGACAGCTGTCAATACTTGAATTTCATTTGATTCCCTTGAAAATTGTTACTTATGGTTTTTGGGGTCGATGAATACAAATTTGATGTTTGTATTTGAAGATTAATCATGACAGCTGTCAAAATTCGAATTTTTTTGATTTCTTTGAAATTTAATATTCAAGGTTTTTGGGGTCGCTGAATACAAAGTTGATGTTTGTATTTGAAAATTCATCATGACAGCAATCAAAATTTGAATTCCATTTGATTTCCTTAAAATTTTCTACTCGTGGTTTTTGGGGTCGCTGATTACGAATTTGATGTTTGTATTAGACGATTCATCATAACAGCTGTCAAAACTTGAATTCATTTTGATTTCCTTGAAATTTTCTACTCGGCGTTTTTGGGGTCGCTGATTATGAATTTGATGTTTGTATTAGAAGATTTATCATGACAGCTGTCAAAAATTGAATTTCATTTGATTCCCTTGAAAATTGTTACTTAGGATTTTTGGGGTCACTGACTACGAATTTTAAGTTTGTATGTGAAGATTAATCATGACAGCTGTCAAAACTTGAATTCATTTTGATTCCCTTGAAATTTTCTACTCGGCGTTTTTGGGGTCGCTGATTACGAATTTGATGTTTGTATTAGAAGATTCATCATGCCAGCTGTCAATACTTGAATTTCATTTGATTCCCTTGAAAATTGTTACTTAGGGTTTTTGGGGTCACTGACTACGAATTTTAATTTTGTGTTTGAAGATTAATCATGACAGCTGTCAAAATTCGAATTTCTTTGATTCCTTTGAAATTTTCTATTCAAGGTTTTTGGGGTCGCTGAATACAAAGTTGATGTTTGTATTTGAAAATTCATCATGACAGCAATCAAAATTCGAATTCCTTTCGATTCCCTTGAAATTTTCTACACGGGGTTCTTGGGGTCGCTGATTACAAATTTGATGTTTGTATTAGAAGATTCATCATGACAGCTGTCAATACTTGAATTTCATTTGATTCCCTTGAAAATTGTTACTTATGGTTTTTGGGGTCGATGAATACAAATTTGATGTTTGTATTTGAAGATTAATCATGACAGCTGTCAAAATTCGAATTTCTTTGATTCCTTTGAAATTTTCTATTCAAGGTTTTTGGGGTCGCTGAATACAAAGTTGATGTTTGTATTTGAAAATTCATCATAACAGCAATCAAAATTCGAATTCCTTTCGATTCCCTTGAAATTTTCTACACGGGGTTCTTGGGGTCGCTGATTACAAATTTGATGTTTGTATTAGAAGATTCATCATGACAGCTGTCAATACTTGAATTTCATTTGATTCCCTTGAAAATTGTTACTTATGGTTTTTGGGGTCGATGAATACAAATTTGATGTTTGTATTTGAAGATTAATCATGACAGCTGTCAAAATTCGAATTTTTTTGATTCCTTTGAAATTTAATATTCTTGGTTTTTGGGGTCGCTGATTACGAAGTTGATGTTTGTATTTGAAAATTTATCATGACAGCAATCAAAATTTGAATTCCTTTTGATTTCCTTAAAATTTTCTACTCGTGGTTTTGGGGGTCGCTGATTACGAATTTGATGTTTGTATTAGACGATTCATCATAACAGCTGTCAAAACTTGAATTCATTTTGATTCCCTTGAAATTTTCTACTCGGCGTTTTTGGGGTCGCTGATTATGAGTTTGATGTTTGTATGTGAAGATTAATCATGACAGCTGTCAAAATTCGAATTTCTTTGATTCCTTTGAAATTTTCTATTCAAGGTTTTTGAGGTCGCTGATTACAAAGTTGATGTTTGTATTTGAAAATTCATCATGACAGCAATCAAAATTCGAATTCCTTTCGATTCCCTTGAAATTTTCTACACGGGGTTCTTGGGGTCGCTGATTACAAATTTGATGTTTGTATTAGAAGATTCATCATGACAGCTGTCAATAATTGAATTTCATTTGATTCCCTTCAAAATTGTTACTTATGGTTTTTGGGGTCGATGAATACAAATTTGATGTTTGTATTTGAAGATTAATCATGACAGCTGTCAAAATTCGAATTTTTTTGATTCCTTTGAAATTTAATATTCTTGGTTTTTGAGGGTCACTGACTACGAAGTTGATGTTTGTATTTGAAAATTCATCATGACAGCAATCAAAATTTGAATTCCATTTGATTTCCTTAAAATTTTCTACTCGTGGTTTTTGGGGTCGCTGATTACGAATTTGATGTTTGTATTAGACGATTCATCATAACAGCTGTCAAAACTTGAATTCATTTTGATTTCCTTGAAATTTTCTACTCGGCGTTTTTGGGGTCGCTGATTATGAATTTGATGTTTGTATTAGAAGATTTATCATGACAGCTGTCAAAAATTGAATTTTATTTGATTCCCTTGAAGATTGTTACTTAGGGTTTTTGGGGTCACTGACTACGAATTTCAAGTTTGTATGTGAAGATTAATCATGACAGCTGTCAAAATTCGAATTCCTTTTGTTTCCCTTGAAATTTTCTACTCGGGGTTTTTGGGGTCGCTGATTACGAATTTGATGTTTGTATTAGAAGATTCATCATGACAGCTGTCAAAAATTGAATTTCATTTGATTTTCTTGAAAATTGTTACTTAGGGTTTTTGGGGTCACTGACTACGAATTTCAAGTTTGTATGTGAAGATTAATCATGACAGCTGTCAAAATTCGAATTTCTTTGATTCCTTTGAAATTTTCTATTCAAGGTTTTTGGGGTCGCTGATTACAAAGTTGATGTTTGTATTTGAAAATTCATCATGACAGCAATCAAAATTCGAATTCCTTTCGATTCCCTTGAAATTTTCTACACGGGGTTCTTGGGGTCGCTGATTACAAATTTGATGTTTGTATTAGAAGATTCATCATGACAGCTGTCAATACTTGAATTTCATTTGCTTCCCTTGAAAATTGTTACTTATGGTTTTTGGGGTCGATGAATACAAATTTGATGTTTATATTTGAAGATTAATCATGACAGCTGTCAAAATTAGAATTTTTTTGATTCCTTTGAAATTTAATATTCTTGGTTTTTGGGGTCACTGATTACGAAGTTGATGTTTGTATTTGAAAATTTACCATGACAGCAATCAAAATTTGAATTCCTTTTGATTTCCTTAAAATTTTCTACTCGTGGTTTTGGGGGTCGCTGATTACGAATTTGATGTTTGTATTAGACGATTCATCATAACAGCTGTCAAAACTTGAATTCATTTTGATTCCCTTGAAATTTTCTACTCGGCGTTTTTGGGGTCGCTGATTATGAATTTGATGTTTGTATGTGAATATTAATCATGACAGCTGTCAAAATTCGAATTTCTTTGATTCCTTTGAAATTTTCTATTCAAGGTTTTTGGGGTCGCTGATTACAAAGTTGATGTTTGTATTTGAAAATTCATCATGACAGCAATCAAAATTCGAATTCCTTTCGATTCCCTTGAAATTTTCTACACGGGGTTCTTGGGGTCGCTGATTACAAATTTGATGTTTGTATTAGAAGATTCATCATAACAGCTGTCAATACTTGAATTTCATTTGATTCCCTTGAAAATTGTTACTTATGGTTTTTGGGGTCGATGAATACAAATTTGATGTTTGTATTTGAAGATTAATCATGACAGCTGTCAAAATTCGAATTTTTTTGATTCCTTTGAAATTTAATATTCTTGGTTTTTGGGGTCGCTGATTACGAAGTTGATGTTTGTATTTGAAAATTCATCATGACAGCAATCAAAATTTGAATTCCATTTGATTTCCTTAAAATTTTCTACTCGTGGTTTTTGGGGTCGCTGATTACGAATTTGATGTTTGTATTAGACGATTCATCATAACAGCTGTCAAAACTTGAATTCATTTTGATTTCCTTGAAATTTTCTACTCGGCGTTTTTGGGGTCGCTGATTATGAATTTGATGTTTGTATTAGAAGATTTATCATGACAGCTGTCAAAAATTGAATTTTATTTGATTCCCTTGAAGATTGTTACTTAGGGTTTTTGGGGTCACTGACAACGAATTTCAAGTTTGTATGTGAAGATTAATCATGACAGCTGTCAAAATTCGAATTCCTTTTGTTTCCCTTGAAATTTTCTACTCGGGGTTTTTGGGGTCGCTGATTACGAATTTGATGTTTGTATTAGAAGATTCATCATGACAGCTGTCAATACTTGAATTTCATTTGATTCCCTTGAAAATTGTTACTTAGGGTTTTTGGGGTCACTGACTACGAATTTTAATTTTGTGTTTGAAGATTAATCATGAAAGCTGTCAAAGTTCCAATTTCGATTGATTCCCTTGCAATTTTCTACTCGGGGTTTTTGGGGTCGCTGATTACGAATTTGATGTTTGTATTAGAAGATTCATCATGCCAGCTGTCAATACTTGAATTTTATTTGATTCCCTTGAAAATTGTTACTTAGGGTTTTTGGGGTCACTGACTACGAATTTTAATTTTGTGTTTGAAGATTAATCATGAAAGCTGTCAAAATTCGAATTTCTTTGATTCCTTTGAAATTTTCTATTCAAGGTTTTTGGGGTCGCTGAATACAAAGGTGATGTTTGTATTTGAAAATTCATCATGACAGCAATCAAAATTTGAATTCCTTTTGATTTCCTTAAAATTTTCTACTCGTGGTTTTTAGGGTCGCTGATTACGAATTTGATGTTTGTATTAGACGATTCATCATAAAAGCTGTCAAAACTTGAATTCATTTTGATTCCCTTGAAATTTTCTACTCGGCGTTTTTGGGGTCGTTGATTACGGATTTAATGTTTGTATTAGATCAATCATCGTGACAGCTGTCAAAACTTAAATTTCGCTTGATTCCCTTTAAAATTGTTGCTTAGGGTTTTTGGCGTCGCTGACTACGAATTTGAAATTTGTATTTGAACATTCATCATGACAGCAATCAAAATTCGAATTCCTTTCGATTCCCTTGAAATTTTCTACACGGGGTTTTTGGAGTCGCTGATTACGAATTTGATGTTTGTATTAGAAGATTCATCATGCCAGCTGTCAATACTTGAATTTCATTTGATTCCCTTGAAAATTGTTACTTAGGGTTTTTGGGGTCACTGACTACAAATTTTAATTTTGTGTTTGAAGATTAATCATGAAAGCTGTCAAAATTCGAATTTCTTTGATTCCTTTGAAATTTTCTATTCAAGGTTTTTGGGGTCGCTGAATACAAAGGTGATGTTTGTATTTGAAAATTCATCATGACAGCAATCAAAATTTGAATTCATTTTGATTCCCTTGAAATTTTCTACTCGGCGTTTTTGGGGTCGCTGATTACGAATTTGATGTTTGTATTAGAAGATTCATCATGCCAGCTGTCAATACTTGAATTTCATTTGATTCCCTTGAAAATTGTTACTTAGGGTATTTGGGGTCACTGACTACGAATTTTAATTTTGTGTTTGAAGATTAATCATGACAGCAATCAAAATTTGAATTCCTTTTAATTTCCTTAAAATTTTCTACTCGTGGTTTTTGGGGTCGCTGATTACGAATTTGATGTTTGTATTAGACGATTCATCATAACAGCTGTCAAAACTTGAATTCATTTTGATTCCCTTGAAATTTTCTACTCGGCGTTTTTGGGGTCGCTGATTACGAATTTGATGTTTGTATTAGAAGATTCATCATGCCAGCTGTCAATACTTGAATTTCATTTGATTCCCTTGAAAATTGTTACTTAGGGTTTTTGGGGTCACTGACTACGAATTTTAATTTTGTGTTTGAAGATTAATCATGACAGCTGTCAAAATTCGAATTTCTTTGATTCCTTTGAAATTTTCTATTCAAGGTTTTTGGGGTCGCTGAATACAAAGTTGATGTTTGTATTTGAAAATTCATCATGACAGCAATCAAAATTCGAATTCCTTTCGATTCCCTTGAAATTTTCTACACGGGGTTCTTGGGGTCGCTGATTACGAATTTGATGTTTGTATTAGAAGATTCATCATGACAGATGTCAATACTTGAATTTCATTTGATTCCCTTGAAAATTGTTACTTAGGGTTTTTGGGGTCGATGACTACAAATTTGATGTTTTTATTTGAAGATTAATCATGACAGCTGTCAAAATTCGAATTTTTTTGATTCCTTTGAAATTTAATATTCTTGGTTTTTGGGGTCGCTGATTACCAAGTTGATGTTTGTATTTGAAAATTCATCATGACAGCAATCAAAATTTGAATTCCTTTTGATTTCCTTAAAATTTTCTACTCGTGGTTTTTGGGGTCGCTGATTACGAATTTGATGTTTGTATTAGACGATTCATCATAACAGCTGTCAAAACTTGAATTCATTTTGATTTCCTTGAAATTTTCTACTCGGCGTTTTTGGGGTCGCTGATTATGAATTTGATGTTTGTATTAGAAGATTTATCATGACAGCTGTCAAAAATTGAATTTTATTTGATTCCCTTGAAGATTGTTATTTAGGGTTTTTGGGGTCACTGACTACGAATTTCAAGTTTGTATGTGAAGATTAATCATGACAGCTGTCAAAATTCGAATTCCTTTTGTTTCCCTTGAAATTTTCTACTCGGGGTTTTTGGGGTCGCTGATTACGAATTTGATGTTTGTATTAGAAGATTCATCATGACAGCTGTCAAAAATTGAATTTCATTTGATTCCCTTGAAAATTGTTACTTAGGGTTTTTGGGGTCACTGACTACGAATTTTAATTTTGTGTTTGAAGATTAATCATGACAGCTGTCAAAATTCGAATTTCTTTGATTCCTTTGAAATTTTCTATTCAAGGTTTTTGGGGTCGCTGAATACAAAGTTGATGTTTGTATTTGAAAACTCATCATGACAGCAATCAAAATTCGAATTCCTTTCGATTCCCTTGAAATTTTCTACACGGGGTTCTTGGGGTCGCTGATTACGAATTTGATGTTTGTATTAGAAGATTTATCATGACAGCTGTCAAAAATTGAATTTTATTTGATTCCCTTAAAGATTGTTACTTAGGGTTTTTGGGGTCACTGACTACGAATTTCAAGTTTGTATGTGAAGATTAATCATGACAGCTGTCAAAATTCGAATTCCTTTTGTTTCCCTTGAAATTTTCTACTCGGGGTTTTTGGGGTCGCTGATTACGGTTTAATGTTTGTATTTGAAGATTAATTATGACAGCAGTCACAATTCGAATTTCGATTGATTCCCTTGCAATTTTCTACTGGGGGTTTTTGTGGTCGCTGATTACGGATTTGATGTTTGTATTTGAAGATTAATTATGACAGCTGTCAAAATTCTAATTTTTTTTGATTCCCTTGCAATTTTCTACTCGGGGTTTTTGGGGTCGTTGATTACGGAATTAATGTTTGTATTAGATCAATCATCGTGACAGCTGTCAAAACTTAAATTTCGCTTGATCCCCTTTAAAATTGTTGCTTAGGGTTTTTGGCGTCGCTGACTACGAATTAGAAATTTGTATTTGAACATTCATCATGACAGCAATCAAAATTCGAATTCCTTTCGATTCCCTTGAAATTTTCTACACGGGGTTTTTGGGGTCGCTGATTACGAATTTGATGTTTGTATTAGAAGATTCATCATGCCAGCTGTCAATACTTGAATTTCATTTGATTCCCTTGAAAATTGTTACTTAGGGTTTTTGGGGTCACTGACTACGAATTTTAATTTTGTGTTTGAAGATTAATCATGACAGCTGTCAAAATTCGAATTTCTTTGATTCCTTTGAAATTTTCTATTCAAGGTTTTTGGGGTCGCTGAATACAAAGGTGATGTTTGTATTTGAAAATTCATCATGACAGCAATCAAAATTTGAATTCCTTTTGATTTCCTTAAAATTTTCTACTCGTGGTTTTTGGGGTCGCTGATTACGAATTTGATGTTTGTATTAGACGATTCATCATAACAGCTGTCAAAACTTGAATTCATTTTGATTCCCTTGAAATTTTCTACTCGGCGTTTTTGGGGTCGCTGATTATGAATTTGATGTTTGTATTAGAAGATTCATCATGACAGCTGTCAAAAATTGAATTTCATTTGATTCCCTTGAAAATTGTTACTTAGGGTTTTTGGGGTCACTGACTACGAATTTTAATTTTGTGTTTGAAGATTAATCATGACAGCAATCAAAATTTGAATTCCTTTTGATTTCCTTAAAATTTTCTACTCGTGGTTTTTGGGGTCGCTGATTACGAATTTGATGTTTGTATTAGACGATTCATCATAACAGCTGTCAAAACTTGAATTCATTTTGATTCCCTTGAAATTTTCTACTCGGCGTTTTTGGGGTCGCTGATTATGAATTTGATGTTTGTATTTGAAGATTAATCATGACAGCTATCAAAATTCGAAATTCTTTGATTCCTTTGAAATTTTCTATTCAAGGTTTTTGGGGTCGCTGATTACAAAGTTGATGTTTGTATTTGAAAATTCATCATGACAGCAATCAAAATTCGAATTCCTTTCGATTCCCTTGAAATTTTCTACACGGGGTTCTTGGGGTCGCTGATTACAAATTTGATGTTTGTATTAGAAGATTCATCATGACAGCTGTCAATACTTGAATTTCATTTGATTCCCTTGAAAATTGTTACTTATGGTTTTTGGGGTCGATGAATACAAATTTGATGTTTGTATTTGAAGATTAATCATGACAGCTGTCAAAATTCGAATTTTTTTGATTCCTTTGAAATTTAATATTCTTGGTTTTTGGGGTCGCTGATTACGAAGTTGATGTTTGTATTTGAAAATTCATCATGACAGCAATCAAAATTTGAATTCCTTTTGATTTCCTTAAAATTTTCTACTCGTGGTTTTTGGGGTCGCTGATTACGAATTTGATGTTTGTATTAGACGATTCATCATAACAGCTGTCAAAACTTGAATTCATTTTGATTTCCTTGAAATTTTCTACTCGGCGTTTTTGGGGTCGCTGATTATGAATTTGATGTTTGTATTAGAAGATTTATCATGACAGCTGTCAAAAATTGAATTTTATTTGATTCCCTTGAAGATTGTTACTTAGGGTTTTTGGGGTCACTGACTACGAATTTCAAGTTTGTATGTGAAGATTAATCATGACAGCTGTCAAAATTCGAATTCCTTTTGTTTCCCTTAAAATTTTCTACTCGGGGTTTTTGGGGTCGCTGATTACGAATTTGATGTTTGTGTTAGAAGATTCATCATGACAGCTGTCAAAAATTGAATTTCGTTTGATTCCCTTAAAATTTGTTACTTAGGGTTTTTGGGGTCGCTTATTACGAATTTCAAGTTTGTATGTGAAGATTAATCATGACAGCTGTCAAAGTTCCAATTTCGATTGATTCCCTTGCAATTTTCTACTCGGGGTTTTTGGGGTCGCTGATTACGGTTTAATGTTTGTATTTGAAGATTAATTATGACAGCAGTCACAATTCGAATTTCGATTGATTCCCTTGCAATTTTCTACTGGGGGTTTTTGTGGTCGCTGATTACGGGTTTGATGTTTGTATTTGAAGATTAATTATGACAGCTGTCAAAATTCTAATTTTTATTGATTCCCTTGCAATTTTCTACTCGGGGTTTTTAGGGTCGATGATTACGGATTTAATGTTTGTATTAGATCAATCATCGTGACAGCTGTCAAAACTTAAATTTCGCTTGATTCCCTTTAAAATTGTTGCTTAGGGTTTTTGGCGTCGCTGACTACGAATTTGAAATTTGTATTTGAACATTCATCATGACAGCAATCAAAATTCAAATTCCTTTCGATTCCCTTGAAATTTTCTACACGGGGTTTTTGTGGTCGCTGATTACGAATTTGATGTTTGTATTAGAAGATTCATCATGCCAGCTGTCAATACTTGAATTTCATTTGATTCCCTTGAAAATTGTTACTTATGGTTTTTGGGGTCACTGACTACGAATTTTAATTTTGTGTTTGAAGATTAATAATGACAGCTGTCAAAATTCGAATTTCTTTGATTCCTTTGAAATTTTCTATTCAAGGTTTTTGGGGTCGCTGAATACAAAGGTGATGTTTGTATTTGAAAATTCATCATGACAGCAATCAAAATTCGAATTCCTTTCGATTCCCTTGAAATTTTCTACACGGGGTTCTTGGGGTCGCTGATTACGAATTTGATGTTTGTATTAGAAGATTCATCATGACAGATGTCAATACTTGAATTTCATTTGATTCCCTTGAAAATTGTTACTTAGGGTTTTTGGGGTCGATGACTACAAATTTGATGTTTGTATTTGAAGATTAATCATGACAGCTGTCAAAATTCGAATTTTTTTGATTCCTTTGAAATTTAATATTCTTGGTTTTTGGGGTCGCTGATTACGAAGTTGATGTTTGTATTTGAAAATTCATCATGACAGCAATCAAAATTTGAATTCCTTTTGATTTCCTTAAAATTTTCTACTCGTGGTTTTTGGGGTCGCTGATTACGAATTTGATGTTTGTATTAGACGATTCATCATAACAGCTGTCAAAACTTGAATTCATTTTGATTCCCTTGAAATTTTCTACTCGGCGTTTTTGGGGTCGCTGATTAAGAATTTGATGTTTGTATTAGAAGATTCATCATGACAGCTGTCAAAAATTAAATTTCATTTGATTCCCTTGAAAATTGTTACTTAGGGTTTTTGGGGTCACTGACTACGAACTTTAAGTTTGTATGTGAAGATTAATCATGACAGCTGTCAAAACTTAAATTCATTTTGATTCCCTTGAAATTTTCTACACGGGGTTCTTGGGGTCGCTGATTACGAATTTGATGTTTGTATTAGAAGATTCATCATGACAGATGTCAATACTTGAATTTCATTTGATTCCCTTGAAAATTGTTACTTAGGGTTTTTGGGGTCGATGACTACAAATTTGATGTTTGTATGTGAAGATTAATCATGACAGCTGTCAAAACTCTTATTTCTTTTGATTCCCATGAAATTTTCTACTCGGGGTTTTTGGGGTCGCTGATTACGAATTTGATGTTTATATTAGAAGATTCATCGTGACAGCTGTCAAAACTTAAATTTCACTTGATTCCCTTTAAAATTGTTGCTTAGGGTTTTTGGCGTCGCTGACTACGAATTTGAAATTTGTATTTGAACATTCATCATGACAGCAATCAAAATTCGAATTCCTTTTGATTCCCTTGAAATTTTCAACTCGGGGTTTTTGGGGTCGCTGATTACGAATTTCAAGTTTGTATGTGAAGATTAATCATGACAGCTGTCAAAGTTCCAATTTCGATTGATTCCCTTGCAATTTTCTACTCGGGGTTTTTGGGGTCGCTGATTACGGTTTAATGTTTGTATTTGAAGATTAATTATGACAGCAGTCACAATTCGAATTTCGATTGATTCCCTTGCAATTTTCTACTGGGGGTTTTTGTGGTCGCTGATTACGGATTTGATGTTTGTATTTGAAGATTAATTATGACAGCTGTCAAAATTCTAATTTTTATTGATTCCCTTGCAATTTTCTACTCGGGGTTTTTGGGGTCGTTGATTACGGATTTAATGTTTGTATTAGATCAATCATCGTGACAGCTGTCAAAACTTAAATTTCGCTTGATTCCCTTTAAAATTGTTGCTTAGGGTTTTTGGCGTCGCTGACTACGAATTTGAAATTTGTATTTGAACATTCATCATGACAGCAATCAAAATTCGAATTCCTTTTGATTCCCTTGAAATTTTCAACTCGGGGTTTTTGGGGTCGCTGATTACGGATTTGATGTTTGTATGTGAAGATTAATCATGACAGCTGTCAAAGTTCCAATTTCGATTGATTCCCTTGCAATTTTCTACTCGGGGTTTTTGGGGTCGCTGATTACGGTTTAATGTTTGTATTTGAAGATTAATTATGACAGCAGTCACAATTCGAATTTCGATTGATTCCCTTGCAATTTTCTACTGGGGGTTTTTGTGGTCGCTGATTACGAATTTCAAGTTTGTATGTGAAGATTAATCATGACAGCTGTCAAAGTTCCAATTTCGATTGATTCCCTTGCAATTTTCTACTCGGGGTTTTTGGGGTCGCTGATTACGGTTTAATGTTTGTATTTGAAGATTAATTATGACAGCAGTCACAATTCGAATTTCGATTGATTCCCTTGCAATTTTCTACTGGGGGTTTTTGTGGTCGCTGATTACGGATTTGATGTTTGTATTTAAAGATTAATTATGACAGCTGTCAAAATTCTAATTTTTATTGATTCCCTTGCAATTTTCTACTCGGGGTTTTTGGGGTCGTTGATTACGGATTTAATGTTTGTATTAGATCAATCATCGTGACAGCTGTCAAAACTTAAATTTCGCTTGATTCCCTTTAAAATTGTTGCTTAGGGTTTTTGGCGTCGCTGACTACGAATTTGAAATTTGTATTTGAACATTCATCATGACAGCAATCAAAATTCGAATTCCTTTTGATTCCCTTGAAATTTTCAACTCGGGGTTTTTGGGGTCGCTGATTACGAATTTCAAGTTTGTATGTGAAGATTAATCATGACAGCTGTCAAAGTTCCAATTTCGATTGATTCCCTTGCAATTTTCTACTCGCGGTTTTTGGGGTCGCTGATTGCGGTTTAATGTTTGTATTTAAAGATTAATTATGACAGCAGTCACAATTCGAATTTCGATTGATTCCCTTGCAATTTTCTACTCGGGGTTTTTGGGGTCGCTGATTACGGTTTAATGTTTGTATTTGAAGATTAATTATGACAGCAGTCACAATTCGAATTTCGATTGATTCCCTTGCAATTTTCTACTGGGGGTTTTTGTGGTCGCTGATTACGGATTTGATGTTTGTATTTGAAGATTAATTATGACAGCTGTCAAAATTCGAATTTCGATTGATTCCCTTGAAGTTTTTTACTCAGGCTTTTGGGATCGCTGATTACGAATTTGATGTTTGTGTTTAAACATTTATTATGACAGCTGTCAAAATTCGAATTTCGTTTGATTTTGTTGAAATTTTCAACTCGGGGTAAATAAGGTCGCTGATTACGGATTTGATGTTTGTATTTGAAGATTAATTATGACAGCTGTCAAAATTCTAATTTTTATTGATTCCCTTGCAATTTTCTACTCGGGGTTTTTGGGGTCGTTGATTACGGATTTAATGTTTGTATTAGATCAATCATCGTGACAGCTGTCAAAACTTAAATTTCGCTTGATTCCCTTTAAAATTGTTGCTTAGGGTTTTTGGCGTCGCTGACTACGAATTTGAAATTTGTATTTGAACATTCATCATGACAGCAATCAAAATTCGAATTCCTTTTGATTCCCTTGAAATTTTCAACTCGGGGTTTTTGGGGTCGCTGATTACGGATTTGATGTTTGTATGTGAAGATTAATCATGACAGCAGTCACAATTCGAATTTCGATTGATTCCCTTGCAATTTTCTACTGGGGGTTTTTGTGGTCGCTGATTACGAATTTCAAGTTTGTATGTGAAGATTAATCATGACAGCTGTCAAAGTTCCAATTTCGATTGATTCCCTTGCAATTTTCTACTCGGGGTTTTTGGGGTCGCTGATTACGGTTTAATGTTTGTATTTGAAGATTAATTATGACAGCAGTCACAATTCGAATTTCGATTGATTTACTTGCAATTTTCTACTGGGGGTTTTTGTGGTCGCTGATTACGGATTTGATGTTTGTATTTGAACAAAGATCATGACAGCTGACAAAATTCGAATTTCTTTTAATTTCCTTGAAATTTTCTTCTTTGGGTTTTTGAGGGTCACTGACTACGAATTTAATGTTTGTTTTTGTCCGTTTGTCATGACAGCTGTCAAAATTCGAATTTCATTTGATTCCCTTGAAAATTGTTATTAGTGTTTTTGGGGTCGATGACTACAAATTTGATGTTTGTATTTGAAGATTAATCATGACAGCTGTCAAAATTCGAATTCCTTTTGTTTCCCTTGAAATTTTCTACTCGGGGTTTTTGGGGTCGCTGATTACGAATTTGATGTTTGTATTTGAAAATGCATCATGACAGCAATCAAAATTCGAATTTTGATTGATTCCCTTGCAATTTTCTACTCGGGGTTTTTGGGGTCGCTAATTACGGATTTTAATTTTGTGTTTGAAGATTAATCATGACAGCTGTCAAAATTCGAATTTCTTTGATTCCTTTGAAATTTTCTATTCAAGGTTTTTATAGTCGCTAATTACAAAGTTGATGTTTGTATTTGAAAATTCATCATGACAGCAATCAAAATTCGAATTCCTTTCGATTCCCTTGAAATTTTCTACACGGGGTTCTTGGGGTCGCTGATTACAAATTTGATGTTTGTATTAGAAGATTCATCATGACAGCTGTCAATACTTGAATTTCATTTGATTCCCTTGAAAATTGTTACTTAGGGTTTTTGGGGTCGATGACTACAAATTTGATGTTTGTATTTGAAGATTAATCATGACAGCTGTCAAAATTCGAATTTTTTTTATTCCTTTGAAATTTAATATTCTTGGTTTTTGGGGTCGCTGATTACGAAGTTGATGTTTGTATTTAAAAATTCATCATGACAGCAATCAAAATTTGAATTCCTTTTGATTTCCTTAAAATTTTCTACTCGTGGTTTTTGGGGTCGCTGATTACGAATTTGATGTTTGTATTAGACGATTCATCATAACAGCTGTCAAAATTCGAATTCCTTTTGTTTCCCTTGAAATTTTCTACTCGGGGTTTTTGGGGTCGCTGATTACGAATTTGATGTTTGTATTTGAAAATGCATCATGACAGCAATCAAAATTCGAATTTTGATTGATTCCCTTGCAATTTTCTACTCGGGGTTTTTGGGGTCGCTGATTACGGATTTTAATTTTGTGTTTGAAGATTAATCATGACAGCTGTCAAAATTCGAATTTCTTTGATTCCTTTGAAATTTTCTATTCAAGGTTTTTATAGTCGCTAATTACAAAGTTGATGTTTGTATTTGAAAATTCATCATGACAGCAATCAAAATTCGAATTCCTTTCGATTCCCTTGAAATTTTCTACACGGGGTTCTTGGGGTCGCTGATTACAAATTTGATGTTTGTATTAGAAGATTCATCATGACAGCTGTCAATACTTGAATTTCATTTGATTCCCTTGAAAATTGTTACTTATGGTTTTTGGGGTCGATGACTACAAATTTGATGTTTGTATTTGAAGATTAATCATGACAGCTGTCAAAATTCGAATTTTTTTTATTCCTTTGAAATTTAATATTCTTGGTTTTTGGGGTCGCTGATTACGAAGTTGATGTTTGTATTTGAAAATTCATCATGACAGCAATCAAAATTTGAATTCCTTTTGATTTTCTTAAAATTTTCTGCTCGTGGTTTTTGGGGTCGCTGATTACGAATTTGATGTTTGTATTAGACGATTCATCATAACACCTGTCAATACTTGAATTTCATTTGATTCCCTTGAAAATTGTTACTTAGGGTTTTTGGGGTCGATGACTACAAATTTGATGTTTGTATTTGAAGATTAATCATGACAGCTGTCAAAATTCGAATTTTTTTTATTCCTTTGAAATTTAATATTCTTGGTTTTTGGGGTCGCTGATTACGAAGTTGATGTTTGTATTTAAAAATTCATCATGACAGCAATCAAAATTTGAATTCCTTTTGATTTCCTTAAAATTTTCTACTCGTGGTTTTTGGGGTCGCTGATTACGAATTTGATGTTTGTATTAGACGATTCATCATAACAGCTGTCAAAACTTGAATTCATTTTGATTCCCTTGAAATTTTCTACTCGGCGTTTTTGGGGTCGCTGATTATGAATTTGATGTTTGTATTAGAAGATTTATCATGACAGCTGTCAAAAATTGAATTTTATTTGATTCCCTTAAAGATTGTTACTTAGGGTTTTTGGGGTCACTGACTACGAATTTCAAGTTTGTATGTGAAGATTTATCATGACAGCTGTCAAAATTCGAATTCCTTTTGTTTCCCTTGAAATTTTCTACTCGGGGTTTTTGGGGTCGCTGATTAGGAATTTGATGTTTGTATTAGAAGATTCATCATGACAGCTGTCAAAAATTGAATTTCATTTGATTCCCTTGAAAATTGTTACTTAGGGTTTTTGGGATCACTGACTACGAATTTTAAGTTTGTATGTGAAGATTAATCATGACAGATGTCAAAATTCGAATTCCTTTTGTTTCCCTTGAAATTTTCTACTCGGGGTTTTTGGGGTTGCTGATTACGAATTTGATGTTTGTATTAGAAGATTTATCATGACAGCTGTCAAAATTCGAATTTCTTTGATTCCTTTGAAATTTTCTATTCCGGGTTTTTGGGATCGCTGATTACAAAGTTGATGTTTGTATTTTAAAATTCATCATGACAGCAATCAAAATTCGAATTCCTTTCGATTCCCTTGAAATTTTCTACTCGGGGTTTTTGGGGTCGATGATTACGAATTTGATGTTTGTATTAGAAGATTCATCATGACAGCTGTCAATACTTGAATTTCATTTGATTCCCTTGAAAATTGTTACTTAGGGTTTTTAGGGTCGCTGACTACGAATTTGATGTTTGTATTTGAAGATTAATCATGACAGCTGTCAAAATTCGAATTTTTTTGATTCCTTTGAAATTTTCTACTCGGGGTTTTTGGGGTCGCTGATTACGAATTTGATGTTTGTATTAGAAGATTCATCATGACAGCTGTCAAAAATTGAATTTCATTTGATTCTCTTGAAAATTGTTACTTAGGGTTTTTGGGGTCACTGACTACGAATTTTAAGTTTGTATGTGAAGATTAATCATGACAGCTGTCAAAATTCGAATTCCTTTTGGTTCCCTTGAAATTTTCTACTCGGGGTTTTTATGGTCAGTGAATACGAATTTGTTGTTTGTATTTGAAGATTAATTATCACAACTATCAAAATTCGAATTCCTTTTGATTCCCTTAACATTTTCTACTCGGGGTTTTTGGGGTCGCTGATTACGAATTTGATGTTTGTATTTGAAAATGCATCATGACAGCAATCAAAATTCGAATTTTGATTGATTCCCTTGCAATTTTCTACTCGGGGTTTTTGGGGTCGCTGATTACGGATTTTAATTTTGTGTTTGAAGATTAATCATGACAGCTGTCAAAATTCGAATTTCTTTGATTCCTTTGAAATTTTCTATTCAAGGTTTTTATGGTCGCTAATTACAAAGTTGATGTTTGTATTTGAAAATTCATCATGACAGCAATCAAAATTCGAATTCCTTTCGATTCCCTTGAAATTTTCTACACGGGGTTCTTGGGGTCGCTGATTACAAATTTGATGTTTGTATTAGAAGATTCATCATGACAGCTGTCAATACTTGAATTTCATTTGATTCCCTTGAAAATTGTTACTTATGGTTTTTGGGGTCGATGACTACAAATTTGATGTTTGTATTTGAAGATTAATCATGACAGCTGTCAAAATTCGAATTTTTTTTATTCCTTTGAAATTTAATATTCTTGGTTTTTGGGGTCGCTGATTACGAAGTTGATGTTTGTATTTGAAAATTCATCATGACAGCAATCAAAATTTGAATTCCTTTTGATTTCCTTTAATTTTTCTACTCGTGGTTTTTGGGGTCGCTGATTACGAATTTGATGTTTGTATTAGACGATTCATCATAACAGCTGTCAATACTTGAATTTCATTTGATTCCCTTGAAAATTGTTACTTAGGGTTTTTGGGGTCGATGACTACAAATTTGATGTTTGTATTTGAAGATTAATCATGACAGCTGTCAAAATTCGAATTTTTTTGATTCCTTTGAAATTTAATATTCTTGGTTTTTGGGGTCGCTGATTACGAAGTTGATGTTTGTATTTGAAAATTTATCATGACAGCAATCAAAATTTGAATTCCTTTTGATTTCCTTAAAATTTTCTACTCGTGGTTTTGGGGGTCGCTGATTACGAATTTGATGTTTGTATTAGACGATTCATCATAACAGCTGTCAAAACTTGAATTCATTTTGATTCCCTTGAAATTTTCTACTCGGCGTTTTTGGGGTCGCTGATTATGAATTTGATGTTTGTATGTGAAGATTAATCATGACAGCTGTCAAAATTCGAAATTCTTTGATTCCTTTGAAATTTTCTATTCAAGGTTTTTGGGGTCGCTGATTACAAAGTTGATGTTTGTATTTGAAAATTCATCATGACAGCAATCAAAATTCGAATTCCTTTCGATTCCCTTGAAATTTTCTACACGGGGTTCTTGGGGTCGCTGATTACAAATTTGATGTTTGTATTAGAAGATTCATCATGACAGCTGTCAATACTTGAATTTCATTTGATTCCCTTGAAAATTGTTACTTATGGTTTTTAGGGTCGATGACTACAAATTTGATGTTTGTATTTGAAGATTAATCATGACAGCTGTCAAAATTCGAATTTTTTTGATTCCTTTGAAATTTAATATTCTTGGTTTTTGGGGTCGCTGATTACGAAGTTGATGTTTGTATTTGAAAATTCATCATGACAGCAATCAAAATTTGAATTCCTTTTGATTTTCTTAAAATTTTCTACTCGTGGTTTTTGGGGTCGCTGATTACGAATTTGATGTTTGTATTAGACGATTCATCATAACAGCTGTCAATACTTGAATTTCATTTGATTCCCTTGAAAATTGTTACTTAGGGTTTTTGGGGTCGATGACTACAAATTTGATGTTTGTATTTGAAGATTAATCATGACAGCTGTCAACATTCGAATTTTTTTTATTCCTTTGAAATTTAATATTCTTGGTTTTTGGGGCTGTCAATACTTGAATTTCATTTGATTCCCTTGAAAATTGTTACTTATGGTTTTTAGGGTCGATGACTACAAATTTGATGTTTGTATTTGAAGATTAATCATGACAGCTGTCAAAATTCGAATTTTTTTGATTCCTTTGAAATTTAATATTCTTGGTTTTTGGGGTCGCTGATTACGAAGTTGATGTTTGTATTTGAAAATTCATCATGACAGCAATCAAAATTTGAATTCCTTTTGATTTTCTTAAAATTTTCTACTCGGCGTTTTTGGGGTCGCTGATTATGAATTTGATGTTTGTATTAGAAGATTCATCATGACAGCTGTCAAAAATTGAATTTCATTTGATTCCCTTGAAAATTGTTACTTAGGGTTTTTGGGGTCACTGACTACGAACTTTAAGTTTGTATGTGAAGATTAATCATGACAGCTGTCAAAACTTGAATTCATTTTGATTCCTTTGAAATTTTCTACTCGGCGTTTTTGGGGTCGCTGATTACGAATTTGATGTTTGTATTAGAAGATTCATCATGCCAGCTGTCAATACTTGAATTTCATTTGATTCCCTTGAAAATTGTTACTTAGGGTTTTTGGGGTCGCTGACTACGAATTTTAATTTTGTGTTTGAAGATTAATCATGACAGCTGTCAAAATTCGAATTTCTTTGATTCCTTTAAAATTTTCTATTCAAGGTTTTTGGGGTCGCTGATTACGAATTTGATGTTTGTATTAGAAGATTCATCATGACAGATGTCAATACTTGAATTTCATTTGATTCCCTTGAAAATTGTTACTTAGGGTTTTTGGGGTCGATGACTACAAATTTGATGTTTGTATTTGAAGATTAATCATGACAGCTGTCAAAATTCGAATTTTTTTGATTCCTTTGAAATTTAATATTCTTGGTTTTTGGGGTCGCTGATTACGAAGTTGATGTTTGTATTTGAAAATTCATCATGACAGCAATCAAAATTTGAATTCCTTTTGATTTCCTTAAAATTTTCTACTCGTGGTTTTTGGGGTCGCTGATTACGAATTTGATGTTTGTATTAGACGATTCATCATAACAGCTGTCAAAACTTGAATTCATTTTGATTCCCTTGAAATTTTCTACTCGGCGTTTTTGGGGTCGCTGATTATGAATTTGATGTTTGTATTAGAAGATTCATCATGACAGCTGTCAAAAATTGAATTTCACTTGATTCCCTTTAAAATTGTTGCTTAGGGTTTTTGGCGTCGCTGACTACGAATTTGCAATTTGTATTTGAACATTCATCATGACAGCAATCAAAATTCGAATTCCTTTTGATTCCCTTGAAATTTTCAACTCGGGGTTTTTGGGGTCGCTGATTACGAATTTCAAGTTTGTATGTGAAGATTAATCATGACAGCTGTCAAAGTTCCAATTTCGATTGATTCCCTTGCAATTTTCTACTCGGGGTTTTTGGGGTCGCTGATTACGGTTTAATGTTTGTATTTGAAGATTAATTATCACAGCAGTCACAAATCGAATTTCGATTGATTCCCTTGAAATAGTGTAATGGGGGTTTTTGTGGGCGCTGATTACGGAATTTTGTGGATGTTTGTATTTGAAGATTAATTATGACAGCTGTCAAAATTCTAATTTTTATTGATTCCCTTGCAATTTTCTACTCGGGGTTTTTGGGGGTCGTTGATTACGGATTTAATGTTTGTATTAGATCAATCATCGTGACAGCTGTCAAAACTTAAATTTCGCTTGATTCCCTTTAAAATTGTTGCTTAGGGTTTTTGGCGTCGCTGACTACGAATTTGAAATTTGTATTTGAACATTCATCATGACAGCAATCAAAATTCGAATTCCTTTTGATTCCCTTGAAATTTTCAACTCGGGGTTTTTGGGGTCGCTGATTACGGATTTGATGTTTGTATGTGAAGATTAATCATGACAGCTGTCAAAGTTCCAATTTCGATTGATTCCCTTGCAATTTTCTACTCGGGGTTTTTGGGGTCGCTGATTACGGTTTAATGTTTGTATTTGAAGATTAATTATGACAGCAGTCACAATTCGAATTTCGATTGATTCCCTTGCAATTTTCTACTGGGGGTTTTTGTAGTCGCTGATTACGAATTTCAAGTTTGTATGTGAAGATTAATCATGACAGCTGTCAAAGTTCCAATTTCGATTGATTTCCTTGCAATTTTCTACTCGGGGTTTTTGGGGTCGCTGATTACGGTTTAATGTTTGTATTTGAAGATTAATTATGACAGCAGTCACAATTCGAATTTCGATTGATTCCCTTGCAATTTTCTACTGGGGGTTTTTGTGGTCGCTGATTACGGATTTGATGTTTGTATTTGAAGATTAATTATGACAGCTGTCAAAATTCTAATTTTTATTGATTCCCTTGCAATTTTCTACTCGGGGTTTTTGGGGTCGTTGATTACGGATTTAATGTTTGTATTAGATCAATCATCGAGACAGCTGTCAAAAACTTAAATTTCGCTTGATTCCCTTTAAAATTGTTGCTTAGGGTTTTTGGCGTCGCTGACTACGAATTTGAAATTTGTATTTGAACATTCATCATGACAGCAATCAAAATTCGAATTCCTTTTGATTCCCTTGAAATTTTCAACTCGGGGTTTTTGGGGTCGCTGATTACGAATTTCAAGTTTGTATGTGAAGATTAATCATGACAGCTGTCAAAGTTCCAATTTCGATTGATTCCCTTGCAATTTTCTACTCGCAGTTTTTGGGGTCGCTGATTGCGGTTCAATGTTTGTATTTAAAGATTAATTATGACAGCAGTCACAATTCGAATTTCGATTGATTCCCTTGCAATTTTCTACTGGGGGTTTTTGTGGTCGCTGATTACGGATTTGATGTTTGTATCTGAAGATTAATTATGACAGCTGTCAAAATTCTAATTTTGATTGATTCCCTTGCAATTTTCTACTCGGGGTTTTTGGGGTCGTTGATTACGGATTTAATGTTTGTATTAGATCAATCATCGTGACAGCTGTCAAAACTTAAATTTCGCTTGATTCCCTTTAAAATTGTTGCTTAGGGTTTTTGGCGTCGCTGACTACGAATTTGAAATTTGTATTTGAACATTCATCATGACAGCAATAAAAATTCGAATTCCTTTTGATTCCCTTGAAATTTTCAACTCGGGGTTTTTGGGGTCGCTGATTACGAATTTCAAGTTTGTATGTGAAGATTAATCATGACAGCAGTCACAATTCGAATTTCGATTGATTCCCTTGCAATTTTCTACTGGGGGTTTTTGTGGTCGCTGATTTCGGATTTGATGATTGTATTTGAAGATTAATTATGACAGCTGTCAAAATTCTAATTTTTATTGATTCCCTTGCATTTTTCTACTCAGGGTTTTTGGGGTCGTTGATTACGGATTTAATGTTTGTATTAGATCAATCATCATGACAGAATTCGAATTGACAAAATTCCAATTTCTTTTAATTTCATTGAAATTTTCTACTCGGAGTTTTAGGGGTCGCTGATTACGAATTTGAAGCTTGTATTTGAAGATTAATCTAGACAGCTGTCAAAATTCGAATTTCGATTGATTCCCTTGAAGTTTTCTACTCAGGCTTTTGGGATCGCTGATTACGAATTTGATGTTTGTGTTTAAACATTTATTATGACAGCTGTCAAAATTCGAATTTCGTTTGATTTTGTTAAAATTTTCAACTCGGGGTAAATAAGGTCGCTGATTACGGATTAGATGTTTGTATTTGAAGATTAATCATGACAGCAGTCACAATTCGAATTTCGATTGATTCCCTTGCAATTTTCTACTGGGGGTTTTTGTGGTCGCTGATTACGGATTTGATGTTTGTATTTGAACAAAGATCATGACAGCTGACAAAATTCGAATTTCTTTTAATTTCCTTGAAATTTTCTTCTTTGGGTTTTTGAGGGTCACTGACTACGAATTTAATATTTGTTTTTGTCCGTTTGTCATGACAGCTGTCAAAATTCGAATTTCATTTGATTCCCTTGAAAATTGTTACTTAGTGTTTTTGGGGTCGATGACTACAAATTTGATGTTTGTATTTGAAGATTAATCATGACAGCTGTCAAAATTCGAATTTTTTTGATTCCTTTGAAATTTAATATTCTTGGTTTTTGGGGTCGCTGATTACGAAGTTGATGTTTGTATTTGAAAATTCATCATGACAGCAATCAAAATTTGAATTCCTTTTGATTTCCTTAAAATTTTCTACTCGTGGTTTTTGGGGTCGCTGATTACGAATTTGATGTTTGTATTAGACGATTCATCATAACAGCTGTCAAAACTTGAATTCATTTTGATTTCCTTGAAATTTTCTACTCGGCGTTTTTGGGGTCGCTGATTATGAATTTGATGTTTGTATTAGAAGATTTATCATGACAGCTGTCAAAAATTGAATTTTATTTGATTCCCTTGAAGATTGTTACTTAGGGTTTTTGGGGTCACTGACTACGAATTTCAAGTTTGTATGTGAAGATTGATCATGACAGCTGTCAAAATTCGAATTCCTTTTGTTTCCCTTAAAATTTTCTACTCGGGGTTTTTGGGGTCGCTGATTACGAATTTGATGTTTGTATTAGAAGATTCATCATGACAGCTGTCAAAAATTGAATTTCATTTGATTCCCTTGAAAATTGTTACTTAGGGTTTTTGGGGTCACTGACTACGAAT
Source organism: Leptopilina drosophilae (assembly GCA_032873175.1). NCBI lineage: Eukaryota > Metazoa > Arthropoda > Insecta > Hymenoptera > Figitidae > Leptopilina > Leptopilina drosophilae. The sequence goes on along the minus strand of CM065480.1, from coordinate 23,695,692 downwards.
TTTAATTTTGTATGTGAAGATTAATCATGACAGCTGTCAAAGTTCCAATTTCGATTGATTCCCTTGCAATTTTCTACTCGGGGTTTTTGGGGTCGCTGATTACGGTTTAATGTTTGTATTTGAAGATTAATTATGACAGCAGTCACAATTCGAATTTCGATTGATTCCCTTGCAATTTTCTACTGGGGGTTTTTGTGGTCGCTGATTACGGATTTGATGTTTGTATTTGAAGATTAATTATGACAGCTGTCAAAATTCTAATTTTTATTGATTCCCTTGCAATTTTCTACTCGGGGTTTTTAGGGTCGATGATTACGGATTTAATGTTTGTATTAGATTAATCATCGTGACAGCTGTCAAAACTTAAATTTCGCTTGATTCCCTTTAAAATTGTTGCTTAGGGTTTTTGGCGTCGCTGACTACGAATTTGAAATTTGTATTTGAACATTCATCATGACAGCAATCAAAATTCAAATTCCTTTCGATTCCCTTGAAATTTTCTACACGGGGTTTTTGGGGTCGCTGATTACGAATTTGATGTTTGTATTAGAAGATTCATCATGCCAGCTGTCAATACTTGAATTTCATTTGATTCCCTTGAAAATTGTTACTAAGGGTTTTTGGGGTCACTGACTACGAATTTAAATTTTGTGTTTGAAGATTATTCATGACAGCTGTCAAAATTCGAATTTCTTTGATTCCTTTGAAATTTTCTATTCAAGGTTTTTGGGGTCGCTGAATACAAAGGTGATGTTTGTATTTGAAAATTCATCATGACAGCAATCAAAATTCGAATTCCTTTCGATTCCCTTGAAATTTTCTACACGGGGTTCTTGGGGTCGCTGATTACGAATTTGATGTTTGTATTAGAAGATTCATCATGACAGATGTCAATACTTGAATTTCATTTGATTCCCTTGAAAATTGTTACTTAGGGTTTTTGGGGTCGATGACTACAAATTTGATGTTTGTATTTGAAGATTAATCATGACAGCTGTCAAAATTCGAATTTTTTTGATTCCTTTGAAATTTAATATTCTTGGTTTTTGGGGTCGCTGATTACGAAGTTGATGTTTGTATTTGAAAATTCATCATGACAGCAATCAAAATTTGAATTCCTTTTGATTTCCTTAAAATTTTCTACTCGTGGTTTTTGGGGTCGCTGATTACGAATTTGATGTTTGTATTAGACGATTCATCATAACAGCTGTCAAAACTTGAATTCATTTTGATTCCCTTGAAATTTTCTACTCGGCGTTTTTGGGGTCGCTGATTATGAATTTGATGTTTGTATTAGAAGATTCATCATGACAGCTGTCAAAAATTGAATTTCATTTGATTCCCTTGAAAATTGTTACTTAGGGTTTTTGGGGTCACTGACTACGAATTTTAAGTTTGTATGTGAAGATTAATCATGACAGCTGTCAAAACTGGAATTCATTTTGATTCCTTTGAAATTTTCTACTCGGCGTTTTTGGGGTCGCTGATTACGAATTTGATGTTTGTATTAGAAGATTCATCATGCCAGCTGTCAATACTTGAATTTCATTTGATTCCCTTGAAAATTGTTACTTAGGGTTTTTGGGGTCACTGACTACGAACTTTAAGTTTGTATGTGAAGATTCATCATAACAGCTGTCAAAATTCGAATTCCTTTTGTTTCCCTTGAAATTTTCTACTCGGGGTTTTTGGGGTCACTGATTACGAATTTGATGTTTGTATTAGAAGATTCATCATGACAGCTGTCAAAAATTGAATTTCATTTGATTCCCTTGAAAATTGTTACTTAGGGTTTTTGGGGTCCCTGATTACGGATTTGATGTTTGTATTTAAACATTCATCATGACAGCAATCAAAATTCGAATTCCTTTTGATTCCCTTGAAATTTTCTACTCAGGGTTTTTGGGGTCCCTGATTACGGATTTGATGTTTGTATTTAAACATTGATCATGACAGCAATCAAAATTCGAATTCCTTTTGATTCCCTTGAAATTTTCAACTCGGGGTTTTTGGGGTCGCTGATTACGAATTTGATGTTTGTTTTCAAACATTCATCATGACAGCTGCCAAAGTTCGAATTTCTGTTGATTAACTTAAAATTTGTTACTTTGGGTTTTTGCTGTCGCTAATTATGAATTTGATGTTTGTATTTGAAGATTAATTATGACAGCTGTCAAAATTCTAATTTCGTTTGATACGTTTAAATGTTTCTACTCGGGGTTTTCTGGGTCGTTGATTACGGATTTGATGTTTGTATTTAAACATTCATCATGACAGCAATCAAAATTCGAATTCCTTTTGATTCTCTTGAAATTTTCAACTCGGGGTTTTTAGGGTCGCTGACTACGAATTTGAAGTTTGTATTTGAAGATTTATCATGACAGCAGTCAAAATTCGAATTTCGTTTGATTCCCTAGAAAATTGTTACTCGGGGTTTTTGGGGTCGCTGATTACGAATTTGATGTTTGTATTTGAAAATGCATCATGACAGCAATCAAAATTCGAATTTTGATTGATTCCCTTGCAATTTTCTACTCGGGGTTTTTGGGGTCGCTGATTACGGATTTTAATTTTGTGTTTGAAGATTAATCATGACAGCTGTCAAAATTCGAATTTCTTTGATTCCTTTGAAATTTTCTATTCAAGGTTTTTATAGTCGCTAATTACAAAGTTGATGTTTGTATTTGAAAATTCATCATGACAGCAATCAAAATTCGAATTCCTTTCGATTCCCTTGAAATTTTCTACACGGGGTTCTTGGGGTCGCTGATTACAAATTTGATGTTTGTATTAGAAGATTCATCATGACAGCTGTCAATACTTGAATTTCATTTGATTCCCTTGAAAATTGTTACTTATGGTTTTTGGGGTCGATGACTACAAATTTGTTGTTTGTATTTGAAGATTAATCATGACAGCTGTCAAAATTCGAATTTTTTTGATTCCTTTGAAATTTAATATTCTTGGTTTTTGGGGTCGCTGATTACGAAGTTGATGTTTGTATTTGAAAATTCATCATGACAGCAATCAAAATTTGAATTCCTTTTGATTTCCTTAAAATTTTCTACTCGTGGTTTTTGGGGTCGCTGATTACGAGTTTGATGTTTGTATTAGACGATTCATCATGACAGCTGTCAAAATTCGAATTCCTTTTGTTTCCCTTGAAATTTTCTACTCAGGGTTTTTGGGGTCCCTGATTACGGATTTGATGTTTGTATTTAAACATTGATCATGACAGCAATCAAAATTCGAATTCCTTTTGATTCCCTTGAAATTTTCAACTCGGGGTTTTTAGGGTCGCTGACTACGAATTTGAAGTTTGTATTTGAAGATTTATCATGACAGCTGTCAAAATTCGAATTTCGTTTGATTCCCTAGAAAATTGTTACTCGGGGTTTTTGGGGTCGCTGATTACGAATTTGATGTTTGTATTTGAAAATGCATCATGACAGCAATCAAAATTCGAATTTTGATTGATTCCCTTGCAATTTTCTACTCGGGGTTTTTGGGGTCGCTGATTACGGATTTTAATTTTGTGTTTGAAGATTAATCATGACAGCTGTCAAAATTCGAATTTCTTTGATTCCTTTGAAATTTTCTATTCAAGGTTTTTATAGTCGCTAATTACAAAGTTGATGTTTGTATTTGAAAATTCATCATGACAGCAATCAAAATTCGAATTCCTTTCGATTCCCTTGAAATTTTCTACACGGGGTTCTTGGGGTCGCTGATTACAAATTTGATGTTTGTATTAGAAGATTCATCATGACAGCTGTCAATACTTGAATTTCATTTGATTCCCTTGAAAATTGTTACTTATGGTTTTTGGGGTCGATGACTACAAATTTGATGTTTGTATTTGAAGATTAATCATGACAGCTGTCAAAATTCGAATTTTTTTTATTCCTTTGAAATTTAATATTCTTGGTTTTTGGGGTCGCTGACTACGAATTTCAAGTTTGTATGTGAAGATTTATCATGACAGCTGTCAAAATTCGAATTCCTTTTGTTTCCCTTGAAATTTTCTACTCGGGGTTTTTGGGGTCGCTGATTACGAATTTGATGTTTGTATTAGAAGATTCATCATGACAGCTGTCAAAAATTGAATTTCATTTGATTCCCTTGAAAATTGTTACTTAGGGTTTTTGGGGTCACTGACTACGAATTTTAAGTTTGTATGTGAAGATTAATCATGACAGATGTCAAAATTCGAATTCCTTTTGTTTCCCTTGAAATTTTCTACTCGGGGTTTTTAGGGTCGCTGACTACGAATTTGATGTTTGTATTTGAAGATTAATCATGACAGCTGTCAAAATTCGAATTTTTTTGATTCCTTTGAAATTTTCTACTCGGGGTTAATGTGGTCACTGACTACGAATTTCAAGTTTGTATGTGAAGATTAATCATGAAAGCTGTCTAAATTCGAATTCCTTTTGTTTCCCTTGAAATTTTCTACTCGGGGTTTTTGGGGTCGCTGATTACGAATTTGATGTTTGTATTAAAAGATTTATCATGACAGCTGTCAAAACTTGAATTTTATTTGATTTTCTTGAAAATTGTTACTTAGGGTTTTTAGGGTCGCTGACAACGAATTTTAATTTTGTGTTTGAAGATTAATCATGACAGCTGACAAAATTCGAATTCCTTTTGATTCCCTTGAAATTTACTACTCGGGGTTTTTGGGGTCCCTGATTACGGATTTGATGTTTGTATTTAAACATTCATCATGACAGCAATCAAAATTCGAATTCCTTTTGATTCCCTTGAAATTTTCAACTCGGGGTTTTTGGGGTCGCTGATTACGAATTTGATGTTTGTTTTCAAACATTCATCATGACAGCTGCCAAAGTTCGAATTTCTGTTGATTAACTTAAAATTTGTTACTTTGGGTTTTTGCTGTCGCTAATTATGAATTTGATGTTTGTATTTAAAGATTAATTATGACAGCTGTCAAAATTCTAATTTCGTTTGATACGTTTAAATGTTTCTACTCGGGGTTTTCTGGGTCGTTGATTACGGATTTGATGTTTGTATTTAAACATTCATCATGACAGCAATCAAAATTCGAATTCCTTTTGATTCCCTTGAAATTTTCAACTCGGGGTTTTTAGGGTCGCTGACTACGAATTTGAAGTTTGTATTTGAAGATTTATCATGACAGCTGTCAAAATTCAAATTTCTGTTTATTAACTTAAATTTTGTTACTTAAGGTTTTTAGGGTCGCTGACTACGAATTTGACGTTTGTATTTGAAGATTAATCATGACAGCAGTCAAAATTCGAATTTTGATTGATTCCCTTGCAATTTTCTACTCGGGGTTTTTGGGGTCGCTGATTACGGATTTGATGTTTGTATTTGATCAATCATTATGACAGCTGACAAAATTCGAATTTCTTTTAATTTCCTTGAAATTTTCTACTCTGGGTTTTTGAGGGTCACTGACTACGAATTTAATGTTTGTTTTTGTCCGTTTGTCATGACAGCTGTCAAAATTCGAATTTCGTTTGATTCCTCTGTAATTTTTTACTTGGGGTTTTTGGGGTCGCTGATGACGAATTTTAATTTTGTGTTTGAAGATTAATCATGACAGCTGTCAAAATTCGAATTTCTTTGATTCCTTTGAAATTTTCTATCCGGGGTTTTTGGGGTCGCTGATTACAAAGTTGATGTTTGTATTTTAAAATTCATCATGACAGCAATCAAAATTTGAATTCCTTTTGTTTCCCTTGAAATTTTCTACTCGGTGTTTTCTGGGTCGTTGACTACGAATTTGATGTTTGTATATAAACATTCATCATGACAGCTGTCAAAATTCAAATTTCTGTTTATTAACTTAAATTTTGTTACTTAAGGTTTTTAGGGTCGCTGACTACGAATTTGAAGTTTGTATTTGAAGATTAATTATGACAGCAGTCAAAATTCGAATTTTGATTGATTCCCTTGCAATTTTCTACTCGGGGTTTTTGGGGTCGCTGATTACGGATTTGATGTTTGTATTTGATCAATCATCATGACAGCTGACAAAATTCGAATTTCTTTTAATTTCCTTGAAATTTTCTACTCTGGGTTTTTGGGGGTCACTGACTACGAATTTAATGTTTGTTTTTGTCCGTTTGTCATGACAGCTGTCTAAATTCGAATTTCGTTTGATTCCTCTGTAATTTTCTACTTGGGGTTTTTGGGGTCGCTGATGACGATTTTGATGTTTGTATTAGAAGATTCATCATGACAGCTGTCAAAACTTGAATTTCATTTGATTCCCTTGAAAATTGTTACTTAGGGTTTTTGGGGTCGCTGACTACGAATTTCAATTTTGTGTTTGAAGATTAATCATGACAGCTGTCAAAATTCGAATTTCTTTGATTCCTTTGAAATTTTCTATTCCGGGTTTTTGGGGTCGCTGATTACAAAGTTGATGTTTGTATTTTAAAATTCATCATGACAGCAATCAAAATTCGAATTCCTTTCGATTCCCTTGAAATTTTCTACTCGGGGTTTTTGGGGTCGATGATTACGAATTTGATGTTTGTATTAGAAGATTCATCATGACAGCTGTCAATACTTGAATTTCATTTGATTCCCTTGAAAATTGTTACTTAGGGTTTTTAGGGTCGCTGACTACGAATTTGATGTTTGTATTTGAAGATTAATCATGACAGCTGTCAAAATTCGAATTTTTTTGATTCCTTTGAAATTTTTTACTCGGGGTTTTTGGGGTCGCTGATTACGAATTTGATGTTTCTTTTCAAACATTCATCATGACAGCTGCCAAAGTTCGAATTTCTGTTGATTATTTTAAAATTTGTTACTTTGGGTTTTTGCTGTCGCTAATTATGAATTTGATGTTTGTATTTGAAGATTAATTATGACAGCTGTCAAAATTCTAATTTCGTTTGATTCCTTTAAATGTTTCTACTCGGGGTTTTCTGGGTCGCTGACTACGAATTTGAAGTTTGTATTTGAAGATTTATCATGACAGCTGTCAAAATTCAAATTTCTGTTTATTAACTTAAATTTTGTTACTTAAGGTTTTTAGGGTCGCTGACTACGAATTTGACGTTTGTATTTGAAGATTAATCATGACAGCAGTCAAAATTCGAATTTTGATTGATTCCCTTGCAATTTTCTACTCGGGGTTTTTGGGGTCGCTGATTACGGATTTGATGTTTGTATTTGATCAATCATTATGACAGCTGACAAAATTCGAATTTCTTTTAATTTCCTTGAAATTTTCTACTCTGGGTTTTTGAGGGTCACTGACTACGAATTTAATGTTTGTTTTTGTCCGTTTGTCATGACAGCTGTCAAAATTCGAATTTCGTTTGATTCCTCTGTAATTTTTTACTTGGGGTTTTTGGGGTCGCTGATGACGAATTTTAATTTTGTGTTTGAAGATTAATCATGACAGCTGTCAAAATTCGAATTTCTTTGATTCCTTTGAAATTTTCTATTCGGGGTTTTTGGGGTCGCTGATTACAAAGTTGATGTTTGTATTTTAAAATTCATCATGACAGCAATCAAAATTCGAATTCCTTTCGATTCCCTTGAAATTTTCTACTCGGGGTTTTTGGGGTTGCTGATTACGAATTTGATGTTTGTATTAGAAGGTTCATCATGACAGCTGTCAATACTTGAATTTCATTTGATTCCCTTGAAAATTGTTACTTAGGGTTTTTGGGGTCGATGACTACGAATTTGATGTTTGTATTTGAAGATTAATCATGACAGCTGTCAAAATTCGAATTTTTTTGATTCCTTTGAAATTTAATATTCGTGGTTTTTGGGGTCGCTGATTACGAAGTTGATGTTTGTATTTGAGAATTTGTCATGACAGCAATCAAAATTTGAATTCCTTTGATTTCCTTGAAATTTTCTACTCGGGGTTTTTGGGGTCGCGGATTACGAATTTGATGTTTGTATTAGAAGATTCATCATGACAGCTGTCAATACTTGAATTTCATTTGATTCCCTTGAAAATTGTTACTTAGGGTTTTTAGGGTCGCTGACTACGAATTTGATGTTTGTATTTGAAGATTAATCATGACAGCTGTCAAAATTCGAATTTATTTGATTACTTTGAAATTTAATATTCGTGGTTTTTGGGGTCGCTGATTACGAAGTTTAAGTTTTTATTTGAGAATTTGTCATGACAGCAATCAAAATTTGAATTCCTTTGATTTCCTTGAAATTTTCTACTCGGGGTTTTTGGGGTCGCGGATTACGAATTTGATGTTTGTATTAGAAGATTCATCATGACAGCTGTCAATACTTGAATTTCATTTGATTCCCTTGAAAATTGTTACTTAGGGTTTTTAGGGTCGCTGACTACGAATTTGATGTTTGTATTTTAAAATTCATCATGACAGCAATCAAAATTCGAATTCCTTTCGATTCCCTTGAAATTTTCTACTCGGGGTTTTTGGGGTTGCTGATTACGAATTTGATGTTTGTATTAGAAGGTTCATCATGACAGCTGTCAATACTTGAATTTCATTTGATTCCCTTGAAAATTGTTACTTAGGGTTTTTGGGGTCGATGACTACGAATTTGATGTTTGTATTTGAAGATTAATCATGACAGCTGTCAAAATTCGAATTTTTTTGATTCCTTTGAAATTTAATATTCGTGGTTTTTGGGGTCGCTGATTACGAAGTTGATGTTTGTATTTGAGAATTCATCATGACAGCAATCAAAATTTGAATTCCTTTGATTTCCTTGAAATTTTCTACTCGGGGTTTTTGGGGTCGCTGATTACGAATTTGATGTTTGTATTAGAAGATTCATCATGACAGCTGTCAAAACTTGAATTTCATTTGATTCCCTTGAAAACTGTTACTTAGGGTATTAAAGTATTGAAAATTAATCCTAAATTTACTCCTGCTTTTAGAGTCATAGTGTAGTCTAATTCGAAATAATTGTGTGTCATTTAGAACCTACGTTACGACTACTAAACCCTAAATAAAGCCTTCATGTTTAGGGTGAAAATAAGGCTAAAATTTTTACTCGGGTCAGTCTACATAAATATATTACATCAATAAAAATTAAAGTAAAAAGCAATTTTTGTAAACAAATTAATAGAATTTTTTTTAATTTTGTAAGATGACTTATCTACATTTCTTGACATCCTGCGATATAATTTTTATTGTAAAACATCTTAATTTTTAATGATTCTTTCAATTCAAATATATTAGATGAATTGGATAAACAATTATGACTTAAATTATTTTGACGTCAAAAATTTTAATCACAAACCCCAAAAAATACTATTGAATTAGGCTTTATAATAGTAATTAATAACAATTATAATTTTAAAAATTTTTTTATATTCAAAATAATTTTATACACTGAGAAAACAATATATTTGAATCAAACATAATTATGTTTTTTCTATAGTCAACCGAAAATTATCTTTGAATTAAAGATATGAATTTTGATGAATGAATCAATTACACTGGTTTACAGTGAAATTGCCAATAGAACAAAACATTCTTTTTTCGATTAGTGGGTGTTTTCTGAGTAAGAAAATCATAGTTTTAATTTTTTTCCCTCGTGTAGTTTTTTTGTAGCTTCAAATGTTGTATTTTTGAGGAGCGACGGCACTTAAATTTACCTGTAGGAAAATGAACTAGTCCAAAAATGATAAATAGGATGTCGTTGGAAAGGTAATTAAATTATCTTTCAATCCATATATTACAGAATAAAATTGAATGAAAATTGAGAGAGCTACAGTTGATTCAAGATCAAATTTCGTGGAAATTTTGATGATTTTTAGACACTTGACTAACTTTTGATAATTTTTGCCACAACAAACAGTAGAAAATATTTAGGTTTTAAAATTTTGATTCATAGCTTATTTCATTGAGAATTTTTTCAGCCCTTGTGGACCTTGATTGGATTAAAAATGAAAATTCTACACCACATTTAGTGAACAAAACTACTTTGCCATTTTTAGTATACTTTTCAATATTTGCAGCAAACATGCAAATAGTAAAATTAAGTTAAGTACTAAAGTTACTAAAATCACACATCAAGGAATTCTAGAGTTGCTCAATTCGAATACAATGTCAAGTATCAAAATTTCAAGATAACGGATCCAATATTGCGGACAAGTTTTTTTAAAAATCGATTAAATTTATGACATTTTTGTTACTGATGTCAGATTTTTAAAAATTAAAAATGGTAGATTTAATTGAGTTGACGAGTTTTGGCTCTCTTATTAGGTCTCTGATTACAAATTTCATTTCATATTTTAAAAATTCAAAAAGGTGTATTCAGATGAAAAATAAAAGCTTTATTCTAATTGCAATAAACTATCTTAATTTTAATTTTCAATAAATTTCTATAAATTTTTAACTGCAATACATTTTAAATCTCATTCGAAAATACATCGAAAATACTCTAAAGTATTAATTTTTATGAGTTTTAGCTTTAAACTTTTAAAATATGTTCCCACAGACTGAATCCACCTTTTTGAATTTTCAAAATATGACATCGAATTTGTAATCAGAGACCTAATCAGAGAGCCAAAACTCGTCCACTCAATTGAATTTAACTTAACTTAATTTTACTATTTGCATGTTTGCTGCAAATATTGAAAAGTATACTAAAAATGGCAAAGTAGTTTTATTCACTAAATGTGGTTTAGAATTTTCATTTTTAATCCAATCAAGGTCCACAAGGGCTGAAAAAATTCTCAATGGAATAAGCTATGAATAAAAATTTTAAAACCTAAATATTTTCTACTGTTTGTTGTGGAAAAAATTATCAAAAGTTAGTCAAGTGTCTAAAAATCATCAAAATTTCCATGAAATTTGATCTTGAATCAACTGTAGCTCTTTCAATTTTCATTCAATTTTATTCTGTAATATATGGATTGAAAGATAATTTAATTACTTTTCCAACGACATCCTATTTATCATTTTTGGACTAGTTGATTTTCCTACAGGTAAATTTAAGTGCCGTCTCTCCTCAAAAATACAAAATTTGAAGCTACAAAAAAACTACACGAGGGAAAAAAATTAAAACTATGATTTTCTTACTCAGAAAACACCCACTAATCGAAAAAAGAATGATTTGTTCTATTGTCAAAAAAAAGTTTTTAATTTGTAAACCTGTGTTATGTAAGGACATAATAAGATTGATTTAATAAAAATTACGTTTAATTTAATTATAATATATTTTTAGTTCAAACATATTATTATTAATATTATTAATATTATTATGACGAAAGGTATGTGATGCTGACAATAAAATATTGTCTGTAAGTGCAAGATATGGTGGTAGGTCACACGATTCCAGAGTTTACAAAAATTCAATGTTATATGCTTTCATGAATCATAAATATGCTCAAGAATTGAGAGGATTTTGGCTCTTAGGTAGTAAAAATGATACAGTAACAAGTTATTCCGGGATATCCTTAAAACATCCTTAGGATATTGTATCTCGTATCTTAAATGAAAATCTAACATATAATAATATGGATATCCTTTTATTATTATTATTATTAGATTATATTAGAGAGATATTAAAGTGCAATATAACTATAAAATTAATATTATGTTAAAGAAACATTACTGTTATATTGTTTGCCCCCAGGAATTTATTACTATAATACACAAAAATATTAGGAGACTCAGGGTACGGCTGTAGTTCTGTGTTGATTACATCAATACGAAATCCAGAACCAAATTCACCAGAAGAAAGATTTAACAGAAACCTCAGTGTTTCAAAAGGAATTGCATTACCATCCACAAATTGATGGCATAAAATTAATGGATTTAAAAAAAACATAATTTTTTTATTAAAATTGATTGTTTGAAAAAATTACTTAAAATAGTTTTATTTATTTTTTGTTTAATTTTATTTGTGTTCACAAAAATTTGATAAATGCATAAATGTTAAAAATATAAAAAAGTCAAACAAGTAACATAATTATATATATACGGAGAAACTTTAGATTGCAATATATTATATTATAACATTGAATTTTACGAAAACGGAATAAGGTCCTTTCTTTCTAGAATGATCACCCCTATATGTATCTAAATATGAAATTCCTTTGATTTGCTTAGGAAAGATTGTAAATAGTGCGTTCTATACAATATTTTTAAGCATTATCGCGTACCAGATCTTGTTATGGATGTTCCTGAGGAAGACGAACAGGGAGAACTGAATCCCAATTACGAAAATCAGATTGACGGAAATGAAGACGTTCGAAATCAAATCATTCGAGAGTATTTTGCGTAAATGTTATATCTCCAAGCGGGGCCGCAATTTTTTCGAGCCGAGTCGAGCCCGAGCTGGGCTCGAAGTATCGGGTACTCGAAATTTAGAATATCTACTCAATGTGATTTGAGCATTCAAATTAAAAATTAATGTAGAAAATTTTGTATTTTCTCAAGTACTCGAATTCACTAGAGTACTCAAGGGAATTCGGGTACCCGATACATCGATTTCTCTTTCTTAAAAATTGTATTTTTTTCCAAAATCAAATCACTTGAAATTAATAACGGTTTAACATATTTTAAAGAAATAGAAATTTTTATACATCTCTACAATATGCGATAAATAATAAAATTTGTAATAAATTATTTAAATGCACCCAAAAACTCACCAAGTGAGAAAGGGAATAAGGAGAACAAGGTGGGAAGTGTGGGTGGAAAGTAGGTGTGCAAAATAAGAGTGAGAGTGGAAAATAGAAAGTGGGAGTGAGAAGTAAAAGTGGAAGTGGGTAGTAATAGTTGGAAGGTGGGAGTGGAAGTTGGAAGTGAGAGTGGTAGGTGGGAAGTTGGAGTGGGAAATGAGTGTAGGATGTGAAAGGTGGAAAGTTGAAGTGGGAAGTAGAAAGTTGGGAGTAAGAGTGGAAGGAGGAAATTGGGAGTGCGAAGTTGAAGAAGGAGTGGAAAGATAGACTTGAAAGGTGGGAGTGGGAAGTAAGAGTGGAAGGTAGGAAGTTTGAGTGGGAAGTGAGAATGGAAGGTAGGAGTGGAAGTGAGAGTGAGAGTAGGAAGTGGAAAGTTGGAAGGTGGAGTGGGAAGTTGAAGTGGGAGTGGAAAGTGAGACTGGGGAGTAAAAGGTGGGAAGTGAGAGTGGAAGGTTGGAAATTGAAGTGATAGTGGAATGTGAGAAGTAGAAAGTGGGAGGTGAGAGTGGAAAGTGGGAAGTTTAAGTGAAAGTGGGAAGTGAGAGTGGAAGGTGGGAAGTTAAAGTGAGAGTAGCAAGTGGGAAGATGCAGTAGGAGCGGAAAGTGGGAGGTTTAAGTGATAGTGGGAAGTGGGAGTGGCAAGTGGGAAATTGAAGTAGGAGTGGAAAGTGGGAGGTAGGAAGTTTAAGTGAAAAGTTGAAGTGGGTGTGGCAAGTGGGGAGTTTAAGTAGGAGTGGAAAGTGGGAGGTGGGAAGTATAAGTGAGAGTGGAAAGTGGGAAGTTTAAGTAAGAGTGGAAAATGAGAAGTTTAAGTGGGTGTGGAAAGTAAGAGTGACAAGTGGGAAGTTTAAGTGAGAGTAAAAGTGGGAAGTTTAAGTGAGAGTGGGAATGGAATGTGGGAGTAGGAAAATTACAGAATCGACCCCCAGATTACATAAGAATGAGAAATATTTAATACACATGTATAAGATACTTCTCTTGTTAGAAACACGTGGGTTTTCAGAAGTTTACCATGCAGTGGGCTTTTAAATCAAAATAAAGGAAAAATATATAGATATATACTTCCCTCGGACAGCTACCCAATACACATATGTTTCAGCGGCAAAATATTGCGGACAGACATACATACATATATAATTTTTTTATTGTCATTTTTGGAATTCTAACTACTTGAGTAGATAAACTAAACATAAATTTAAGAATTCAAAGCAATGTACAGACAAAAGTCGGATTTTATATATATAACTATTTTTTATAAATTACTTCGAAATCATTCAGTTGCTTTCATAAATTATAAAATTCTTTTTAGGATTTCAATTTTTTTTTATAAATCATAAAACTCATTGCAGAGTTTAAATTATTTGTTCTTTACAAATTTTTACAAAGAATTCGGTTAAAATATTATTATATTTTAACTAAATTTTTTGTAAAAATTTTAATAAAATTGTTGTCGGAATTTCAATTACTTTAGATTTATTAATGTTTTTGACCTCAACTGGCCCATACATCGGAGTATTCTTGGGTTACATAAATTTTAAATATAATTATTGATCTTTTTTCAAACATAAAAGTTGTAATTTTAATAAATTAAATAAAAATAGGGAAAAAAACATAAAAATAAAGTAAGGAAACAAATGTAAAACATCCGTCAAGTCTATAATCTAAAATCAGTCATCTTACATAAATATACTTGATTCATATCTCATTCTTAAAATCTCTGAAGTAGCCAAAACAAAACTTCTGATAAAGAAAGGATCATTTGAACTTAAACCCCTTAACCATGATTCGGGAGTGTCAAATTTGTTATCAAAAATAAAAGAAGATTTATAAAGTACACTATTATAGGCCGAACATAAGGAAAAATGTATATATATATGGGTGATTCTCCAAAAAACCTCATTTTGAATGCAGTCAAGATTTTCTAAATAATTATAATCATTTGGGAAAATACCAAGTCATATTTCTCTATTTTATCACTTTTTCTAAATGTTCTGCTAGAAAAAGTTGTACAATTTTATTGTTTAATACATTTTAAAAAATATTTTACCACCTCAAAATCGATTTTCTAACCTGTCATCTAAGTGTTTTTCATTTTTTCAATACGTAAAACAATTATTTAAAACATGAAAATAGGTAATTTATCAATTTTTTCTAAAAGTTATGATATTTAAGAATAATTTTCTAAGATATGAATAAAATATGTCGTGTAGTTTTTTAAATATAAAAAATGAAATTTGCCATGTAGTACCGCGTCATTCCTCTCACTCGTTGAATATTATCCAATATTTTTGCTGTGGGTAGAGATATTCATTAATTATTGTGATCAATATTTAAATTAACATCTCTAATATTAATTTCTCAATTTACTTTTTAAAAAATGTAATTATTTTGCGTTAAAAAAAATAAAATTGAGACACAACCAGAGATTCACAACCTAAAGCATCATTCCTCTCACCCCTAATAAAAACAATATTAATATATATGAATTGATCGCAAATTTTTTTCACAGAAAGTTATCCTTTATAAACATGATAGGGCATTCTAAGATGGAGGGAAACTATTTGTCAATTAAATAAAATTTAAAAATGTTGAAATTGTCATTCCTCTCACTCTTTTGAATAAAAAATAAAAATTGATATGATTGTCGATTGTTTACAAACTACCAGTAAAAAGTGAACCTAAAATGTATGATAAATAATTTTTGACAATTGTTAAAAGAGATTTTTGATAACTGTAAGTATTTCAAAATCTATCAAATTTATAAATAATATTAATAAATTATAATTATTAAATAATTTTTTGTAAATAGAAAAATATATATAATAAAAAACGCCGGCGCCAAATTTTAACCTCTTAATTTTTTTGTAAATTTTAATTTAAAATATATACTTTAAAAGCTAAAAGCTAGCATGATCATGCTATAGAGGTGGTAGATTATTGTAAACTGAATATAATTGACTGCACTAATCCATGAATAATGATTTTTTTTCTTTTCTGTTTGTATCTCACAAAAAGGAATATTCACGTAGAATCACCCATATACATATACAGTAGAGACTTCATTATCCGGACTAATGGATGCAGGCACTCTTTCGGATAATCGAAAATCCGGATAATCGAGTAAAGAGCGAATTCAATAAATTTTTGATTCATAATTTTATGTATTTATTTGCATATGTATTAAAATAAGACTGAAACAAACTAAAACTATTAAAGTTAACATTAATAAAAATTTAGTTAGAAATATTTCAAAATATTTACATAAACATTTTCTTTAAATAATTAAAACACTTTAAAATGCAACGTTTCGTGTAGAAATTCACGTTTTTGAATTTAAAAAAGAAGTTAACGGCTTGAGATCTTATAAACTTTATATTAAAAAAAAATTTTAATTTTAAATTTGTCCGGATAATCGAATATCCGGATAATAGGGGTCCGGATAATGGAGTCTCTACTGTATATGTATTAATTTGGGGAAATCTGATTTCGGAAAAAATTTTTTTTGGGAAAAACGTCTTTTAGAAACCGCTATTGTTTGGGAAATCGTATTTTGGGAAAAATAGGGGCGCATGAAAAGACCCTAAACCAGACTTGTTAGAAATGTTATTTAATAGAATTTAATTACCTAGAATATCATTTTAGTAGAATGTATTATTGTTAGAATGATATCTTGACTGAATGAAAAGTAGAAAGAATTTAAATTTAGTAGAATATTTATTCGTGCGAACTATAATCTAGCAGAAAGTCAATTTTATCGAATTTCAATTTTCCAGAAATCTAATTTAACCGAATATCAATTTATGCGAATCATTTTTTTCGTAGAATCGTTATTTTACAGAAGCGTAATTAAAAAGAATCTTAATGTTGCCGAAAATCTTTTTGAAAGAAATCTACTTCATCAGAATGTACATGTGTTTGAATATTAATTTACTAGACATTCAACTTATCCGAATATAAATTTGATAGAATTATTTCGGCCCGAATTTTAAAATTGATCAATCAGAAATTATCAAAAAAATTGTGATTGGTCAATTTTAAAATTCGGGCCGAAATAATTATATCAAATTGATATTCGGATAAGTTAAATTTCTAGTAAATTAATATTCAAACACATGTACATTCTAATGAATTAGATTTCTTTCAAAAAGATTTTCGACAATATTAAGATTCTTTTTAATTACACTTCTGTAAAATAACGATTCTACGAAAAAAATTAGATTTCTGGAAAATTGAAATTCGATAAAATTGACTTTCTGCCAGATTATAATTCGGACGAATAAATATTCTACTAAATTTAAATTCTTTCTACTTTTCATTCAGTCAAGCTATCATTCTAACAATAATACATTCTCCTAAAATTATATTCTAGGTAATTAAATTCTATTAAATAACATTTCTAACAAGTTTGGTTTAGGGTTTTTTCATGCGCCCCAAAAAATGTACTACAATCAATCAAAATCACAGAAAATTTTTTGCAACATTTTATAAATAATAAATTTGTTTTAATAATATATTTAACCAAATTTCAATATTTTCTGACTTTAAAATAATTTAGTCATTTTATCTATAACATAAACTGTTTAATGTAAATTAATAAAAATATTAAGAATATTATAAAAATATAGAATGGACTTGTCATGGACTTGTGCTCTTTCTATACGAAATGATATTTTAATTTTTTTAAGGGTTTATAGGTTAGTCACTTATGTAATATTTTACCAGATCTATAATTGACGTGTACTCCCTCAAACCTCAAAATTTAAGTCAGTTTTAAGGGCAGTTTTAAACCTATGCGTATAAACATGATGATAAATTCCTTTTAACCTGCTCTTTCCTCAAAAGTTAGATTAATTTTAAGGACATAGTTTTGAACTAAACCTCCAAAATTGACAAACAATTCCCTTTACCCTCCCAATTTAGGACTATTTTAAGGACAATGTTGACCTTCAAAATTTAGGTCTATTTTTAGAAAAGTTTTCATTTACACGTTAAAAATTGTCGAATATATTCCCTTTGACTTGGTCTTTCCTCAAAATTTTGGGCAATTTTGGCTTACAGGTCAAAATTTGACAATAACACTATATTTGACCTACTTCATCTTCAAATCTTAGGTTCAATGACTTTAATAGAATAGCTTTAATAGCTGAATGTTGTAATAATGATAAGTGTATTTAGACAGTCGAGGAGGAATTGGCGTGATTATTTATTAAAAACGAATTAGGGAATCCCGCGAAAGTCATTATTCATATGAAAACAAATATCATATCGTTCCCCTTGATTTTGTAATTAGTAAAGTTGATCTTCAAAAAACTTTCTTTTCGCCATACAATGTCACTTTAATATATATATAATTTTTAATTTTGATTAATTAACATTTTTTTCTCATTCTAGATTGTTATCATAAAAAATTTCTTATTCTTTTTTCCTGTATACACAAAAGTAGTAGTATTTAATATTTGCACGCTCCTGCGTGAAGATATCTTTGACTCTGTTGCTTTCACAGATTAAGAATGCAGAAACCTTCAATATCTTATTTACGAAAGTAATTGGCTCCAGATCGTGATAAGCTTTGGCCAACTACACCAATTAATTCCAGAGTTAATCTTCGATTAATTAATCGACAAGCATTTGTTTCATATATTCTTAACTGCAACCAAAAATTTCATTTTAAAATTCTGTTCCCTCCTTTCTTTTAAAAAAAATCTGAAAAATTCAAAGTGACATTCGTCTTTTGCCTTAATACTAAGCGTTACATAGCGTGGCACAAAATGTACTTTTTCGTTTCAAATCACTCTGCAGGTCACAATTTTTTACCAAAAAGGCTTTGTTTTTTTTCTAAATCTTCGTAGATAAATTCTCTATCGATCTCTGGAGCCCGATTTTTGAATTTTTATTTTTAAACAATTTTTTAATAACAATAAGTATTTAAAAAATCATGAAATTTTATAAAATATTTTCTTTCAGCTTAATTAATTTTAAAAAATTACTAAAAAACGTATTAAAATAACGTTCCAGTGTTTCTTATGTAGAAAAAAAGTATAACAATTTATTAAATTGTTTAAACAATTAATCGTTTCTACTTTTTTCATAAACTGTTTTTAGGGATAGAAATTTCTGATTTTTTCACAATTGTGCAATTTTCCATAAGTAAAACATCTACTAATGATAAAAAAAGTTAATTAACTAAACATTGATTAAACAATTAATTGTTCTTACTTTGTTCATAAACTGTATTAAGGAATAGAAATTTCTAATTTTTTCACAATTGTGCAATTTTTCATAAGTAAAACATCTACTAATGATAAAAAACAGATTATGCAACTTTGCTTAAACAATTAATTGTTGTTATTTTTCATTCACTGAACTTAGGACTAGAAATTTCTAATTTTTTCTGTATTATGCATTTTTTGTACCAAAAACATTCAAGTATGAAAAGAACTAAAAAATTTAATACTAAAATA
Organism: Leptopilina drosophilae; assembly: GCA_032873175.1. Taxonomy (NCBI): domain Eukaryota; kingdom Metazoa; phylum Arthropoda; class Insecta; order Hymenoptera; family Figitidae; genus Leptopilina; species Leptopilina drosophilae. The sequence continues at coordinate 23,676,588 of CM065480.1, read as the reverse complement.
TTTAATTTTTATTTGTTTAAGAATAATAATAATTTGTTAAATTTTCTACTTTATTGTACTTAAAAATAGAATTTCCTAATTTTTCTCAATTATGTAATTTCTTGTAACTTAAACACTAAAGTTGAATAGAAAATAGAAAAATTATTATTATTGTTAATTTTAATTTGTGGTGTTTTGAATTAGACGTTTTTAATTTATTCTTTATTTTATACATTCTTATGTGTAAAACTAAAATCACATTTAAAAATATGCGCCTTTTATGTTTAACTTTTGATAATATTAACAAAATTCATTGTTGAAACAATGTTTAAATAAATAATTTTTTATCATTAGCAGATATATTACTTACGATTATGCTTTACCAAACAGCCCTTTAAAGGGCTACAAGATCTACAAAAAATTAGTGTTTCTAGCCCTTAGTTCAGTAAATGAAAAAAATAACAACAATTAATTGTTTAGACAAAGTTAATTAATTTGTTTTTTATCATTACGTCGCTTGGGGGCAGCAACATGCCGACTCAGCTAAACGGTGAAAAAGATGCCGTTTCAAAAAGAAAAGTGAAAAACATGCCATTTCGCGAAAGCGCTGAGAAACATACCTTCTTCAAACGAACGGTGAAGAACATGCCTTTTCAACCGTTAATATTAAATATAATATTAAATAAATAAATAATTAATATAATAATATTATTAATTATAAATCAATCAATTAATTAATTATTAATTGTTTATAATAAATATAATATTATTAATTATTTATAATTAATATAATATTAGTAATATAATATGAATATTAAATATTAACGGTTGAAAAGGCATGTTCTTCACCGTTCGTTTGCAGAAGGTATGTTTCTCAGCGCTTTCGCGAAATGGCATGTTTTTCACTTTTCTTTTTGAAACGGGATCTTTTTCACCGTTTAGCTGAGTCGGCATGTTGCTGCCCCTAAGCGACGAACTCAAAATATGTAAAATTTTTGCTCTTTTTAAATTTTTCCGTAATTTGTAATTTTTTGTAATTTTTCTGTAAAATTTGCTTTTTACATTCTCATCAAAAATGAGAAAGTCTTGGTTTTGTGCGATTTTGAGCATTGTCTAATATTGCTAAATCTTTACGTTTCATGACACCCTGATTCCAAAAGAAAGGTTTTAAGAAAAGTGTCTGTCCGTCCGTCTGTCTGTCTGTCTATCTGTCGTCTGTCGGTAGAAAAATTTGTCTCGACGATAACGCGAATAAATTTTAATGAATTGTCTTGAAATAAGGCACACTTTCTTAGTCCATAAAAATAAAGCCTAAGTTCGTTGAACAGCCAATTTTGGCAAAATCAACAAAAATACAAAATTTTGAAAATTTCAAAATTTTGTTTTTTTGACATTTTTCAGAAAAATATTCTTTTTTATTTTTTTCCTAAAATTTTTAATAAAATCAAACAACTTTTCCTTTCGACACTTTTTTGTACAACAAAAAACAAAAAAGTTATTTTCAAAAAAGTGCAAAAATTTGAGATTTATAGTGAGTGAAGCAAAAGCCGAAACATGAAGAAACGTTAGAAACATATAAAAACCTTCCGTTTTGTTTTTAAGATGAAAAAGTTAGGAAAATATACAAAACTAGGATCAAAAAAGAACTCAAAATATGTAAAATTTTTGCTCTTTTTAAATTTTTCTGTAAAACTTGCTTTTTACATTCTCATCAAAAATGAGAAAGTCTTGGTTTTGTGCGATTTTGAGCATTGCCTAATATTGCTAAATCTTTACGTTTCATGACACCCTGATTCCAAAAGAAAGGTTTTAAGAAAAGTGTCTGTCCATCCGTCTGTCTGTCTGTCGTCTGTCTGTAGAAAAATTTGTCTCGACGATAACTCGAATAAATTTTAATGAATTGACTTGAAATAAGGCACACTTTCTTAGTCCATAAAAATAAAGCCTAAGTTCGTTGAACAGCCAATTTTGTCAAAATCAACTAAAATACACAATTTAGAAAATTTCAAAATTTTGTTTTTTTGACATTTTTCAAAAAAATATTTTTTTTTTATTTTTTTCCTAAAATTTTTAATAAAATCAAACAATTTTTCCTTTCGACACTTTTTTGTACAACAAAAAACAAAAAAGTTATTTTCAAAAAAGTGCAAAAAATTGAGATTTATAGTGAGTGAAGCAAAAGCCGAAACATGAAGAAACGTTAGAAACATATAAAAACCTTCCGTTTTGTTTTTTAGATGACAAAGTTAGGAAAATATACAAAACTAGGATCAAAAAAGAACTCAAAATATGTAAAATTTTTGCTCTTTTTAAATTTTTCTGTAAAATTTGCTTTTTACATTCTCATCAAAAATGAGAAAGTCTTGGTTTTGTACGATTTTAAGCATTGTCTAATATTGCTAAATCTTTACGTTTCATGACACCTTGATTCCAAAAGAAAAGTTTTAAGAAAAGTTTCTGTCCGTCCGTCTGTCTGTCTGTCTGTCGTCTGTCTGTAGAAAAATTTGTCTCGACGATAACTCGAATGAATTTTAATGAATCGACTTGAAATATGGCACACTTTCTTAGTCCATAAAAATAAAGCCTAAGTTCGTTGAACAGCCAATTTTGTCAAAATCAACAAAAAAACAAAATTTAGAAAATTTCAAAATTTTGTTTTTTCGACATTTTTCAAGAAAATATATATATATATTTTTTTCCCATAAATTTTAAGTAAAAACAAACAACTTTTTTTTCGACACTTTTTTGTACAACAAAAAACAAAAAAGTTATTTTCAAAAAGGTTCAAAAAATTGAGATTTATAGTGAGTGAAGCATCAGCCGAAACATGAAGAAACGTTCGAAACATATAAAAACCTTCCGTTTTGTTTTTTAGATGACAAAGTTAGGAAAATATACAAAACTAGGATCAAAAAAGAACTCAAAATATGTAAAATTTTTGCTCTTTTTAAATTTTTCTGTAAAATTTGCTTTTTACATTCTCATCAAAAATGAGAAAGTCTTGGTTTTGTACGATTTTGAGCATTGTCTAATATTGCTAAATCTTTACGTTTCATGACACCTTGATTCCAAAAGAAAAGTTTTAAGAAAAGTTTCTGTCCGTCCGTCTGTCTGTCTGTCGTCTGTCTGTAGAAAAATTTGTCTCGACGATAACTCGAATGAATTTTAATGAATCGACTTGAAATATGGCACACTTTCTTAGTCCATAAAAATAAAGCCTAAGTTCGTTGAACAGCCAATTTTGTCAAAATCAACAAAAAAACAAAATTTAGAAAATCTCAAAATTTTGTTTTTTCGACATTTTTCAAGAAAATATATATATATTTTTTTTCCCATAAATTTTGAGTAAAAACAAACAACTTTTTTTTCGACACTTTTTTGTACAACAAAAAACAAAAAAGTTATTTTCAAAAAGGTTCAAAAAATTGAGATTTATAGTGAGTGAAGCATCAGCCGAAACATGAAGAAACGTTAGAAACATATAAAAACCTTCCGTTTTTTCTTTTAGATGACAAAGTTAGGAAAATATACAAAACTAGGATAAAAAAGAACTCAAAATATGTAAAAATTTTTGCTCTTTTTAATTTTTTCCGTAAAATTTGCTTTTTACATTCTCATCAAAAATGAGAAAGTCTTGGTTTTGTGCGATTTTGAGCATTGTCTAATATTGCTAAATCTTTACGTTTCATGACCCCCTGATTCCAAAAAAATGGTTTTTAGAAAAGGGTCTCTCCGTCTGTCTGTCGTCTGTCTGTAGATAAATTTGTCTCGACGATAACTCGAATAAATTTTAATGAATCGACTTGAAATTTGTCACACTTTCTTAGTCCGTAAAAATAAAGCTTAAGTTCGTTGGGCAGCCAATTTTGTCAAAAACAACAAAAATACAAAATTTTGAAAATTTCAAAATTTTGTTTTTTGACATTTTTCAAAAAAATATATTTTTTAATTTTTTTCCTTAAATTTTGATTAAAAACAAACAACTTTATATTTCGTCACTTTTTTGTACAACAAAAAACAAAAAAGTTATGAATTTTTTTGAAATTTTTAAAATTTCAAAATTTTGTTTTTTTTGACATTTTTCAAAAAAATATTTTTTTTAATTTTTTTCCTGAAATTTTGAATAAAATCAATCAACTTTTCCTTACGACACTTTTTTGTACAACAAAAAACAAAAAAGTTATTTTCAAAAAAGTGCAAAAAATTGAGATTTATAGTGAGTGAAGTGTCACGTCATCGCGACGTATTTGTTTTGATATTTGTAATTCTGGAATGTGAATCCTCCCTTTTTTCTTGTAACCCAAACAAATCGATCCAATTACCAGACATCTGAACGACATTTACCATATATAGTCATCCACGATTGTCGCCCTTCTACCAGGTGGTTCACCTGTCTAAAACAAGGGTCAAACACGCGCTCCTAATTTAATCGATAAATTAAAATTGACCCAAAGGTAATAAAAGTGGGTGGCATTATCATTTCATTCCATTGGAAGCCAAGGTATAAAAGGTGCCACCCTCGCCAAATTCGGTAGTCCAGGAATCGCCTTCAACTTCACTAGTCTAAATTTCACCCTTGAGTCAACAACCAGTTTTCTTCGTATCAGTCCAGTCACCATCGCAAAGTACAAGTCGTGTGGTAACGACGAATCTGAACTTAGTCTACAGCTCAGAAAATATCTTCGAGTATCAATTTCAACTTTCGTCTTACTTGAACTCATCGAAGAGATTTTCTACAACCACCCACACTCTAAATTTCCAAGAACTGCATTACCACAACAGCGACCTTCAAAGCCACCACTAGGTTTACTTCTATACTGAAGGGGTGCATAGTAATTTCGACACCTGGACTCCGGACCATACACCCTGCCTGGCCCGTCAACTATCCAAGGGAATCTACCGCTGTCGTTTTTCCGCTTGACAAACGGCGTTTTGTCAATTTCACACAAAAGGTGGAATTCGCTCGGTCACCCTTTACCTATTCGATAAGTTAAAAGGTATATCATTAATGCATATAAGTTTCTCCCCGTTATTATTTTCTTTGATTCCACAAAATTCTAATTTTGTTTCAGTGTGCCTGATGACATCTGGATCTACCTCTTTCTCTCAAACCGTTCTTGTAAAGGATTCAATAAATTTAATAATTATAATATAATAATAGATTCTCTTTCTAAAAACCTGTCCCTTAAGATCAGAGCCTCAAGTTCTGTGAATAAATCAGGTTCAATCACCGATGCCGGCCAAATTAAAAATATGAATTTTGTTTGTGTTTAGTTTTATTATTTAAGACGTGACATAAACATAATTTTTGGTGCATCGGCCGTTGTGAACAAGGAAAGAGAAACTATTTTAAAAATATTTTTTATAAGAGAGAAACAGGTACTTCCAGAGGTTCAATTAATCCTTTTATAATATATATTTATGTCTGACAATAATACTCATTATCCCAATACTCGTAGTTTTGCAAAAACACAAGTAGATCCTAATCTTAGTGAAAATCAAATCTTTGGTAGAAATCCAAAAATTAAACACAGTCCAATTCTTCCAAGACTCTCAACTATCGAAGCAAGTTCATCAACTCTTAAAATAAACGAATAAGATACAAGTAAACGTTTATCAGATTTTGGGGAAAACTCTACAATAAAAACAAACTTACAATTCGTAGAAGTAGGAAATTTTTCTGAATCAGATATCACTACAGGAAGTGATTCAACCCAATTGCAAATCTCACAAAAAACACTTTATACTTCAACCCCAAATAAACCAAAGTTGGTACCTTTCCCAAATTTGCAAAAATCATATCAAGACATGTCACTCCCGAATAACCAGCAAGTGTCTCTCCGAGATGCACTTGAGTTAGTTCCGATTTTTAATGGATCAAATATTCCCTTGTCAGTTTTCATAGACGGTTCTAATGAAGCAAAACAGATGTTACCCGAACTACCTCAAGTTGAAGAAAATTTAGTGAAATTAATTCGGTCCAAATTAATAGGTGAAGCAAGGAAATCAATTTCAGGTAGCAATTATGCTACAATCACAGATCTCGTTAATCAATTAAAAAAAATCTATTCACCGGGCAAAAGTATTTATCAATTGCAAGGAGAGTTAGGCAATATTTTCATGTGGGAAAGCGAATCGGTTATATCGTATGCGAATAGGATAAAAGATTTAGCAGACCAGATTTTTTATGCGCATGAAGTAAAAAATAAAGGACATTTAGACAAAGCAACAATTGAAAGTTTAGAAAATGACATAGTTTCATGTTTTCGTCGTGGTTTACGAGCTGAATTGGAAATTCGCGTTGGTGATAGTATAACTTTAAAAGAAGCAACAAATAAAGCTCTTGAAGCAGAACGAAATTTGAGAGCAATAGTAGTTCTTAGAAAAGTAAATTCTAGTAGACAACATCAAAGTAGAGTCACTTTTGCATAAATAATAGTAAATTTTAGATGCCAAATTTTGTTAAATATAAAAAATTATGAACAAAAAAGAACTCAAAATATGCAAAAATTTTCTCTTTTTTAATTTTTTTCGTGAAATTTGCTTTTTGCATTCTCATCAAAAATGAGAAATTCTTGGTTTTGTGCGATTTTGAGCATTGTCTAATATTGCTAAATCTTTACTTTCATGACCCCCTGATTCCAAAAAAATGGTTTTTAGAAAAGGGTCTGTCCGTCTGTCTGTCTGTCGTCTGTCTGTTGAAAAATTTGTCTCGACGATAACTCGAATGAATTTTAATGAATCGACTTGAAATATGGCACACTTTCTTAGTCCATAAAAATAAAGCCTAAGTTCGTTGAACAGCCAATTTTGTCAAAATCAACAAAAAAACAAAATTTTGAAATTTTCAAAATTTTTGTTTTTTTTTGACATTTAAAAAAAAAAAATTTTTTTATTTTTTTCCTTAAATTTTGAGTAAAAACAAACAACTTTTCATTTCGACACTTTTTTGTACAACAAAAAAGTTATGAATTTTTTTGAAATTTTGAAAATTTGAAAATTTTGTTTTTTTGATATTTTTCAAAAAAATATTTTTTTTCTCCTTAAATTTTGAGTAAAAACAAACAACTTTTCCTTTCGACACTTTTTTGTACAGCAAAAAAGTTATTTTCAAAAAAGTGCAAAAAATTGAGATTTATAGTGAGTGAAGCATAAGCCGAAACATGATGAAACGTTAGAAACATATAAAAACCTTCCGTTTTTTCTTTTAGATGCCAAAGTTAGGGAAACTAAGAAAAAAATCTAAGACTTTCTCATTTTTTATGAGAATATAACACGGAAAAAATTAAAAAAGAGGAAAATTTTTGAATATTTTGAGTTCTATTTTGTTCATTATTTTTTTATATTTACCAAAATTTGTCATCTAAAAAACATAAAGTTTTAATATGTTTATAATGTTTCTTCATGTTTCGGCTAATGCTTCACTAACTATAAATCTCTATTTTTTGCACTTTTTTTACACAAAACTTCAAAACTTTTTTGTTGTTCAAAAAAGTGACTAAAGGAAAAATTGTTTGTTTTTACCCAAAATTTAAGGAAAAAATTTAGAAAAAATGTGTCACGCTCTGAAGAAAGTTACCTAAGAAGCAAAAAATTTTAGGTTATGTTTTTAACTTTTAAAGTAAAAATATAGAAAGAGTATCATTTATTAATTAAAAATTATTGATTTTCAAGTCTTCATCATATTAAAAATATTCAATGAAAATTGGTTTTAAATTCAAATACTTAAAAATAAACTTTTGATAAAAATAAATCTGACACGAACCTAACCTACAATTCGTTTGCTTCTTAGGTACGTTTCTTGGGAGCGCGTCACAAATATATTTTTGAAAAATGTCAAAAAAACAAAATTTTGAAATTTTCAAAATTTTGTATTTTTGTTGTTTTTTGACAAAATGGTCTGTCCAACGAACTCGAGCCTCATTTTTATATCCATAAAAATTGAATTAAAATTTGAAATAAGACATGAATTAAAATTTGAAATAAAACTTGAAATAAGACTTGAATTTAAATTTGAAATAAGACTTGAATTAAAATTTGAAATAAAACTTGAATTAGAACTTGGAATAAGACTTGAATTAGAACTTGGAGAGAACTCTACGCTTTAGTTGACAATTGTTCGAGAACTCTAGTTTGATTTGACAGCTTTTCGAGAATTGGATTTTCCTTAAGGAACACGTATATTTATGTAACTGTTCCCGCTTCCGATTTTCTTAAGGGAGGAAGATTTAAGGAAGAAAATGTCAGAGAAAGGGAATAAGAGGTTGGGTGTTTTTAGGATTGGTTTAAGATAAAGAAAATACTTTAAGAAATGGGCCTGATAGGTGAATTTTGGGTTCGTCCCATTTTTATCAGTTTTAAGCGTAGGAGGATCTTTGAAAAGGGACTTCCTCAACTTCATCTCTCCCTTCCAACTCCAATTTCTAGAATTTACAGTATTTGCACTTTACTTTCATTTTAATATATTTTATAAATTTAACATAATAATGTGAGGTTGCTTATAACAATCAGTTTAGTAATTGCAAATATTATTATTAATAATTAGGAAATTATTAATTATTTAGTTAATACAAACAATTCGATAAAATTTACGATATTAAATAATTATCTAATCAATTTGTTAATTAATACAATATTCAACTATTAATTGTTAATACTTTTTTTAAACATTCATAATTATTAAAGTTAACAACAATAAAATCAATTATTTCAATAATTTTCTATTTATTATAACTAATTCAATAAAAATTCTGATTATTATTTTAGTATTTAATAGTTATAATCATTTGTTAATTATCTATAGTTTATTTTACAATATTTATATATATATATATATTTATTTATATATATGGGGCATTCTTTCTCAGTTTTACATCCGTGCTGCCCACTTTAAATTTCATCCAAAAATGATGTACTTATACTCAAAATGTACAGAAAAATGTAAGCTTTCGAATGGCGAGTGGCAAAATTTTTGAATTTGATATTATTTTCTTAAAAATTCTAAAAAACGACAAAAATTTTTTATTATTTGATGTTAGCAATTATTTTCTCGGTTATATCTTCTTCTTATTAACGCAGTATTGTTCTTTATGTATTTTTACATTGTTATATAATTAAAATAAGATTCTGAATACAATATTTTATTTAAAAAAGTATGAAATTAAATAAATTATCGTAATTTCGAAAAATTTAATAATAAATTTTCTATATCACCGAATAGAAATATTAAGTCCTCTTTAGTGAATTACAAATAGTTTTTAGAGTTTCATTTATAAATTTTGTAAATAATCTGGTAATAAAACGAACAATATTGTTAATCATCAAATATTTAAAATAATTCACACCTGTTGATTTTGACGCAATAAACTATCTGACAATGATTGTCACTTTTTTTAAACGTCAAAATCAGTGTTCAAAACATTCTATCACATTCAACAGTTTGAATTCTTGATAGCGCTGTATGGTTACATTTTGTAAATAAAGATAAATATCCCAGTGTTAAAAATTAATTTGGGATTAAATTGTGGAATTCTGTATATAAATAGAGAGAGGCACAGAGATTGAAAAACGTGGAGAACCTTAAAAAGGTAAATTATTTTTTAAAGGGTTAAGTAAACCTGCAAATAGAATTAAAAATATTTGTTGATTTTTTGTTTTCAAAATTATAACCAAATTTTAATTTAAAACTAAAGAATATTTTTACTATTTCCTCATATATGGTTTGTTTTGCGATGAAGTGGATTTTGCCAGTAGCTAACATTTTTTAATATTAGTCTTGGAAAAAATTACAAATATCTACCGGGTTTTTTGATATAGAAAAAATCTCAAAATCACTGACAGAAAGTATTCCAGTATTTTTTGTCAAAAAATTACCCGGTAATTTTTGTTTTCTTTCTTTCTTTGCAAAAATGACCATATAAAATAATATTCTAAGATTTACGATTTTAATTGTTCAACAAACCTCAGTTGTATACTTTATTTAAACTGCTTGTGATTATTGTCACCTGTAGAATATTTGAAAATTAACTCTGAAGTTTCAAAGTATGTTTTTTAATTAGGTCAGAAAATTTCTTCTATTTTCAATTGGAGTTGGATATTTTTTGGCTTGAAAATTCTGGAATTTTAATTTCTACAGTTTAAGCCGACCATATTTACTGTGAATATGTCCAACGTACACAGTGACAGATGCTGCAATCCTTACAATGTAAAACCTCATAAAGGAAAAGATCTGCGACAAATTTCGAGTGGTTTGCAAAGAAAATTTCCGAAAATCCCGAATATTGCAAAAATTTGTGAGGCATGCAGGAAAATAAAAAACTCTGATATTAATAACGATACTCCTGTATCATCAAGTATAGACGCAATGGTGCAGAATTTATCTATATCATCCAATGCAGCTTCATTACCTACAACAGAATTTCAACCAAATACAAAATCACAACGATTGGTTGAATTGGAAGAGATGTTAAATGGGTTGAAAGATAAATTCTCTTGTCTTGAAGTTAATGACCCTTTCAGATTATCAATTTTGACAAAAGTACCAGATTCGTGGACGATAAGTCAAATTTCTCGTGAATTTAACTGCTCCAGGTACTTCGCTAAAAAGGGATAAGAATTGAAGGCTTTAAAGGGTGTTCTAGGAGAAACAACTGCTAGGAAGGGTAAATCATTGTCGGAAATTACTGAGACTCAAATTTATGAATTTTATACTAGTGAAGAGAATAGTAGAATCATGCCCGGTATTAAGGATGTTGTATCTGTGAAAAGTGACAAGGGCAGAGAACTTATCCAGAAGCGACTCCTTCTTGCCGACTTAAGAGGACTTTATGCTATTTATAATGAGAAGAATCCTGATTGCCCAGTGAGTTTTAGTAAATTTGCTCAACTTCGACCAAAAAATTGTATTCTCGCTGGTGGTAGTGGCACACATTCAGTCTGCGTCTGTACTATACACCAAAATTGCAAGTTGATGATTGACTCTATCAATTTAAAGAATCTTACTAAAGATTCTGACATGATTCTAGCCAATTAAAAAGATTGCCTAGGACAAATTTTATGCAAAAGTCCTAATGAAGACTGCTATTTAGGTGAATGTAGTGAATGCCCTCATATTATGGAATTGAAGAAACGTTTTAGTGAACTCTTAGAAGAGCATACAGATGCGTCGCAAGGATTTCATTTTAATAATTCACAATGTACAGTTTTACCAGTCGTGTGTTATTATAGAGAGTCGAAACTTGAACACAAAAGTTTTATTTTCCTATTAAATAGCACTATCCATGATACAGCTGCTGTGTATACTGCACAGAAAATGCTAATACCTGAATTACGAAAAATTATTCCACAGATGGAAAAAATATTTTATTTTAGCGATGGAGCTAAACAGCACTTCAAAAACAAATTCCAGATGATGAATCTAATGCACCACGAAAAAGATTTTGGCGTTGCAGCAGAATGGAACTGTTACGCAACTGCGCATGGTAAAGGACCTTCAGACGGTGTAGGAGCAGTTTTCAAAAGGGATGCTATACATGCTAGTCTTCTTTGCAAACCAAATGATTCCAACATTACATTTGAGAAACTTGTAGAGTGGTAAAAAAAAATCAAATAAAACTGATATATTGTCTTATAATGAAAAAGAACACAACAAGAAAAAAAGGTTCTTAAACGCAAGATTTGCTGTAGCTCCACCAGTTCCAGACATTCTGAAAAGTCATTATTTCAATCCAAATAAGAACGAATTAATTATAAAAAGATTTTCAAATGCTTTAGATGTTACGACGCTTTTGTTATGAGCATATAAAAAAGTAAGAAGGTAAGAAATCAAACAAGTCAAACATGAATTTTGTCATTTTTTGCAAACTATACAGCTTTCAGGTAACAAATTTGGGAACAAATTTAAAAAATTGGTTCCTCTTCGCTTATTGCTAATAATATAAAATATGTAATACTTCTATTTTTCTTTGTTATTTTTTTTTAACATAGTGTCCAAAATTCAACTTACCAAAATAATACAAAAGTGAAAAAAATCCTACCAATTGTTGTTACAATATCACAAGTATTATTTTTATATTTTTGTACTGAACCCGTCAATTCAGTGCGAGTGCAATTTGCATTTGTCCAATTTTTTTTAATTTTATTTAAAAATTTTTAAAAAATTTTTAAACATATTTTTTGTGATCAGACTGTAAAAATATACTAATAAACCAATTTTCAGCTCATTAGGTCAAAAAATGTGAAAATTAGAAAAAAAATTTAAAAAAAATTTTTTTAATTTTATTTTTTCAGACTTTTTAATATATTTTTTGTGATCAGACTGTAAAAATATACTAATAAACCAAATTTCAGATCATTAGGTCAAAAAATGTGGAAATTAGAAAAAGAAATTTTTTTTTAAAGTTTTTAGTTTTTCTTTGACAACGCTATGGCCATTATGACATAGCAAGTTCTCTATATTTTTCCTGTAATATTCGTGTTAAAATACACCAGTATGCCAAATTTTAGCCCTCCATGTTGAATAGTTTAGAAGTTAAGGGGAGGAATGGTCACTTTTTGTGTATTTTTGGCAAAAAATCTTGTTATTTCCTTGACAACGCTATGGCCTTCACCTTCAATCACATTCTCTATATTTTTCCTGTAATCTACGAGTGAAAATACGTATCTGTACCAAATTTGACCTCTCTAGGTCAAATAGTTTAGCCGCTGGGGGGGACACGACTTGGCTACAGACACAAGAGTCTCACCAATAGGGTTCCGTCGGTACACCGAACGTGTACGAAACCCTAAAAACCGAAATTATTAAATAACATTTTTGATTACTTGTGTTATTAATTAATAGAATGATTAAATAAATTATCTATAGTTTATTGTCAAATAAATTATAGATAATTAACAAATGATTAAAGCTATTAAATACTAAAATAATAATCAGAATTTTTATCGAATTAGTTATAATAATTAGAAAATTATTGAAATAATTGATTTTAGTGTTGTTAACTTTAATAATTATAAATGTTTAAACAAAGTATTAACAATTAATATTTGAATATTGTATTAATTAACAAATTGATTAGATAATTATTTAATAACGTAAATTTTATCGAATTGTTTGTATTAACTAAATAATTAATAATTTCCTAATTGTAAATAATAATATTTGCAATTGCTAAACTAATTGTTATAAACAACCGCACATTATTATATTAAATTTATAAAATATATTAAAATGAAAGTAAAGTGCAAATACTGTAAATTCTAGAAATTGGAGTTGGAAGGGAGAGATGAAGTTGAGGAAGCCCCTTTTCAAAGATCCTCCTACGCTTAAAACTGATAAAAATGGGACGAACCCAAAATTCACCTATCAGGCCCATTTCTTAAAGTATTTTCTTTATCTTAAACCAATCCTAAAAACACCCAACCTCTTTTTCCCTTTCTCTGACATTTTCTCCCTCAAATCTTCCTCTCTTAAGAAAATCGGAAGTGGGAACAGTTACATAAATATACGTGTTCCTTAAGGAAAATTCAATTCTCGAAAAGCTGTCAAATCAAACTAGAGTTCTCGAACAATTGTCAACTAAAGCTTAGAGTTCTCTCCAAGTTCTAATTCAAGTCTTATTCCAAGTTCTAATTCAAGTTTTATTTCAAATTTTAATTCAAGTCTTATTTCAAATTTTAATTCAAGTCTTATTTCAAGTTTTATTTCAAATTTTATTTCAAGTCTTATTTCAAATTTTAATTCAAGTCTTATTTCAAGTTCCAAGATTTATAAAATTAAAAACGACTTCATCTCTGAATCCAGATCCAATTTCGACAACTTATTTCATCTTTAAAGTGTATTACAAAGTGAGTACCAATTTAATTTGCTATGAATTTCTTTCTTTCTCTTGTCAATTTAAACATTCCTAATTCCGGAAATGTTTCATACGTCTTATGTGAATGTATGGAATTATTTCTGCTAATATTTTTTGTGTGTCATTTCTACATTAATTGAATTTTGAAAATTTCAAAATTTTGTATTTTTGTTGTTTTTAACGAAATTGGCTGCCTAACGAACTTAGGCTTTATTTTTACGGACTAAGAAAGTGTGTCAAATTTCAAGTCGATTCATTAAAATTCATTCGAGTTATCGTCGAGACAAATTTTTCCACAGACAGACGACAGACAGACAGACGGACAGACATATTTCTAAAAACCATTTTTTTGGAATCAGGGGGTCATGAAACGTAAAAATTTAGCAAAATTAGAAAATGCTCAAAATCGTACAAAACGAAGACTTTCTCATTTTTGATGAGAATGTAAAAAGCAAATTTTACAGAAAAATTTAAAAGGAGCAAAAATTTTGCATATTTTCAGTTCTTTTTTGATCCTAGTTTTGTATATTTTCCTAACTTTGTCATCTAAAAAACAAAACGGAAGGTTTTTATATGTTTCTAACGTTTCTTCATGTTTCGACTAATGCTTCACTCACTATAAATCTCAATTTTTTGCACTTTTTTGACAAAAAAATTCGTAACTTTTTTGTTTTTGGTTGTACAAAAAAGTGACTAAAAGAAAAAATGTTTGTGTTTATGCAAAATTTTGATAAAAAAAAATTAATAATTTTTTATTTTGGAAAATTGTAAAAAACAAAATTTTGAAAATTTAAAAATTTTGTATTTTTGTTGTTTTTTTGACGAAATGGGCTGCCCAACGAACTCGAGCTTTATTTTTATGGACTAAAAAAACCCCCCAAATTGTAAGTCGATTCATAAAAATTTACTCGAGTTATCGTCGAAACAAAAATTTCTACAGACAGACAGATTGACTGACAAACAATTCTCTAAAAACCACTTTTTGGAATTTTTCAAAAATTCATAACTTTTTTGTTTTTTGTTGTACAAAAAAGTGACTAAAGAAAAAAATGTTTATTTTTGTGTCAAATTAAAAAAAAATAAAAATTTTTTTTTTTGAAAATTGTAAAAAAAATTTTTTTGAAATTTTCAAAATTTTGTATTTATTTAGTATATAAACGGGCTTTTTATGCCTTTTCGTACATGAAGTAAGGGCAGTTGTGTAAACCATTAATATCTTCAAATAAGAATAGTAGATCAGCAAAATTAAATTTTTGAGACATAGTTGGGATTTTAAATAATCTCTTAAGATCGGTATAATCGTGATCATGGTAGTCGTAAGGTACTCCAGTCTTTCTAGCTAAAAAGCGAAGAAACCTATTCTGGATTCTCTCAATATCACACATCAAATAATAACTGTGACATTTGAAATGATATCATTACCAATGTGATAAAAGCAATCAGGACCATTTCTGGATGTACAAAATGACATAACGTAACATTTACTAGTATTGAATAATAGTCTGTTCTTCACGGACCATTTATGAAGAGAGTTGAGATCAGATTGCAGATCCAGTCGATCCTGATTACTTGTAATTGATTTATATATTTTCAAATCGTCTGCAAATAAAAGAAAAAGGGAACTACTAAGAACTCTTGGAGTAACTATAAATATGTCAGAAAAGTCATAACTGACTCGCACCGATAGAGTACGTTCAGTAAGATAACTTCTAATGCACGCTATCAAACCATCTGAGAAGCCCATGGCCGTAAGCTTTGTCAAGAGAATGACATGGTCAACTTTGTCGAAGGCCTTAACAAAGTCAGTGTAAATTGTGTCCACCACAGCACCAGATTGAAGAGAATTTAAAGTAAAGTTTGAAAAAATACTAAGGTTAGTTAAAACTAATTTTCCTCCTGTGAAACCGTGCTGCTTGTCAATAATCAATTGATCAATCTGAGTGTAGAGATTGTCGTGAATAAGACTCTCAAAAATTTTAGAGATAGTACTTAATAAAACTATCGGGCGATAATAAGTGACATCATTTTTACTGCCATCTTTATGTACGGGAATAACTATCCCCCGTTTCCATACAAATGGAAACATACCACAAAGTAAGCGACAAATTAAACAATATATATATAATGGCTCAACGAAAGAAGAGCAGCAGGACCTCAAAAGAGAGGGAGGAACCCCATCTGACCCGGCCCCTTTTCTAGTGTCAAGTGATCTAAGCTTCAAGTGAATAGATTTTCTAGAAATAGTAGAAATATTAATAAAATTGCTATTATAGTAATGGGTGGCTGCAGTGGAAACTTCTGAAGAAGAATTAGTATATACAGAGAAAAAAATTTTTTTGAAACAATTGGCTGAATCAAGATCATTACTGGTCAAGTTATTGCCGTAAAATACTTCACTAGGAATTCTAGAGCTCGCTCTTAAATTGTTTACAAATGTCCAAAAAAATTTCGGGTTAGATATGATCGAATTTTCAGCTTTTTTTATATATTCTTTGTAACAAATTTTAGATTTAGACTTACACTCAGCTCGCAGACGAGAAAAAATTAAAAAATCCGTATGAGATTTAGTTTGTTTGTTTAAAGTAATATGAGCTGCCTTTTTTAATGAAACTAAACTCTTAAGTTCACTATTGAACCATGAAGGATATTTAGTTGACATAAACGTTTTTACGGGAACAAATAGGTCAAAAGCATTATTTAAAATTTCATAAAAAATGGCAACTGCATCCTCGATGTTCAAGTGTTTAAATGTTTCATTCCAATTTATGCTAGAAAGGTAAGTATTTAAATCTACAAAGTTAGCTTTTACATAATCATATTTACAGTGTGGTTGGAAATTATTATTGTTGTTTTCACTCAAAGTTGCATCTGAAGTTATAGATAAAACAAGAGGTGGATGGTAAACATCGATTGGAAGAACATATTCAATGGCTAGTTCCAATTTACAATTTGAGGAATTGGAAAATAGTAAATCCAAAAGTATTACCGGCACTATTTATAATCTTATTTAATTGCTTGAAATTTAAAAATTCTAAAGTCTCATTTAATCGGCGTGCAATTTGATTGTGTGAATTTGAAAACTGCGTTTTAGAATAACAAATAGGTCCGTTGTCAGATCATGAACGCCATGAAATAAAAGGCAGATGGATGTAAGACAGGTAATCTTTCGAGAATATCACAAACAGTTTGGTAAATAGACATATTCGAATTTGGTGGAATATAAAAAGTACCAATAATGTATAATATCGACTTATAAGTAATTTTAAAAAAGACATGTTCAATAGAATTATTATCAGTCTCTAAAGCTGTTGCCCTCAGTGACGATTCACATGCAATCAAGACTCCCCGCCGCGTAAAAAATCACTAGTATTGGCACTTCTATCCATACGAAAAATACTATAATTTAGAAAACCAAGTTCAGAAGAACTAAATGATGTGTTTAACCATGTCTCAGTGAAAATAAAGATATTGAATAAAATAAACGATAAAGATTGACGGAGATAATCCAATTTACTTCTTAAACCTCTGACGTTTTGATAGTAAACACTGAAGGCATTGAAATCAGCTGAGTGGAAAGGGGGAGCAGTCGTCGACGCAGTGTCGAGCGATGAGTCAGCACCTACACAATAGCTAACAGTGTCTATGTGACACGCACACTGCTCTCTCCTTTTTGACGTCGAGTCGCATTTACTATAATGGGAATACCGTGACGATACACTATGCGAATCTCCTTTTCTCCTGCCTGCTGACGTTTTTGAAGTTCCTGCTTCAGCGCAGCAATCTCCATCAAATTCATCTTCGTCTGGTCGCATAAAAGACTCATATTTTCCAGCAATGATCGGTGTATGTCGCTTTTCTTTGCTGTTAAGAATGACTGGTGAATTTCCCTCGCCATTTCCGCAGGCCTCGGGCGAGTTTGAGTCTGCGCAAAAGTACCGAGTCTAAACATTTGTAACTTATTGAAAACGTCCGGCTTACAGAAACTTGAAAATAGTTGTGTGACAACTTTTAAAGTGTCAGTATGACTGTTATTGTCATCAGTAAGACCGAATAAAATTAAGTTACGAGATCGAGAGAGACAGTCATGAATTTCAGACATGCAATTTTGGGAAATTGTGCTCACGTTAAGATCTTTAAGTGTACCTTCCATTACCGCTATCCTCTGAGAGTCATCTGCGACACTGTCCACAACTTTATCCACCTTAGTATTAACATTATCGACTTTGGTTGATAAGGTGTTTATACCTGTAGACAATGCTGTGACATCGTTGTTAAGACCGATTTGAAGGCTATTTATTGCGCTGCTGATTATCCGCTCAATGCTTTCATTTGTCATAGCTGTAAAGGATGTACCTGGTTGCGATTGAGTAGAGGCACTCAAATCTGAATGGGTCACAGTTAAGGGTGACATTTGACAGCAGCACTTATTATAACCACCATTCGGAAGAGTACCAGAACGGGCCGCACACCCTGGGTGAAAAGGCGTTGTACATATTTTACAAAAAATCGGTTCTTTCACTGTGCCCTTACACAATGGACACGTATTTGGTTGAGATAATTTGTCCTTATCTCCCATGCTTTCAGGTAAAAGTTAGGTTATGATAACGTTGACAATAAGTTTGTCGATAATAGCACAAATTAGTTGAAAAACTACAATAAAGCCAACCAAGTTGACTAAAGTCGAAACAAAAGAAAAGATAAGGCACTTAATAGAAATTATATAGGTAATATTAAACTGTAAAAGATGCAAAATTTCACGAGCACAGAAAACACACGACACACCTGCTAGCGGTCAGGGCCGTATCCCGTATTTTTGTTGTTTTTTGACGAAATGGGCTGCCCAACGAACTGGAGATTCATTTTTATTGACTAAAAAAAATCCGCCAAATTGCAAGTCGATTCATAAAAATTTACTCGAGTTATCGTCGAGAGAAAAATTTCTACAGACAGACAGACACTTTTCTAAAAACCATTTTTTTGGAATCAGGGGGTCATGAAACGTAAAGTTTTATGAAAATTAGAAATTTCTCAAAATCGCACAAATCCAAGACTTTCTCATTTTTGATGGGAATGTAAAAAGACAGATATGTTAAAGTAAACTTTTGGAAAAAGTTAAGTTGATTTGATTGGTATTTTTGTTTTCCTTGAATTCCTATACTGTACATTTTAATCCAATCTTTGTCTTAAGAAAACATTAATACCAGTCAACTTAAAGTTAACTTATGAAAAAGTGACAGTTAACTTTTGGAAAAGTTAAAGTTGATTTGACTGGAATTATTGTTTTCCTTTAAAACATAAACTATACATTTTAATACAATCTTTGCGTTAAGAAAACATTGATACCTGGAAAATTGAAGTTAACTTATAAAAAATTACAGTCAACTTTTGGAAAAAGGAAAGTTGATTTGATTGGTATTATTGTTTTCTTTTAATTCATATACTGAAAAAAATTGTATTAAAATGTACACATTTTAATACAATCGTTGTGTTAAAAAACATTGATCTCATTCAAATTAAAGTTATTCTTTTAAATGTTTAAGTTAACTTTTTGAAAAATTAAAGTTAACTTGACTGGTATTATTGTTTTTCTTTAATACATATATAATACATTTTAATACAATCTTTGCGTTAAGAAAATATTGAAACCAGTCAAATTGAAGTTAACTTATGAAAAAATTACAGTTAACTTTTGGAAAAGTTAAAGTTCATTTGACTGGTATTATTGTTTTCCTTTAATACATATGGGTCATTTCATTTAAATTGTCATAATCGTGTCCTTTGCCATAAAAAATATTTGTTATAGTTTTTAATAACATTTATTTTCCAATGTCGTGAAATACAATCTCTATTAACATTTTTTCAACTTACAAGCTTGTAAAGATGCTATGTATAATAATGGCAGAACGAAATACAGACAAAATGTCATGAGTGTCCCATGTCCAGGAGTGAATTATTCGTTTTCAAGTGCACGTATTTTCTTTGTATTAATTTATTACAAGTAAACAAAAATTTCGCAGTGAACTATAACTTACATATGTAAGAAAAATTAACTTCTGATAACTTTATTTATTTGTTTAACCCTTTTAAAAAATACAAATGACGTGTCCCTCAATTTTAAATTATTTTACTTGGAATGCAAAATTTCGTATTAATGCGTGTTCAAAGATTTATCCTGGGAGCAAAAGTGCTGTTTTACTAACGAATCCGCGGCAGAATATTAATCACGAATCAACTTAAAAAAAATTGAATGCCGTGTTTCGAAATGTGAAAGTTTCACGTTGTGGCAGAAAGAAAAAGACTTTTAATGTAATTAGAAAACTGTCATGAGTGTCCCGTCTTAAAAATTGGTAAATTAATATTTAATGTTCAATATCAGAATAAAATTAATAATAGTTTTCAATTCTCTTTCGAATGAGACCAGAATTGTAGATATAAATATAACCTGTTTATAGATATAAGCAAAAAACGAGCAAAATGTCATGAGTGTCCATGTCATGAGTGTCCCACAAAGGAGGAGGTCCCCTAAGGCTTATATTTTGGCTATTTGGGATTTTGATTTAAATAATTAAAATGTATTTTTTCATAAATAAGAATTATATTTCTGTCGATTTTAGTCGAAACAAGACAAGATTAGCCTTTTGATACTAATTTTTTTCAAAAAAAGGATATAGAAAAGAAACTATAAAATTTTACTAAATTATAATGCAATTGACTTAAAACTTTCTACTCGGGAGTTTATGGACTCGCTGATATCGAATTTGAAGTCAGATATTAAAAATTAAAAATGACGGATCCAATATGGCGAATGAATTTTGTAGAAATCATAAAAATAAATTGAAACTCGTTACTCAGGGGTTTTCGGGGTTGCGGATTACGAATCTGAAGTCGGAGTTCGAAAATTCAATATGTCGGATCCAATATGGCGTACGAGTTTTGTAAAAACTTATGGAATTCAACTCAAACTCGTTAGTCGGATTTTGACATTTTAAAATTCAAGTTCAAATTCATAATCAGAAATCCCGAAAACCCCCGAGTAACGAGTTTTGAACTGAATTATATGAGTTTCAGAAAATTCGTTCGCCATATTGAATTCGCATTTTGAATTTTTTAAATCTAATCATCGCTGGGATCTACTACGTTGGGACATGATGATGATGATAATTTAAAAAAATTTTTAAAATAAGAAAAAATGAAACAATGAAGCTGAAACAAAGTAAAGAAAGCTGAAACAAAGTAATATAAAATGTTGTCCACAGCTGATTCTGCTTCTTCCGTAACGTCAATGATGGAAGGAAAGACGATACTACAGGCACTGATATTCAAATTATTGTCCACAGCTGATTCTGCTTCTTCCGTAACGTCAATGATGGAAGAAAAGAGGATACTGCAGGCGCTTATATTCAAATTATTGTCCACAGCTACCTTGACGTACCTTCCTTCTCTTGTATAATAATCTGAAATATAATTATAATAAATTTCATGTTAATAATTTTAAATAATTAATAATATAATACATATTTTATAGCTAAAACACTTACATGATAAGTAGGTTGATGAAGCACTGCAATAAACGAGTTCCACTATATATTTTCCTAATATTAAATGTAAAAAGTAAATTTTCATATATAATGTGATTGCTATTTATATTTAATATTATAAAAGTAATTATTAAAACCTACATCACATCTATGACTGCAGTCCATCTTAAAAATCAGCTCCTTTTTTATAAAAGCTTGTGAAATTGCAATCTGTAATAAAAAAATAAACAGAATTTTCTTCTTCTTCTTCAAACTTCTGCCTAAGCCTCCACTCATACAAGAAGGTTGGTTGATTGCGAGCTGCTTTAAGGTAGTAGTTGGTAAGGCTAGTACTGGAGTTGTTGCTGAAGCTAAATCCTGAAACAGAATGACAGTTCCTCGCTTAGGGACAGTGTGACCAGACTGCAGACTCGGATCCCCCCCACCATAGCGCCACAGTTACCCTCTCTTTTCTCCACTAACACAAAGACACACGGTGCGTTTCAACTCGTACATGAGCCTCTTTTTCGTCTTTTTCGTTTTTCTCTAATTTCTCGACAAATATGGCGCGAAATTTAAAAAGGACAATTCTCCGAGAATTATTATTTCAAAGATAATTATAATAAATATTGCACGTTTCATCAAAATCTTTAATGTAAATTCTTTAACAAGTATTTCATATTTTTTTCATAATAAAATATACATATATGCAATGTAATTATTTCGACCCGTTAAAATTATTTCTAACCTAAAAATAGTTACAGCAGTATGCCGGCGAGCACACACACTGTAAAAAATCCTAAGAATATTACCCACATTAAATGTGGCTATTTTACAGACAAGGGGAAAAGTGCCGCATTTAATGTGGCAACATAACCTTGTTTAAAGCGTCACTTTTCCCCTTGTCTGGGTAATATCCTTAGGATTTTTTATAGTGCAGAAAAGAGACAAGTGGATCTATGTGTCAGTGGCCCAGAAGGTGGCGCCAATTCATGCTCTAGTGGCCGCGGCTGAAGTAGTTTTGCAAAAATATCGTAAAAACGGAGAAAGACTGCTTTTTACGGTAATTTAATTCATTAAAAAATTAATTATTTTTGCTTTGTAAAATGGAAAATAATTTCCATTGAATCTTTTAAACGAAAAAAAAGATTATGGCCTAATTAAAATTGAAAGTAATGAATTTTTAATGAAAACAATAATATTAATATATATTTAAAGATGTATTTTGGTGTTGACCAGAATAAATTGTAGTGAGAAGATGTGAAATAGTGTTTGTTTTCGCTGGTCTTTATTTATACAATTTCAAAATTCGAGCTTTCGTCTTTCCATGAAAGACCTCATCAGGTTATATCAAATCAATCTAAAAAATTGTTTTACAAATTAAAAAAGAAAACAAATAAGAAATAACATATAAAATAAAATAAAAAAGAAAACAAGTTTAAAACATAATCATTTTCTCTTTATAAAGAGATCACAAAAAGAATTCTCACCATGTCAACATACAACAAAAAAGTCACAGACGCACAAAAATAAAACATAATGTCAAAAATACATATAAAAAACACATATATAAGCCAGCATTAGACAGTACTGTGGTCTACATTTTTTAAAGATTATTATTTACTAAAAAACAATAATTCTCGTCAGCTGTCAAAAAACGTTATAACCTCAAAACCATGAGTGTTCGTTTACAATGCCTAAATTCTACAGTGTCATTCACATGTCGTCGAAACTTAAAGTTCTATTCACATTACAGCGAAATCACAAATATTTAACCATATATCATAAAAAGAAAAAAAAAATTTTTTAACTAATTTAAAAAAAAAATTATAAGGACATATCGGATATTAAATTAAAATATAAATCACTAAGGTTATTTATGTCGGTTCGTTTGTTTACAGAATTACTAAATTTAACAATATAAAACATTTCCTTAAAAAGTCGCTTCCTGAGATTCGACTCATTACAAATAATTTTGGTGTTATTGAAATTGAAGATGTGGTCATATTCATGGGAATGTGCAACTAGAGAAGAAGCTCTTTTATCATTTTTGCAATCTCTCTTATGGGTACTGACCCTGTCCTTTATATAGTTCATAGTCTGACCGATAAACACCATCCCACATTCGCATGGAATCTTATACACAACGTGACTTTTCAAATCGAAAGGTGTAATATCTTTATGCTTTGAGAAACAACCAAACGGATCCTTATTATAATGAAAAACAACATTAACATCAAACTTCTTAAAAAATTTTATAAAGAAAATGTGAAGTTCGTCAATGAAAGGAAGAGATACACATTTTCTGAGGTCAATAGTTTTTGATTTGTTGACTACTCTCGCATTAGAATCAAGAGGATTTGTAATTTTTTTGAGCCTCAAATCAATATACTTTTTAACGAAAAATGCCGGATAATCGTTTGAAATTAAAATATTTAAAACAGTATTTAAATTATCGTTGATGAATTCAGTCTCAGAAAGTTTTACCGCTCTATCAACAAGAGAGTAAACGATCGAGATTTTATCCTTCATACAAATGCTTGAGTTGAAATTTACATATCTACCTGAAAAAGTTCCTTTTCTAAACCAATTTGTTCTTAATTTGTTATTATCTCTCATTATTAGGGCATCCAAAAAACCAATACAATTATTTTCTTCAACCTCAATAGTAAATTGGATTTTTGGATGATAGCTATTGAACACATATAACAATTCGGGAATTTTATCACGTGGAATACATGTCAGAATGTCGTCAACATATCTTCGATAAAAAACATACTAAAAGTTAATTCTTTTTAAAACATCAAACTCTAATTTTTCCATAACGAGGTCAGCTATGACACCCGATAAGGGGGACCCCATAGGTGTACCAAAAATCTGTCTATAATATTTGCCTTGGAAAATACAGTATGCATTATCCAAACAAAACTCAAGCAGTTCACAAAAATATGTATCATCAATGCCAGTGTGTTCTCTAATTTCCCTCCATTTTAACTTTACACATTTTAGTACCAAATCCTTAGGAATATTTGTAAAAAGGGATTTTGCATCTAGAGAGACTAAAATAAAACCATCCGGTATATAAAAATCTTTCATCTCAGAAACCAAATCAAAACTATTTTTATCAAAATGTTCAGTTTTTCTAATGACCTTCTGAATCGGTTTACTTAAAAATTTTGAAAGATTATATAAGGGGGATCCACAGAATGAGGTGATAGGTCTCATAGGAACATTTTCTTTATGGATTTTTGGTAGAGTGTAAAATTTTGGAGCCACAGAATTGTAACTCTTAAGAAAAGCTTTAGTATCACAATTTATAAAACCTTTATGTAAAATTATTTCAATTAATTTATTTAAATTTGCCTGTATATTTTTGGTAGGGTCTTTCTTTAATTCAGTGTAAACTTCTTTATCATTTAATAATTCTAAAGCTTTATCCACATATTCCTGTGAGTTCATTACAACTGTCACATTCCCCTTATCAGCATTTAGAATTTTAATATCCTCATTGGATTTGATATAGTCTCTACATTTTTTTCTACATTTTTTAAATAATATTAATATTTTATTTTCTTAATTTTTACAGTTTAATTTATATAATTTTTATGCAAATTACAAAATTATTTTTTTTTAAATATAAATTTTTAAATAATTTCATAATCAAAATTGTAAAAAATTATTATTTATTTTGTGCTTATTAAGTACAAAATTAATTTTTAATGTTTATATTAACAAAATTTTAATATTCTTCGCAAGAACTGAATTATTTTTATATAAATAAAAACATTCTTTGAAAGAATTCAATTATTTTTATAAATAGTAAAATTTTTTGCAAAAATTTCATTAGTTTTAACAAAACTTTAATGAAATTTCAGAAAAGTATTAAATTAATTTTTAAATAGTAAAATTTTTCACAAGAATTGAAATATTTTTACAAATATAGTAAAATTCTTTGCAGGAATTCAATTATTTTCAAAACAATTTTAATTAAATTCTTCGGCAGAATTAAAATATTTTCAATTATTCACTAAAATTTTAATAAATTCTTCGAAAAAATTCAACTTTTTTAATAAATACTAAAAATTATTTGCATGAATTAAATTATTTTTAATCTAATTTAATTAAAATTGTACGAAAGAATTTAATAATTTTCATAAAATCCAATTTCAACAAGAATTTAAAATTCTCTAAAACTAATTCAATTATTCTCTAAATATTTTTTAAAAATTCTATAAAAATTAAATTACTTTTAATGCAATTTTGAAATATTTTCGTCAAAAAAATTGCGAAAGAATTTAATTTATTTCAAAAAATAATAAAATTATCTGATGAATACAATTATTTTGAATATGCTTAATTTTAATAAAATTCTTTACAGAAATTTAATTATTTTCGAAACAATGCAATTTTTACTAATATTTTAATAAACTGTCGATCATTTTCATTAGTTTTATATATAGTAAAATTCTTTGAAGAAATTTAATTATTTTAAAAACAATTTTAATAGAATTCCTCAAAAGAATTTAATTACTTTTAAATATTTACATAAAATAATTAATTTCCTAAAATTTTTATAAATAGTAAAATTCTTCGCAAGTATTATTTATTTATTCTATTTACGAAAGTAGTTTAATTAAATTATTTTTATAAATAATAAAATTCTTCTCAGGAATTCAATTATTTGAAATACAATTTTAATAAAAATTTTGGCAATTGCTTTAAAACTTTTAATTATAATCAATAAAGAAACACCATTATTTTCAAAAAAATTCAAAGAAATTCTTCAAAAGAATTTAATAGAATTTTAATCAAATTCATAGCGAGAACTCAATTATTGTCATAAATTAAACAAATTATTCGAAAAAATGAAATTTTTTTCTTAAATTTTTTTGATAAGATTCTTTGCAAGAATTTTTATTTTTTAAATTTTATTTTTATTCTTTTTCGCTATAATTACTATTTCTCGGACGTAAAAGATTGAATTTTTATATATATTATTCACAAAACATTTAATTATGTAATTAATAAAAAATTAAATATTAAATTAAAAAATTGCTATTTTTAGGTTAGTCAACTAATATTAAATGTATTAATAATTAATAGTAATATATTAACAGGTCGAAATAATAACATTGCATATATGTATATTTTATTATGAAAAAAAATATACGAAATACTTGTTAAAGGATTTACATTAAAGATTTTGATGAAACGTGCAATATTTATTATTATTATCTTTGAAATAATAATTCTCGGAGAATTGTCCTTTTTAAATTTCGCGCCATATTTGTCGAGAAATTAGAGAAAAACGAAAAAGACGAAAAAGAGGCTCATGTACGAGTTGAAACGCACCGTGTGTCTTTGTGTTAGTGGAGAAAAGAGAGGGTAACTGTGGCGCTATGGTGGGGGGGATCCGAGTCTGCAGTCTGGTCACACTGCTTAGGAACTACCTCAGGTAACCTCCCTACCATAGGCTATATTCCCACCACTGTCACTTTTCCCGCTAATATTAACTTTACGTTGAGGTGAAGACTCCTACGGAGCCTAATAAGACCCTTTCTAAGCAACAGGATCTAGCGATTGTTTCGTTTTATTTTATTTTTAATAAAAAATTTCCATTATTTTCAATATTTATTTAAACACGTCTTATATATATATATATATATATATATGGGTCATTCCATACGAAAAGGCAAATGACTGTGTCCACTCGTGGTTTGAAGCAATTGCAATGTTAAATAGCTCAAAATTTAGCATTTTTTACGTAGAATCGAATGCCGATGGGCTATTTTTGGCATTTTCAAAATGGCGACCACCACAGCCAAATATATGCCATAAATTAAAAAAAAATAAGTTAATCTTCAAAAACTCTAACATTTTGTTATGTAAATTAGTTACAAACGCTAATTTTCAAATTTCTGTATCCCCTGAATACAAATTTGGAGTAATTTGTGATCTGAATCCCAAAATTCAAAATGGCAGATCCAAAATGGCGGACTAATTTTTCAAATTCAATAAATTCAATTAAATTAGGCTGAATGTTGTTACTCGGAGGTTTTTGGGTTCGCTGAATACGAATCCAAGGTCAGAATTTAAAAATTTAAAATGGCGGATCCAATATGGCGGCAGATTTTTTTTTTAAATTGTTGAAATCAGATGAATATTGTTACTCGGGGGTTTTTGGGGTCGCTAAATACGAATCCAAGGTCAAAATTTAAAAATTCAAAATGGCGGATCCAATATGGCGGAAGATTTTTTTTTAAATTGTTGAAATCAGCTGAATATTGTTACTCGGGAGGTTTTCACGGTCGCTGAATACGAATCCAAGGTCAAAATTTAAAAATTCAAAATGGCGGATCCAATATCGCGGAAGATTTTTTTTTAAATTGTTGAAATCAGCTGAATATTATTACTCGGGAGGTTTTCACGGTCGCTGAATACGAATCCAAAGACAGAATCAAAGAAAAGTACTAAAATGGACTGATTGAAACTTATTTTACTTCTCTTTCTGAAAGAAGAGTCCTGAAAAGGACTGATTGAAAATTATTTTACTTCTCTTTGTGAAAGAAGAGTCCTAAAAAGGACTGATTGAGACTTATTTTACTTCTCTTTGTGAAAGAAGAGTCTTAAAAAGGACTGATTGAGACTTATTTTATTTCTCTTTGTGAAAGAAGAGTCCTAAAAAGGACTGATTGAGACTTATTTTACTTCTCTCTGTGAAAGAAGAGTCCTAAAAAGGACCGATTGAAATTGATATTGAATCAATATTTAAAGGTGACGCACTCTTTAGCACTGGAATATGCTCTTATTTCGAGTTCTGTATCTGACACAGGAACAAAAGCGTGTTTTTTTGGATTTGTGGAACTGCTGGTGCATTTTTGAAACGTGAATTTAATCGCTTTTTAATTGTTTCGTGATGTTTATCATCGTAATAAAAAAAAGTGATGTTTTTAATATTATTCCTTGCCCAATCATAAAGCTGGTGAGGTGTTAAAATACTGTTGAGCGATGATGCTTGGAGACTTGCTCTTCGTGCTTGAATTTTCAAAGTAGCTCCTATTCCATCATGAGGGCCTTTTCCATGGGCAGTTACATGAAAGTGCCACTCAGCTTTTATTCCAAAATCTGTATGATGCTTCATAAGATCGATCATGTTATATTTATTTTTAAAATGCTGCTTGGCTCCATCAGAGACATAGAAAATTTTCTTTACTTGATGAGATTTTTTAATATGTTCAGTTATGAAAGAATTGGAGATGTAGACAGCAACTGAATCATGACTTAAGCAATCTGAAAGAATGATAAGATTTTCGTGGCATAATTCTCCATCTTTACAATAATAATAAACTACTGTGTATACAGTAGTTTGATTATTGTTGTAGTGGAATGCTTGAGCTGCATCTTGCACAAGAAAGGCATAATTTTCAGAAAAATCACACAAAACGAGAAATTCTCCATCTTTCAGTGTACTTTTCAGTTCGTTGAAATATGCCGTTTGTTTTTCATCTATGAAATTGTGCGGTTTTAGCTTCTCTAAATTACTACCAAGTTCTATAAGAAAATCTTCTCTGCTCGATGATTTCGTCTGCATAGTTGCTCTATCAGTTGTGCACCATAAACTGTACTTAATTTCAGGAACGTCACAACCTTGTAAAAGATCAAGCAGATAAGTTTTCAATTTTTCTGTTCCAGCACATGATTTACAATTATTATAATGACAAATATCTTTTGGTTCTTCACAAAGCAGAAAATTCAGGCAGTCATGGTATGTTTGAAGAGGGAATTCGGCATCTTTGGTTAATTTTGGTAAGTTTATTGCATTAAGCATAAGCTTACAGTTTTGGTGCAAAACACACACGCATACAACATGACTACCGCCTTCTCCAGCTAAAATACAATTACCTGGTCGTAATTCACAAAATTTTGATATCCCGATCTTTATGTCTTTATTTTCTTGTCGAAATTTTGTGTGCAATACTCCTAAATTGAATAATATTAATCTCTTTTGTTTTAGAATTTTTCTCCCATTAACCACTATTGATTTTTTATTTTTCATTCCAGGAAGTATTCTACTATTGTCGTCGTTTTCATAAAAATCTAGTACCTTATTTATATGCGCTTCTGGCATTGCATTTCCAACTTTCGGCGTAGGTCTCGAAAAAGAGCCGTACAATTTTTTCAAATCTTTTGCTGTTCTAACAGATTTAGTACTTGTATTAAATTCCGTAGAAATTCGTTCAATTGTCCAATTTGATGGTAAAACCGTTAATATCGCAATTCTATCGGGATCATATAATGGAAGTGATTGAAATTTTTTTTTCAAACCTTCCAAAATGTCTAATAAATCATTTTCTGCAGAAAAATTGGTTGAATTTTGAGCGGTAGGTTTATTATTCTCGTTACTTGAGTTTTCTGTACTCATAGAATTAATTGAATCACAATTTTTACTGGAACTGACAGATTCGTCGTTAAAATCTGAATTTGATAGTCTTCTGCATTTACAACATATCAGCGAATCGTCAGGAAATGTTGGAAATTTGTTTATTAAAGTTTTTGAAAATTTCCTTAAACTCTTACCTCTATGTCCTTCTAAATTTAAAGGATTAATACACCTATCTTTTTTTACAATAATCCTATCTTGAGTGTCCATCATTGAAAGAGAAAAAAAGTCCTAAAAAGGACAGATTAATATTTATTTCAAAATTTTTGCCTCTTAATAGTTTCCGAAAATTGTTGAGATTTTAGAACAAAAATAAAAAAACAGAAGACGGAAAAAGGAATGAAGATAAAAAAAAAGAAAACAAATTGGAAAGGAACTAAGTAGGATTCATAAAACCTAGGAGTAAATCGGAAATATATGATTTGATTGGATTATATCTGACTGTATGAACAAGTAGTTTTGAGTATGGTGATATCTACACGATAGAAAGCGTAGGCAGTTAGAAATGTAGTAAATAGTCGATTCCTCTCTTGGTGCTCTATGGCTCGATGTGGAGGGAGGATGTTGAATAGTGGGGTCAAATAGTTCGCTGATTGGCTCAAACCGTCACGTGAGAATTGCACACATCCTGATACTGAGATGCCAACGACCGTCACTAAACGTAACTGCGCTTGCGCTGCAAACCTTCTATTAATGGTAGAATAAAGCGCGTCTATTTAAAAAGCTTTACGGTATATATTATAATTATTAAAATATTAAGAAAACAAATAATTTTTTTTTCTTCTAATACAATATTATATAAAATTTTAAAAATTAATAATAATAATTAAATAAAAATAATAATATGATTTAAAATTTTTGGAAATTAATAATGATTATTAATAATTTCTCAGATATTTAATAATATATTGAAAGAAAAAAAATTATTTGAAATGTATTCTTTAAGATGTATTATAATTACAATATATGTATAGCGTTTTAAACAGTCGCGCTTTATCCTACCATTAAGAGAACGTTTGCAGCGCAAGCGTAGTTGCGTCTAAAATTCTTGACGCTTCTTACAACTATTTAACTATTACTTACATTGCGAAGTAAATTAGTAAATAAAAAAAATTTGATCACTTCTCCCTAAAACATTTCTTAATCTCTTTCAACAATGGATTTTTAAGTCAAGATTAATATAAACAAAGTTAGACAAGTATAACTTAAAACGACATAAAGGTAAGAACTTAAAAAAATTTCTAAAACCGTGTATAAGTCATGTAAAAATTTTCCTGACGTTTCACTGATTATGATTATAATGTAAATGAATATCATTTTTTGATTTTAAAGCCAAATTTTACAGTCCATGTATAAACTATAATTCTCTTAATTATGTAAGTGCAGTAAATTAAATCATCTTTATTAATGAAACTATTCTTAAAAATTACCTTAATTTGTTTGAAGAAAGTATTCTTTTATTAGTATCACGTAAAATTACAGTCATTAAAATCATCGCCTAATTGTATTAATTACCTAGAATCCAACCGTAATTTGTCAGTAACATTAAAGTCATATTACATTATTATATAAAGTACAAATGTTTTTATGTACTTTTCTTAATAATATTAGGATAATATTACATTATCATTACATTTAATAATACTATAATGTTAGGTAATAATTGTGATTTAATCTATACTTTAGGTTTAGAAAGTTTTGAAAGCCATTATTAATTCATTTGTCAGTCATTTTAGAACCCTCTTTATGAATTTTTGCATTCTGTCTTTGGATTCGTATTCAGCGACCGTGAAAACCTCCCGAGTAACAATATTCAGCTGATTTCAACAATTTAAAAAAAAATCTTCCGCCATATTGGATCCGCCATTTTGAATTTTTAAATTTTGACCTTGGATTCGTATTTAGCGACCCCAAAAACCCCCGAGTAACAATATTCATCTGATTTCAACAATTTAAAAAAAAAATCTGCCGCCATATTGGATCCGCTATTTTGAATTTTTAAATTCTGACCTTGGATTCGTATTCAGCGACCCCAAAAACCCCCGAGTAACAACATTCAGCCTAATTTAATTGAATTTATTGAATTTGAAAAATTAGTCCGCCATTTTGGATCTGCCATTTTGAATTTTGGGATTCAGATCACAAATTACTCCAAATTTGTATTCAGGGGATACAGAAATTTGAAAATTAGCGTTTGTAACTAATTTACATAACAAAATGTTAGAGTTTTTGAAGATTAACTTTTTTTTTAAATTTATGGCATATATTTGGCTGTGGTGGTCGCCATTTTGAAAATGCCAAAAATAGCCCATCGGCATTCGATTCTACGTAAAAAATGCTAAATTTTGAGCTATTTAACATTGCAATTGCTTCAAACCACGAGTGGACACAGTCATTTGCCTTTTCGTATGGAATGACCCATATATATATATATATATATATATATATATATATATATATATATATATATATATATATATATATGTATATACACTCAAATATATACATATTAACAATAAATCAAAAATTAATATAAGTCAACAAAAGAAAAGGTAAAGAGCTCATAGAGTTACCAGTACGTAATATCAAAAAATCTACTATTTATTTTAATTAAATACTCCAAAAATAATTTTTTAAACGAAAATTGGTTAGGTGCTTCCCTAATACTATTCGGTAGTTTATTCCACAGTTTTGAGCCTCTTACAATAAAAGATCGCTGTATCTTACAAGTACGATGAGAAGGTATTCTCAGAACATGATTCCTCTCTCGAAGTCTAGTATAACTAAATTCATTATTATTAATATAATCAAAAAATTTATAAAGGTAAGATGGAGTAAGTCTTTATTCCTATTTAAACTTTGCAAAACTATGTATGTCTTACGCGAGATTTCACAGACTTGCTCCTTCCATGAAAGGTCTCTATTTAAGAGTAATCCAAGGTCCCTCAATGTATCTTTATATAAAATCGGATTTCCATTTACAAATAAAGGAGGAAGGGTCATTAAAGTTTCCGAAAAAGGATAATTCGAAGGTGAAAAAACCATAGCATGAGTCTTTTTAGCATTAACCACTTCACTGACAGGGCGTTTCAAATGGCGTTCCACGTGCCGAGGCCTAGACTGGCAAAAACACCGAAATGGCGTTCCTAAAAAAAACTCTGTTTTTAAAGAGTGTACACCACATTTAACTTTTGTAAAGGAATATTTCTATAGTTTAGACATCAGAGAACAAGATTATCACAATAAAAATTTAAGTTTTTGCGCTTTTCCACGTTTTTCCGAAAGTTGAAATCGGCTATTTTTAATATTTTTCGACAAATAGCGTTCCACTTTCTTTCAATTTTTACACAATAAAACTTGTATTGTTATTGAAAAAAGATATTCACATACAGTATTATAATATAATAATATAACTTTTCATTATATATATATATAATATAAATAACTATTATTGATTATTATGAATGGTAATATTATACGTATATGTTTTTGCCAGTCTGGGCCTTGGCGCGTGGAACGCCATTTGGAACGCCCTGCCAGTAAAGTGGTTAAGAGAGAGCATATTGTCTTTAGACTATTGAACAACATAATCAATATCCAACTGTATTTTTAAGCAAATCCGATAGTGCATGCAGAGGGCCAGATAAGTAAAATTTAAAATCATCTGCATATTTATGAAATTTGCAATATTTGAGCCCTTCTCCAAGATCCAATACAAACATAATAAAAAGTAAAGCAGAGAGATGCACCCTGGGGTACACCACATTCTAGTCTGTCCCATTCTGCAAAATTTCCATTGCTATCAATAACTTTATGAAATCTAGAATTAACATAAGTTTCAAACCATCTACACACAGATACAGATACATTGAAGTTCCATAACTTACTAATCAATATTGAATGATTAACTGAAGGAAAATCCTTCGAGAAATCGAAAAACACAGCTATAGTAATACATTTAGCATCCATGGCTAGTTTTATGTCAGAAGTAAATTTAATAGCTGCTGTACATGTCCTGTGTTTCTTACGGAATCCAGATTTCAAAGGTTCGAAAAGGTTGTTTACAGATAAATAAAATGTTAATTGATCACATATAATTTTCTCAAGTGGTTTTGACATGGCACAAATTATAGAAATCGGTCTAAAATCAGTCGGAGTTTTAGGATTATTTATTTTAGAAATAGGTCGAATAATACTAGTCTTCCATATGTCAGGAAAAATCCCAGTTTGAAGCGAATAATTGTATATGTGTATGAGAACAGGAAAAATGACAGGCAGGGCCAATTCAATCATATTAATAGAAATAGAATCCGGTCCAACAGCGTTAGTTTCAACCTGAGCCAAACTGTTCAGTAAGGCTTCAGGGGTTAAATCAGCAAAGAAAAATTCATTTTCATCAAATATATCTTTTATGTTATTTTTTCTACCATATTATTTGTATTTTTGTTATATTGCTTATTTTAGTTTACTTTCGAATTATGTAATTAGATTGAACATTATGTACACAGTTTCTTCGAGGGCTAACAGCTCTAGGAACTTGATTTCTTTAAATAAATAAATATTCAAGCTTGAATGATTTAAATCGGTTTATTTATTTAGGAACAATAAAATTTTGTTTAAAAAGTTGAAAAAAAATTCATTTTGCAATAACTTTTATAAAAAACAATACTTTTATTTATGTTTTTGGTAAACACATTCCTAAGGGCAAATAGAAATGTTTTCTTAACATTTTTACATTTCAACATTAAAAAAAATACTTTTTATTCTTCATGAAAATTTAACTAATTCTGACCCTATTGCTTTAAGTTAATTATGAAAATTGTTTGCCTCAATAATGGATAGATTTTAATTCAAATAAATATTTATTTGCATCATTAAAATAATTATTTTGAAATAACTAAATATTTATTTCTATCATATAACAAAAATAACAAATTTTGTCCTTAGAAAATAGAAAATGAATTAAAAACATTGAATCCATTTTATTAACAGAAAAATATTTTTTTAAATTCAAAATTATTTTTTTTATAACTTCTCTTGAAAAATGTACATCATATTATGTTTTATATATTTTTTAGAATAGCTTTCAGTACAAAAAAATAATTTAAATATCTTAAATTTTTTGTCTAACTTTGATCCGTCTAATAATTTAAAGTGGATATTGTTAAGATTTTTGAACAATATATATTAGTCACTGACTTTTTGCTTTTGAATCAGCAAAGATTACTAATAAATTAATAAAACTGACTATTTATTAGTAAATTTTACTAATTCAAAGTCACTAAATAATTAGTTAAAAATTTAGGAAATACCTTTTCCGACCTAAAATTTATCGCTCTTTCGGAATATGAAGCTAAATTTTTTTTAATTATCTTAAAAAAAAATGTGTAACAATTTTATTGCTAAAAAACACACTTTTACGGAAAAAATTTTTTTTAATTATTATTTTGACATGGAAAACTAAATAATATAGTCATATGTAAGGTGTAAGTAATAGTTTCCTATCATGTCAATATCATGAAAGTCATAATTATTATATAAGCATTTCGATCAGGTCAACGCTGATCATCTTCAGTATTAGCGATTCCAACAGTTCAACCAGCGCTTCAGTGGTTAAACGTTGAACTAATATGTACGTGACACTTTCATAATAAACACATGGCAAAGAGCTACCGAAATTAAGATTTCGTTAAATTTAATTAATTATTATATTATAGATTTTTAAAATGTCATGTATATTAAACTTAAACATGTGCTAAATGATCTTAAAGGTTTTTTCGCTTTTTTAATAGCAACAAAAGAAGTTGCAAACACATTATTGTTCTCAAGTGTCAGAGAGAAAAGTTTCTCTTTCATCTCGGAATGACTTGGATCAATGGAAAATAACTATTTCATAAAAGATTTAAACATAACATAGTTTTTTCCAAAATTGTAAAACTAGAAATCTTAAAATAATTAAAAATTAATTTTCATCAAATTATTTGCATTAAAATTCATTTATTGTTAATTTTGAGGTTATGTTTGGATTTTTCTTTTTTCTTTACAAAACGTTTACTTAGAAACATTTATTTAACAACAAAAATTATCGATTTAATATTTACAGGATTTGGATTGGTCTTAATTTTTCTGAGACATAAATTAAAGTCAATTTTGATAAAAGAGTAACTTTTCTCTCTGACACTTGAGAACAATAATGTGTTTGCAACTTCTTTTGTTGCTATTAAAAAAGCAAAAAAAACCTTTAAGATCATTAAGCACATGTTTAAGTTTAATATACATGACATTTTAAAAAATCTATAATAAAATAATTAATTAAATTTAACGAAATCTCAATTTCGGTAGCTCTTTGCCATGTGTTTATTATGAAAGTGTCACGTACATATTAGTTCAACGTTTAACCACTGAAGCGCTGGTTGAACTGTTGGAATGGCTAATACTGAAGATGATCAGCGTTGACCTGATCGAAAAGCTTAAATAATAAATATGACTTTCATGAAATTGACTTGATAGGAAACTATTACTTACACCTTACATATCGTCGCTTGGGGGCAGCAACATGCCGACTCAGCTAAACGGTGAAAAAGATGCCGTTTAAAAAAGAAAAGTGGAAAACATGCCGTTTCGCGAAAGCGCTGAGAAACATACCTTCTTCAAACGAACGGTGAAGAACATGCCTTTTCAACCGTTAATATTTAATATAATATTAAATAAATAAATAATTAATATAATAATATTAATAATTATAAATTAATCAATTATTTAAATTAATTAATTAATCATTAATTGTTTATAATAAATATAATATTATTAATTATTTATAATTAATATAATATTATTAATAGAATGTTATTAATATAATATCAATATTAAATATTAACGGTTGAAAAGGCATGTTCTTCACCGTTCATTTGAAGAAGGTATGTTTCTCAGCGCTTTCGCGAAATGGCATGTTTTTCACTTTTCTTTTTGAAACGGCATCTTTTTCACCGTTTAGCTGAGTCGGCATGTTGCTGCCCCCAAGCGACGATATGATATATTCAGCTACAAGTCGAAACTAAAAAACTAGATCTAATTATAATTAAATAATATAGTCTCAAAAGCACAAAATATAGCGTCCTCGAACTTTTAGCAATAAGAAGCCACACTCAAAGAAATTTTCTGTCATTACTGACATAATTATGGCTAATTCTGCATAATGAATCACTGTATTAACCTTCGCGCTACTGGACGGCCACCCGGGGTGGCCAACTAATACATAATGTTGAATATCTCCTCGAATTTTGTAACAATCAAATCGCCATTT
Source organism: Leptopilina drosophilae (assembly GCA_032873175.1). Classification (NCBI taxonomy): domain Eukaryota; kingdom Metazoa; phylum Arthropoda; class Insecta; order Hymenoptera; family Figitidae; genus Leptopilina; species Leptopilina drosophilae. The sequence goes on along the minus strand of CM065480.1, from coordinate 23,639,499 downwards.
TAACTCACTGAACAAAATTTTATCTACTTTTGGAAAAAACAAAAATAAATTTTTTTAAAACATTTCTTCTTATTTATTTATAACAATTAAAAAAGTATGTACGAGAATACTGAAAATTGACCGGGTGTTTGTTTCGTATATTGCAAAAAAATATAAATAAAATCGTTAAACTTTTACAGTAAAATTGTTTTATATCAATAAATAAAATATATTATGATATTATAATACATTTTTTATTTGTTTAAACAAATTATTGTTGTTATTCACCAACTTATTCCAGAATACACCTAGAAAGTTGCAGTTTGTTCCTAATTTTGCAATTTACTAAAAAAAAATTTAAATAAATAAAAAAAGAATAAAAAGTAAAAGAATAAAAAAAATAAAAATACAGTATTTGTATTAACACATAATTAATTTAAAATAAAGAATAAAAGTTGAATAAAAATTAAACTATTTTTTAAACAATTTTTAAACAAATTATTGTTGTTATATACCAACTTTTTCCAGAATGCACCTAGAAAGTTGCAGTTTTTTCCTAATTTTGCAATTAACTAAATCTTATATAATTACTAACAAAGAATAAAAATTTAACTATTGTTTAAACAATTTTTAAACAAATTATTGTTGTTACTTACCAATTTTTTCCAGAATGCACCTAGAAAGCTGCAGTTAAATTGTTTAAAAAATAGTTTAATTTATATTTAACTTTTATTCTTTATCTGTAATCATAAAAGATTCAGTTAATTGCAAAATTAGGAAAAAACTGCAACTTTCTAGGTGCATTCTGGAAAAAGTTGGTAAGTAACAACAATAATTTGTTTAAAAAATTGTTTAAAAAATAGTTAAATTTTGATTCAACTTTTATTCTTTATCAGTAATTATATAAGATTTAGTTAATTGCAAAATTAGAAAAAGACTGCAACTTTCTAGGTGCATTCTGGAAAAAGTTGGTATAGAACAACAATAATTTGTTTAAAAAATTGGTTAAAAAATACTTAAATTTTTATTCAACTTTTATTCTTTATCTGTAATCATATAAGATTTAGTAATTTGCAAAATTAGGAAAAAACTGCAACTTTCTAGGTGTATTCTGTAAAAAGTTGGTAAATTATAACAATAATTTGTTTAAATAATTTTTAAATAATAAAACATAAATGTTTTATGTTATAAATGTCATAAAACATTATTAAGATACAGTATTTGTATTAACACATAATTATATTCAAAACTTTTGATGAATTTTAATCGTTTTGGGAACATAATAGTAAAAAAGCGTTTGGCCACCCCGGGTGGCCGTCCGGTACTCCGCGTATACAAAAAGTATTGGTAGCGCGAAGGTTAAAATGAACTACAACTTCCAAAACAGTTTGGTTAATCCAGCAATACGAATGACAGAAATAGAGAACAGTAAATGTCAAACAGCCTTCATATGTCTAACATAACCTCACTTATGTGCTAATCTGACAGATTGTATGACTACTTCAACCAAAATTCTGACCCAGAAGTTTATGGCTGAATTCTCGAAAGCATTTCTTTTAGTGCATAATTCCCTTTTTAAAAATTCAAGATGTCGGATATAAAAATAGACATTTTTCAAAAATGAAAAGACCGGAAAAAAAATTAGGGTAATTTTATTCAAAAGTGATTGGATTTGCTTGAAAATGGGTACTCGGGGGTTTTTGGGGCCGCTGATTACGATTTTGATGTCAGTTTTTTAAAATTCATGATGGTGGATCCAATAAGGTGGACAGTTTTTTAAAAAATAATTGTATTTGCTTAAAAATGGTCATTCGGGGGTTTTTGAGAATGCTGCGATTACGAATTTGACTTCTGAACAATATTTTATTTATCCTCCACGCCCGTTAGCCGTCATCAAAATTTTTATTTACGTTGCTCCACTCTTACCACAAGGAGGTCGATGTGCAAAAAGCCACTCATTTTATTTATTTAATATATTAATAAATCTAGATATATTATGCGAATAGGCAAGGAAGTTAGTCTTTTGATTAAGATTAAGTATTTGGTAAGAAATCGTAAGTAAAATAGAATTATTTCACTGAAAATTTAGTGAAACTTTATTTACTAAATCAACCACAACCATTCTTCGCTTGCCCATATGCATAATACATCTAGATATTAATAGGCAATTGTTTTTTACTAATCGAGAAGATCATCATTCCCAGAAAGACTTGTAATTAATTATTAGCATAATTTCGAGAGCAAGAAGACAGAAACGGTTTCATAGTAGTAAAGAGATTGATGTAGAAGAAGATGAATAGGCCATGGATATAAAATTAAAAAATAGTGACTTTTTGTACGTCAGCCTCCTTCTGGTAAAAACTGCACAACGTCAATAAAATTTTATTTACGGCTAACGGACGTAGAAGATAAACATAATATTGATCTGAAGTCAGACTCGTAATCAGCATCCTCAACAATACCCGACTGACCATTTTCAAGCAAATACAATTACTTTCTAAAAAAATTTCCTCCATATTGGATTCACCATTATAAATTTTGAAAAAGTGACATCACATTAGTAATCAGCATCCCCAAAAACCCCCAGTACCTATTTTCAAGAAAATCCCATCACTTTTTAAAAAATATGTCCGACATATTTGATCCGCCATTTTGAATTTTAAAAAGTAACATCAGATTCGTAATCAGTGACCCAAATAACCCTATAGTAGCACGTTTCGCAGAGATTTAACAAAAATTTTATTTTGTCTGACATATTGGATCGTTCATATTTAAATTTCTCTTATGTCAATAAGATTAAATAAAGTACGCATAAAGAGTAAGTTTTTGCGCTAATCAAAAATTATTTTTACTATTAAATTCATGTTTTTCAGCATAAAGTAGAATTTATTATTCTCCATAGCTACTTTAAAATTGACGTATAAGTCCGCCATCTTGGATTTTTAAAAAAGGCCACGATGCAAATAAAAAAAGATGCTTGAAGCTTCAATTTATCCGTATGACGATTTTTTCGTTCAAATAAAAAGTAGACAGATAGGAGATAAAAGTTGACAAAGAATGCCCCATCTATATACATAAGATGAGACTTTTGTATGTAAATTGCTCAGAAGAGTTTGTGTGTATGTATGTTTGCATATATGTATTCATGTATGTCCGTATGTCACAGAATCTTTGTTCGCGTATCACTTAAAAACGGCTGAATTGTTTAAAACAAAATTTAGCAGAATGTTAGACCTTGGGCCAAGGATGGTTTACAAATTTACAGATTTAAAAAATATTAATTAGAACAAGAGATATTCAATTTTTTCAAAAAAATTTAAATTTTACATTTAAAAAAAATGCTTTCAAACTTTCTATAATTGAGTATAACATATTATTGAGTCATATTTCAGAATAGTTTTGCAAAAAAATGTCCTATAACTAAGATGTAAGTATAAACATGACTTTAAAACAATTCGAAAAATCGGAAATATCTAAATTTTATATTTTTTAATGAACTGCTTTTAAACTATCTACAATTAAGTATTACATATTATTTAGTCATATTTTAGCAAAATTTTGCAAAAAATAGTGTTCTATAACTAAGATTTAAGTAGAAAAATGTTTTCAAAACATTTTAAAAATGAAAAGCTTTAAAGTTTACATTTTTTAATGAATTACTTTTAAACTCTGCATAATAGAATAATAGATGTTATTTAGTCACATTTTAGCATAATTTTGCTGAAAAAATAGTATGACTAAGATGTAACTATAAAAATATTTTCAATGTTAAAAAATCGAAAAAATGATAATTGTTATTAACCCATTAAGAACGGGTTGTACAAAATTTGTACATAATGTTTAAAAACATACTTCAATCTTAAAAAGCACGAAAAATAATTTGTAAATACACTTTTCTTATGTATCTTGAATCCGTCTTTCGAATGGCGTACTAAAAAAACTGAAAAATGATAAATAAACTGACGCCTTCCGTTCATTTAATGCTTATTGAAAAACGAATGTAAGATGATTCTTATTCACTTTTTGGTGCAAGACAATGCTTATTCTATTTTCTGTGCAATAAAATGTTTATTCAAAATTCTATGAGAAAATGTACATTCTGAAATTAGCTTATTCTATGAATTTCATAAAGTTTTCAAGTCAGTATAATTTATAATTGCAATTGCTTAGAAAATATTTCTTAATACGTGTGATAGGATCCGTGTTTAAAGTTTCTTATAACAATAGACACGTTCTAAAATTCTCAGATATTTGATTGCAATTTAATATTAATAGGAAATTTAGGGTTACATTTATTATTCTGTCAGTGGCAATTGTTTTGCACACAATTTTGAATAAGCATTTTATTGCACGGAAAATCGAATAAGCATTGTCTTGCACCAAAAAGTGAATAAGAATCATCTTGCATTCGCTTTTAAATAAGCATTATATGAAGAATTTAATATCCAAAATAGTCCTATGTTGTTCCTCTACTATTTTTAACACGATATTTCTATCAGTAGAATGTTTGTTGAAGGGTTTAGAGTAGTATATCTATAGGGGTTCTGCTCCAGGTCGGTAAGGTAGATTCCTACTTTATAATTGGTTGATAGGGATGTTCTACCTTACCGACCGAGTTTTTAGTACCGGTTACCACCGCTAGATGACGCCACCGCTGAATTCAAACGGCGGGATATTTAAATTTTATTTTCGTAATTTAAAGTCTATTGGTAGGGGTGTTCTACCTTACCGACCGAGTGTAGTTCCGGCTGCCGCCGATAGATGACGCCACTTGCGAATTCCAAACCCCTTTGGCGGGAAATTTAAAAATTTATTTTCAAACTTTTAAGTTTATTTGAAGGGATGTTCTACTTTACCGACAAGGTTCACGGTTAATCCAATAGATGGCGTCACTAAATTTTTAATATTAGTGAAAAATTATTATATAAAAAATATTAATTGTAAACATTTGTTTATTATTAATATTTATTCTAAAAAACTGTTTAATTAAGGTAAGTGTAAATAATTTTTTGTTTACTAATATTATTATTAATTATTTATTAATTTTAATAGTTTATCAATATAGGTAAGTGAAATTAATACTTAAAACTTTAATCAGCGTTTTGAATTCAAATTGAATTTCGCGCGTTACCGGCGGTGAGCTCGTTGCCGGCGGTGAGCTCGTTGCCGGCGGTGAGCTTACAGTAGTTCAAGTCAACCGCCACACGCAGCAGAGTGGTGTGCGCACTTAGTGGGGGAACCGCTTGGTGGGGAGAGAGACCTACGAGGGTGACTAGCACGCAGTAGAGAGCTCATTCCAGATCGCGGAGAGGCATAGATGCTCTCCACGATGGAGAGCTGCCGGTGCTACCACTGCGTCGTGAGGATGGTGTCCGAGTACAATGTAAGTATACTATAATATAATGTAATATAATATAATATAAATTCATTAGTTGCAGAATGAAGGGAATGAGATGCCATTTCCGACGACTCCACCAAGGTATCTGTGGCATCGTCCGGAGACGAATCCACCCTGGGTGGAATTGGGAACACCACCTTCGTCACCAGAGCTGTCACCGCTGCATGCAATGTACCCTATGTGGCGGCCATATTCACCACCCTGGACGTTGGTGGAACGACCGCTGACACCACCTAGGTCTCCGACACCTCAACTCAGGATGGAACCGGAGTCTTCCCCACCCTTCATTCAGTTGGGGACTCCACCCAGGCCGCCTACACCGGTGGAATGGCTACTTACAACTCCGCCAGGAAGTCCGCCACGGTGTAGGTCACCGATACCGATACCCAGGGTGCAGTCTTCCGAGCCCAGGGTAGAGGAGAGAGAGAGCCGGCGGGACCTCCACCAGAGGCGCAGCCCCCGCCCGCTCACGGCCGACGTCGCTGCGGTCGTTGCCATCGACGTCGGCGCGTAATTTTAAATTTAAGTTTTATTTTTAAAAATGAATAAATTTATTTTTTTTTTGTAAATTAGTATATTTATTTTGCGGATCCTATGTATACATTGTTACGTCTGCGTTATAGTAAGGATATTGCGCATGCGCGAATGGTTGAGGGAAAATTTAGGAGTAATTTTCTGATAATGCTGCTGCTGAACCTGTGAACAGAAGAACAGCTAATGACTAAACTCGCTACAATCCCTGAATATATACCCCGAAATCCCCACTCTTACCTTTCCCGCATGCGCAGTAGACTATTTATCCCCACTCTTACCTTTCACGTATGCGCAGAAGACAATTTACCCCCACTTTTGCCTTTCGCGCAAGAGTGGGGGTAAATTGTCTACTGCGCATACGTGAAAGGTAAGAGTGGGGATAAATAGTCTACTGCGCATGCGGGAAAGGTAAGAGTGGGGATTTCGGGGTATATATTCAGGGATTGTAGCGAGTTTAGTCATTAGCTGTTCTTCTGTTCACAGGTTCAGCAGCAGCATTATCAGATTCCCCTTGCCATTACTAATTGTCTTTTTTTGTTATATTTACTATCTTTTTTGTTATATTTACTGTCTTTTTTGTTACATTTACTGTGTTTATTGCATTTACTTTGTATTGGTTTGTAGGTTAAGTTCTTTAGTTTGTAAGTTCGTTTTGTTTAGTATAAGTATTTTAGTTTGTAAGTTCATTCTTTTGTTAGTTTGTAAGTGTGTTCTTTTGTTAGTTTGTAAGTGTGTTCTTTTGTTAGCTTGTAAGTGTGTTTCTTTAGATTTCAGGTGCAGAGATGAAGCGGAAAGTGACGACCACCGATGGACTACCACGTAAGTATCCGAATTACGGTACTATTCTCGACGAGAGTGAAGTCACTGTTACTCTCATCAATGAGGCTCTAGAGTTGATTCCATATTTGAGTGACGTAAATTTAAAACGTTCATTCGTTGAACGATGGATTGTAGAATTCTCACAACATGAAAACTTGTTGTCAAGTATTCTCAAGTCGATGTACTTTACACATCAAAAGAAAAGATGTGTGAGCATTCTACAATCTATCATTAGACTTCGCGCATTGTTTGAATCTCACATAGTAGATGGCGCTGGAATCGGTGATCCAGATATTAATAAACGTGTTCGCTGGGCAGAATGTGAGAGTGCTTTCGCGTGTAGATAGTATACCAATACCATCTTAAATTTAGTACATATTGATATAAGCGCGTTTTTAGACGATGGGTCCACACTATTTCAGGACTACATTAGAGGTGCCTTAAATAAGAATGGACCCATCGTCGTGTATGGCGTCCTCATCGCAAACTTCAAAAGGGTGGTGAATGATGAAGCAGTAGTGAAGCCGATTCCCTTTGGAACCAAGGCCAACAACATCTTCCCCACAACCATTTTAGATGAGTGGTTCGAGCAGAACATCAAGCAACCGATTCTGCATAGTGTTGAAGAGTTCTACGCTAAAGGATCAAATTGGAATCTTCAATCAATTATAAGATTAGAAATCAATGTAAATAAGTATAATCCGATGCGTGCGAGCTCTTACATTAGTTTACCTTGACAAATTAAAAACAAGCATGCATGTATTAATGTTGAAAATGCGGATAAAAAGTGCTTCAAATGGGCTATACTTTCTGCTTTACATCCAAATGTATCACATCCTGAGCGCGTTTCCAGTTATAAAGAATTTAAAGATCAATTGAATTTTGAGGGAAGTGAATTCCCAGTAACACTTAAAAGTGTTCTAAAATTTGAAAAAATTAATGACGTTTCGGTTAATGTCTACGGCCTTACAAAAAGGTATGGTGATTTTTCTGTACACCCTCTACACCTAACTTCTGAAAAAAGAGACAAGCATGTAAATCTCTTTAAAGTTGCCGACATGTATGTGGATGAAAGTGATGATAACACTGTATTGTATGACAATGATAACTTTATGAACTTCCATTATGTATGGATAAAAAATTTATCTGCACTTCTGTTTAAACAATTGTCAAATTATAAAGGTAAAAAACATATTTGTGACCGTTGTCTACACTATTTCAATTCGTTAGAAAAACTAAATTTACACATTGAGAATTGTAAGAAAGTGAATGAATGTAACATTACATTACAGACGCCTGATAAAAGTTTAATTACATTTAAAAATTATCAGAATAAAGAGAGAGTACCGTATGTAATTTACGCCGACTGTGAAAGTCTACTTTTTCCCGCCGATGAAGATGTAGACAATTTAAGGAAAACTGAGGTATTTCAGCGTCACAAACTCTTAAGCATCGGCTATTATATAAAATGCAGCTACGATGAATCATTATGTAAATATGTACCGTGCCCGAAAAATGAATCCGACCCTGCAAAATGGTTTGCGGAGGAGTTAGAGCAGATTGCGGAGAAAATTGATACGGTTTTTAAAAATCCGATTCCGATGGTTGCTTTAACTTCTCAAGAAATCAATGATTTTAAGCGAGCGACAGTCTGTCACATTTGTCAGCAGAAAATATCGGTAAGCGAAAAGAAAGTCCGCGATCACTGTCACCTTACTGGCAAGTATAGGGGTGCTGCCCATGAATCGTGCAATCTAAACTACCAAGACTGTCAAACGATCCCCGTAGTCTTCCACAATTTAAGCAGTTACGACGCCCATTTTATAATACACGCGATCTCGACGAGCTTTGAAGGGAAAATGGACCTCCTCCTCATTAACAAAGAGAAGTATATCTCTTTTACTAAACATGTCAAGGGGAGTACGGTAACAGATCTGGACAAAATAAAATTACTAACGCGTAAAGGTGTGTTCCCTTACGAGTACTTTGACTCAAAAAGTAAGCTCGATGAGATAGAATTACCCCCGATCGAAAAATTTTATAGTACTCTGTATGACGCTGGTATTTCTGATGATGAGTATGCGCATGCGCAAAATGTATGGACCGAGTTTAACTGTAAAAATCTATATGACTATGTCTATTTGTATATGAAAACTGATGTATTGTTACTTGCGGATGGATGTCTTTGAAAATTTTCGAAAAGAATGTGTTAAAGCGTACGGGTTAGATCCTGCTCACTATTATACGACCCCCGGTTTAACTTGGGATGCTATGCTCAAGTACACGAAAATAGATTGCAACTAATAACCGATATCGATATGATTATGTTTGTTGAGTCTGGTATTAGAGATGGCATAAGTCAATGCTGCAACCGATATACTATAGCGAATAATCCATATATGGAAAATTACGATGGTATCAAAGATACTAGCTACATCATGTACTTCGATGCCAACAATTTATATGGTTGGGCAATGACTCAAGCGCTCCCTTATGGCGGCTTTAAATGGATTGAAAATGTCGACAACTTCTTCAATTTTAATGTACCCGATGATTCACCTGTTGGGTACATACTCGAAGTTGACTTGGAGTATTCTGAAAATCTCCATGATACTCACAAAAACATGCCATTTTGCGCCAAAAATGTGAAACCACCCCTATCGAAACAGGAGAAATTATTAACAACTCTTCAGTCAAAAGAAAAATATGTGATCCACTATTGAATTCTCAAACAAGTTGTCGCCAACGGTATTAAGCTTGTTAAAATTCATAAAGTCTTGCAGTTTAAGCAATCAAGATGGCTTAAACCGTACATCGATTATAATACGATGATGCAAACCAACGCCAAGAATGAGTTCGAGAAAAATTTGTTCAAGCTCATGAACAACGCTGTGTACGGCAAGACGATGGAAAATGTTTGTAAACATGTCGACATTAAGCTTATCACCCAATGGTTTGGCCGCTATGGAGCTGAAGCCCTAATCTCTCGCCCGACACGGTGGGTTTTAAACCATTTTAACCTAAAGGTGCTCCCAGTGTAAATGTTTTTTCATATATTGAATCTGTAGACTTTTCTAAGTGTTTTGCAAAAAAACCAAAATCTTTCATCGAGCCGTTTTTGAGAAAATCGATTTTTTAGGTTAAAAAATTTAGTTTTAGTATTTTTATTTAAAGTATGTGCAGGATTGTAATGCAAATTGATTCTAAAATTAATTTTTAGCAATAAGAGTATTTTCTAGTGTTATTATAATTTTATTATACTATTATTATTATTATTATTATTATATTATATCATTATAATTATCATAAAAATTAAAATCATTAAAGTGCGATTTTTAAATTTGTGTGTAATTGTTTTTGCGGTATTCAATTTTTATACACTATCTGTTATTCAACAAGTTTTGACGTTTAAAAATGTCGAAGGACCATGCGAGAACACACGATGAAAATCGTTTAAAAGTCTGTTTATTGTGTTTTCATAGTACGAAAAAAATGTTTGAAATTAAGAAAATGTTAAAATCCGACATTGAAAAATTGTTTCCTGACTATGTTGACGATGAAAGAATACCTAGCGCTTTATGTAGTGCATGCAAAAGAAATGTTTCCGAAGTGAAAAGTGGAAAAAATAAGGAGTTAATATTTCCCGATTTGTCAAAGTTTTACTCTCGAAAAACCCGATCAAAAGATCAGACAAAATGTAAATGTCACCTTTGTGAACTGGCATTCGAACGTCAAAAATTATATTTTCCACAAGAGAATAGAGATCGAAGACCGCTGGCCAATATTTCAAATATTGTAACTCGTAAGTAACCTCACTGGGACATTTTCATTTTAAATATTTTTATTTAAGGGCTTTGTAATTGTTATTTAACCGATGGTAAATTACGGTGGTGAGACTCCGTGGCTTGCGATCATCGAGGTTAAGCAACGTCTAGTGCGGCTAGTACTTGGATAGGTGACCGCTCTTCGACTCGCGCTATAGCTCGGTGTTTTTCTCACTACTTTCGTAATTTTATCAAGCAGGAGGACGTACTCGCAAATGCGAGAACTCCTAATTTCAAGACGTTCTGTGGACGCAAAACTTAGTAAATTAAGATGTAGCTTGCAAGAAAAATTTCCTCGGGATACTTGAACGCTAGTCTTAAGGCAAAAGACGAGTGTATAAATAAATAAAAATAAGTAATTGTTATTTCAGAGAAGGAAAAAATACCAGATCTGGAAAAACGTTGCAGTCGTTGCTTTTCGATGATTGCAAAAGGTAATTCTCACAAGTGTTCTTCATCCTCTTTAGTTGAGAATTTGAGTGCTTGTTTAAGCAGTTCATCTCAAAAAGTACAAGATCAAATTATAGCATCTGTAATTAAGAAAAAAACGATTGAAGAGGCTACAAATACAAAAAGTTCAGCATTGCAACTTAGTCAACGTTTCGGTGGAAAACCTTTGAAAATTACTATTGACGGAAAAAAAGAAAGCACATTAAAACAATCAACAATTAGTGTGGACGATATATTTAAAATAAAGTCGAATTTAAATCTTTCCAATCGCGCCACACAGGAAATTGCTTCAGCTATACGTGTAGCTACAAAGAATAGGAGAATTATTGAATGCGGATTGAAAGACAAGCTCAAAACCAAAACTCATTCTGTTGACAAGTATTTCGGCTGCAAAGAATTTAAATTTTTAAATATCACAGCGAATAAAGTTTCCAACGATGCAAAAACTGTAATTTACTGTACGGATCTATCTGCTTTTATTGAGCATGTGAAGGAAGAACGACAAATGTCTGAAATGCATTTGAAAATCGGTATTGACGGTGGAGGGGGATTTTTAAAAATTTGTTTGTCGGTCCAATCACTGGATAATGAACATCCTATAACTAGACGTTCTTTGTACGAGGATGGCATTGCAGCCAAACGTTTTAAAGACTCTGGAGTAAAAAAACTCTTCTTACAGACTGTGGCTCCGAAAACGAAAGAGAATTACAAAAATGTTTCACAGTTATGGAAGGAATTAAATATTTGCACGTTTGATGCTACAATTGCGACCGATTTAAAATTAGCAAATATTTTAGTGGGCATAATGTCTCATAGTAGTAACTATCCATGTACGTGGTGCTTTACAAAAAAAATCAACTTCATACTTGCGGTATTTACAGAACAGCCCAAAATACGCTCGAAAATTACAATAAATGGTGTGATGCCGGCGCAATAAAATCAGAAGCGAAGAATTTTTACAACTGTATCAACCCACCATTACTGAACACTGATAGCGACAAAACATTTCTCGATCTCATTCCGCCACCAGAACTACATTTGATGTTGGGCGTGGTGAATGTAGTATTTGGAAGTCTTTTAAAACAATTTGAAAAAGAAGCTCTAGCTTGGGCAACGGAATGTCACGTTCAACGTGAAATAACAAATTCTGGACCATCTTTTAAAGGAAATTCATGCAAAATTCTGTTAAACAAAGTAGACCTTCTACGAAGATCAGCAAACCTGGAAATTCTAAAATATGTCAAAGTGTTCGCAGACTTTAACAACGTTGTTGATGCGTGTTTTGGAAGTGATTTGGATACTAATTTTCAAAATTACATAGCTACATTTAAATTAAGCTATACTGATTTGGGAATAAGCATTACTCTGAAGGTGCATGCTGTACTTTTTCACGTAAAAGATTTTTGTGAACAAAGGCAAGTAGGCTTAGGACGCTTTAGTGAGCAAGCGATGGAGGCTGTTCACCACGACTTTAAGAATGTTTGGGAAAAACATAAAGTATCTTATAATCACCCTGATTACTCAAAAAAAATTTTAAAAGCAGTTTGCGAATATAACAGTATTCACGTCTAAAGAAACTTTTACATTTTTAGTACACTCTCCTTAAACTTATTTATTGCCTTATTGAAATTATTAATTTACCTAGTTTTTTTTAAATGTAGTTTATAAACAAACCATTGTTATTACGTTGACATTGTTATTTTAAATATATTTTACCACAAAAATAATGTGTTTTCATAATAACGTTTATTTTGTTATAATTCTGCACATACTTTAAATAAAAATACTAAAACTAAATTTTTTAACCAAAAAAATCGATTTTCTTAAAAACGGCTCGATGAAAGATTTTGGTTTTTTTGCAAAACACTTAAAAAAGTCTCCAGATTCAATATATGAAAAAACATTTACAGTGGGAGCACTTTTAGGTTAAAATGGTTTAAAACCCACCGTGCCGAATTTCCACAGTCGAGCGATATTCGACGAAAATCTGGTTGCCATTGAACTGCGTAAAACTGAAGTACTACTCAACAAACCAATCTATGTGGGGTTAAGTGTGCTCGATGTTTCCAAGACGCTTATCTACGATTTTCACTACGGGTATATGTTAAAAAAATACGGTGACAATTGTAAACTGATGTATACCGATACAGACAGTCTAATCTACGAAATTAAATGTAAAGATGTCTACAATGACATGAAAAATGACATCCAAAAGTTTGATACGTCAGACTATCCCGCAAACAACGCGTACGACATTCCGCAAGCGAACAAAAAGTACTCGGTCTTATGAAAGACGAGTGTAACGGCAAGATCGTTACCGAATTTGTTGGCTTGCGGAGTAAGATGTACAGCGTACGTGTTGAAGGTCAAGACTTTATTAAAAAAGCCAAAGGTATTAAATCCGGCGTTGTGAAAAAATCGATTCAGTTTGATGATTATGTAAAATGTTTGCGAGATTTCGATATTCAAACTCGAACACAATATAACATCAGATCGCCGCTACACAATGTCAAAACTGTAAAACAGATAAAAGTAGCCTTAAGTCTGCAAGACGACAAACGATATTTGTTACCGGGAAGTACCGACACTCTTCAGTGGGGACATTATGCAATCCCCACAATCGACGAATGAATTTTGTAAAATATTATAATAAAAGGTTTGTTAATAAATTAAACAATTGTACATTAATTAAATGTGTTTTTATTTAAAAAATCCTTATACTTATATACATATGATTAAAACTTGTATTAAGATAATATAAATGTGCAAATCACCCCTAGTAATTTAACGCAAATGCCAATCAGCCAGCAAAGCAATCAAAGATTAATGTAAACGTAGAACCTCTTTATAAATCAAAACTACTTCCAACAGCAAACATTTACAATGCCAGTGCCAACTGATTTAATATTGATTCATTATTGATTCATTATTCATTCATTATTGATTGAATCAATATTCATAGTTGATTCATTATTGATTCATAGTTGATTCATTATTGATTCATAGTTGATTCATTATTGATTCATTGTTGATTCATAGTTGATTTATTAAATTTGGCACTGGCATTGTAAATGTTTGTTGTTGGAAGTAATTTTGATTTATAAAGAGGTTCTACGTTAACATTAATCTTTGGTTGGTTTGCTGGTTGATTTACATTTGCGTTAAATTAATAGGGGTGATTTGCGAATAATAGATTATACACTTGTTTTATCTTCCCAAGTATTGTGAGAATTATCAAAGCCAAGCCATTTGACGAGAACTTTGTTTCCACGTGTCTTGAGAATTTTTTCTACAAGATAAATATCTGGATATTTCACTTTAAGAAGTTCCTCTTCATACAATCCTCCACTGATGGGTTGTCCTTGATAATCCTTAAGCTTGTAAGTCACTGGTTGAGTTGATACAACTTGATCCACGGTGAATATTTCTGTTGTCCAATTAGGTGTGTATTCTTTTTCGAAAACGTTTTTATATTTGCTTACTCGAACTTTGTCACCAATTTTATATATTGGCCGTCTCAAAGATATTTTTCTCAGCTTCAAGAATCGTTCTTTTAAAATTTCAACGTCTTCTGAAGTAACATCTTTAGGCTTCATGCCAATTGTTCTATGCTTTGTATTATTGTAGTTGGAAATAAGAGTAGGCAATATATCATACCACTTGTAATTGCCTAGTAAACTAAATTGCACCCACATTTTTCTTTTAAGTGTTCGATTAAACCGTTCAACAATAGAAGCCTTCATATTACTGTATGTTGAATAAAAATTTATATTATGCTTTTTCATTAATGCTTTAAATTGTGAGTTGTAGAATTCTTTTCCTTTGTCACTATGCAAGTTTTTTGGATTGCGCTTTTTAGCAAATATTAATTGCATTGCATGAGAAACATCTTTTCCATTTTTACTCTTTACTGGAACAGCCCAAGCATATTCAGAAAATATGTCTACAACTGTTAGTAAATACTTGAAACCTTTATTAATTTTTGAGTAAGGTAACATTTCTACTAAATCTGCTTGCCATATCTCATCAATATTACGCATTTCAACTCGCCGACGGGGATAATTTTTTCTAGCCTGAGTATGAAGTTCATTCATTACTGTTAATTTTTTGTTGTTCATTCTCGAGAGCCGTTAAGCGAGTATCTAATTCACTAATAATTTCAGCTGTACGATAAGATAAGTTTAGATTTATATATTTTTCAAAATTTTTTATTTTTTCTGTAATAGAGTCTTCAAGAACTTTAAGAAATAAGTTGTTATTGTCCACCTCTGATCTGAGTGAGGTATTAGCTTAATACAATAAACGCACTTCGTGTTTTATCATATGTCTTACAAGTTTTAAATTGACAGCGTCGTTTTCTTCTTCAGTGTTAGCAAGATTACAGAGTTTTCTTCCTTCAACGTCAAAGTTTCCTTGAGAATTGAGTTTAAAACCAACTCCAGGAGGCCCTCGTCTTGCTGATCCTCTTTGACTGAGAGGATGTCCGAACACGTCAATGCTCATTGTTAAAATGAATGATTTTTGCTAAAACACATCTTAATATATAAGTTTAGCTTCACGTAGTTCCTCAATGATAGACATGATTTCATTATTGTGGCTAGGATTTCCAGCAGCTTAAGAAGCAAATAAAAGTCTAAGACGGTCAACCAACTCATTTGGATCATCCCAATAGATATATTCTCGTTGAAAATTTCTGTTTGCAGTCTTAAATTTAGGTAATGAACTACCACTTACAGGTGACTGTTTGTTAGGTGTTCGAGGAAAGAATTGAGATATAAAATTCGAATATTTGTAACTCTTATCCACACGTATAGATTCAGAGGAACTGTACTTCTTTTTATGTGCATTAGTAGCAATAAAAATCTCTTTATAGTTCCTTTCATCATCTTTACTTATTTGCGATCTGATAGGTTTACTTTTGAATAATAGTTCAAGTAATCCAGGCGTTTGAATATATCGTTTATCACCAATTTTTACATACTGATCTTCAAGAGTTATTGGTGAATCACCAATCATGAGTGACCCATCACTTAGCTTACGTACGCCGTATGTTGATTCTAAACATTGCTTTCTATTATGATGTAATAAGTATAGAAATTTATTGCTTATTTTATCATCATCTAGAGATTTTTCAGTTTTATAATTTATACTATCATCTACATTCTGCTCTTTCTTTTCAATCTTGACATTATTACGAGGTTTCATGTTAAACTAACATTATTTTAAGGATGATCTTATATTTATAGTGTTACAAAGCTATCAAATCCTTTTCTATATCTTCCATCATTTAAATCAGAATCCTTATCAATTACTATAAAGCCATACTTGTCTGAATTCCAACATGTGGAACATAGTTCTCGAAATTGATTAAATGTCATGTCAGTATTAACGTGGTCATCATAAACATGCCTTAAATTTTTCTCATCTTGGCGAAAAAGTACTAATAAATTAACATTATCACGTACTAAATGTTTAGGAATACGGGCATATGCTTGATAAAGATAAAAACAATCAACATCAACATGTCTACCCATACAAAAGAATGACCTTACATTATCTTGCTTTTCACAAGCTATATCATCAAATATAAATATTGAATTTTGTTTTGCATCTTTAGGAGTGATGACTTCTTCATGCTCACTGAATGGTAAATACTCTACTCCTTCAACATTACTTACAACTTGTTCCAAGAATTTATACTTGGGTTGATGTAAAGACTTTGAGTATAAGTAAATATTATCAAATCTGAGACCATTTGGATGTAAAATTAGAGAAAGCAGTACATTTGTCTTTCCACAATTTGATGGTCCACAAAAAATAGCTCTAATACTACCAGAAAACAAACTACCATGACGCTTCACTTTCTTCTCTTGTTGTTTAACAATCGAGTCTAGATTGACGACTGGCAGCTTGTGAAGTTGTTCCTTGAACCGCATTCTGATTTAGACTGCCGCTTAAGGTATAAATACAGCGCTTATATAGCTAACAAGTCATTCTAATTTTAACTTTCACAGAGTGAGGTATGATTATACATCATCGCTCTCGAGGTAAAGGTTTAATTAATAAACTTATAAACAAGTTACCGATTGAACTACATTTGCCAGGTTATCAATATTGTGGACCAGGCACAAAGTTAGCGAAACGTCTAGCACGAGGTGATCCAGGTGTCAATCCATTAGACGCCGCTTGCAAAGAGCACGATATTGCTTATTCAAAGAATAGAGAAAACGTTGAAGCAAGAAACGCCGCTGATAGAGTACTAGCTAACAAAGTTTGGCAACGTGTTTGGGCTCCTGACGCAGGATATAGTGAATGAGCTGCGGCTTACGCAATAACGAACACTATGAAAGCAAAATCAAAATTAGGTATGGGAATTAAAAAGAGAAGGTCTTCTAAAAAGAAGAAGAGAAGTATCAAGAAACGAATAAATCTCAGAAGAATTGTTGATGCTGCAAGATGTTCTATTATTCCTGGTAATGATACTCGTTCAACAATAAGGTCAGTACTCGTTCAATAAGGCTATTGAAACAGCTCGAAAAGCAGTAAGGAAAGCAGGTGTTAGAGAGAAGGTTTTAACACCTCGTATCCTACCAGTTCCATCAAAAGTTGGTGGTTTGTTACCATTAATTCCAATTTTTGCTGGGCTAAGTGCACTTTGAGCGCTTACTGGAGGAGCTGCTGGTCTAGCGAAAGCTGTTAATGATGCAAGTGCAGCAAAAGGAAGTTCAGCGTTGAAGGAAGCTCAGCGTCACAATAGAGCAATGGAAGAAGTGGCACTTGGTAAAGGTCTACATTTAAAACCATACAGACAAGGTTTGGGACTTCATTTAAAACCATATGTTAAAGGACAAGGTATTAAAAGACGATGCAGAAAAAAAAGTTTAAAGCTACCTCAACGGGCACTTACTGATCTGGATTTACTTAAATATGCTAAAGACATGAAAATTTCTCATTTTCGAGGAGTTTTTATGCGAAATGAACTACCTATAAAAGGCCCTCGAAAATATGAATCAGCCATTATTAATTTAGATGATAAAGATGGTTCTGGAACTCATTGGGTTGCATATAAAAAAATTAATAATAAAGTAGTTTACTTTGATAGTTTTGGTAATCTTCAACCACCATATGAACTTATCAATTACTTGGGTTACGATACTTTAATACAGTATAATCATCAAAATTATCAAGATTATAATAGTTTTAATTGTGGTCATTTGTGTCTGAAATTCTTATGTGGACAACTTGAAAAAACTCAAAAATATATTCTATATAAGTGATTGTAAGTCATTTCACCTAATCATTTTATAAAAAGCCATCAACATGGAAGAATCTTTTACTCTGACTATTTCAGGCAATTCATCTACCCTAGAGGCAGAATATTTTCCTCCGATAGAATTATTATCAAATAAAAATTTTGTACTTGGCTTAGTTGAATTACTAACTTTCAATTCAATTCCTAATATCGATCAAGGTAAAAATAAATTTTATATTGGTGATAAAGTGATTACTATACCTCCTGGAAGTTATGAAATTGAAGATATTGAAAAATATATTCAAAACTCTATTGAAAATGGGTCTATAATTATAAGAATCAAATCTAACAATAATACTTTACGTAGTGAAAAAACAAGCAGCCTTGAAGTAAGTTTTTAACAAAATGATTCAATTGGTGAATTGTTAGGATTTACTACACGAATATTGACAGCTAATAAGCCTCATACGTCAGACGTACCAGTAGCTATTCTTAAGGTAAATGCTATCAGAATTGAATGTAACATTACTACTGGTGCATACATAAATAATAAAAAGGTACACACAATTCACGAATTTTTTCCAATTGTTCCAGCTGGATATAAGATTGTGGAAGTTCCATCTCACGTCATTTATCTACCGACCGCCGTAAAGACAATACATAATATTCAAATAAGAATCGTTGATCAAGACGGGGATTTAATAAATTTTAGAGGTGAAACTATAACAATTCGATTACACGTTAAATCGACGTAATGGGAATTGTATTTCACAGAAAAATTGGTGGAAGCTATATAAAAGAGTAACCATGTCAGAAGTCGTTCATTCCTCAATCAGTTCGCAAGAGACTAACATCTCAGAACCTACTATTTCTGAAGCAGCTCGGCTTAAGAATTTACCAAGAAAACAAAGGAAAAAATTAATTATTCATATACTTTTTATTTGTTGTTGTAATAAAAATGGAAGAAATTTTAAACATTCTAAGTCTAGTTAAATTTGATAATTCTCTGGCACACTACGAAATTCATGCTCATCAACCACACGTGTCATCAGCATTTAATAATAGTGATGAGATTCGAATTGCAGTTCAACATCAAGACTTATACATTCTTCCGTCTAAAAGTACTCTACACGTCACTGGAAGATTATTCAGGCCTAACAACGCGCTTGTAACTAATACAAAGTTAATTAGCAATGGTATTTCCTACCTGTTTAATGAAATTCGTTATGAATTAAATGGTGTTGAAATTGATCGCTCTAAAAATGTTGGTATTACAACCACAATGAAAAATTTAATTTCTCAAACTCCTAATCAAATGATTTACTCTGAAAATGCTGGTTATCTACCTTATGATAATGATAGTAGAGTTACAAATGATAGTGGATATTTTGATGTAAATATACCTCTAAGTATGATTATTGGTTTTGCTGAAGACTATCAAAAGATTGTTGTGAATGCAAAACATGAACTTATATTAACAAGATCTCGTACTGATCTAAATGCTGTAGTAAATATTGGAGCAGCTGAGCGTGAAGAATTCCATATTTAATGGTAAATGATCGACAAAAAATTGAATTGTTGAAATTCATTGAAAAAGACACACTTATAACAATGAGTTTCAGATCGTGGGATTTGTATGAGTATCCTATGATACTTTTCTTAAATTCACAGAGCTACCCATATGGAAATTCAAATTTAAACTTTAATCAAAATAAATTTTCCATCCTCTATGAAATGTATTGTAATTTCCAACTATCCTACTATGGAAAAGAATCTGAACCTTTAATAACTAGAAATAACTTTAAGGATTATGCACCATTAGCTGTTATTGATTGCTCAAAACAAAACGAATTTCTAAAACAAGCATCTGTAGATGTGCGATTAGAATTTGAAGCAAGTGAAAATTTTCCAGCCAATACAGCTGCATATTGCCTTATAATTCACGACCGCATTATACAGTATACACCAATTAGCGGCGTTGTTAAAAAAGTAACGTGATTGGTGGAAATAATGACCAATTATAAACGACATCAGTGGTGGGGGAAAGGCTATAAAGAGAGCGTCTCTCTAAGACTTGAGCCATTATTCTATTGCAGATACCATGGCGTACGTCGTAGATATCCAGTGTTTTAAAAGACCTTACAACGAGTTTGTCATCAAAGAATTAGCGATTCTACCACTTCAACAAGATGTGAGAATCGATGGCTTACAAATAATTATCATCGTATCGATTGGGCTGCTGGTGACGTATATTATGAAGAATTGCAACCTATAATAAAAGAAGTATTAATAGGTACACCTACTGTTTATGTAAAAGGTTTAGAAAAACAAAGATGGCTAGAAAAATATACGTTAAATGTGTTTAATTTAGATGATTTTAAATGTCCGTCGCTAAAAACTTTAAGAACAGACAGTTCATCTACATGTACAAATCATACACGTAGTTTTAGCAATTGCGCTGTGACAAATGTATGTAATCTACGAAATTGGTTGATACTACCGTCAAATGTACTGCGAAATAATATAGAAAATAATGATGATGAAGTTGACAATGATTGTACATTAAAAGATTTTTATAATAAATGTGAAAATTTCCTATATAATGAATAAATGTATTAAATGTCTATTAATGTTTCCTTTAATTAACCCTTCCCTATCCTATTATCTTTATTACAAATGTGTAAAACATGTTAAAACTAGTCTAAACTTGTCTTATGAAGTCACAAAGTGGGTGTGACTCAATAATAAAAAAGTAGGGGTATTGCGCATGCGTAAAATAGTGGTGGGGATAATGCGCATGCGTAAAAGTAATGATGGGGATAATGCGTAATATTTGGGTATAAATAGAATCATCTGAGCTGATTTAGTCATTCTGTTTTGTAACTTCACAAAGTATTATCTCTAAGAAAAGATGGATCTAACAAAAATCAACACCATTGGTCGCATGGATGCTTTCCTACCTACGAAGCCGCTTTCCTAGCTGACTCCTGGACATAAGTATCCTATAACAAAGATCCAGGTTGTCAACACCAGGTATGGAGTCAAGGTCGTCGTTGAGGTGGATAAAAAGTTCAATACATTCCTACCTTCAAGATTTGTACCAATGTTCACTGATGACTCGATATGCTTGGATCAGATGCAAGAAGCCATTAGTTCTGGACAATTACGGCTGAAATATATTTGTGGTCCATACAACCATATTGAATTTAAAATAAAACAAGTGTAAATATTGTATATTGAATGTAATAAATGTATGAAATGTTATTAATACTGTATTTAATTAAATACCCTCATTAGCATTAAGTTAAAATTAAGATGAAAAAGAAAATTATGTAGATATCAAGGAATTAAAATTAAAATAATATGATATAAAAATATAAAGGAAGCAAGCAAGAAAAAATGTATACTAAACATGTAAAAATAAAATATAACACTTTAAATTATTAGAAACTAAAAAAAAATGTATTTTTCAAAATAATTATTAAATGCACATTTGTACAAGGTATATATATCATAAGTATATACCAAGCAAGATAAGAATATTTTTACCTATATACATTTACAGAAATAATAGAATACAAAATAATACAATGTGAAACAAATAATTAAATGTATATAGGTAAAAATAATATATGAAATAAATGACTTTACCTATTTACGATACAAGGTAAACAATGGTGTACAAATGGAATATTAAACAAACAAACAAAATGAATATGCACCTTTAGCTTTTTTCCCTATAAGTATATCACATGCAAAGTATATGAAATAAAATTTAAGAAAACAAAAAAAAACATTAGAAAATAGAAAACAGAAATTTTTTTATCAACTTAACATTATAGAAAAAAAAACAATTTTGTAAGAAATTCATTGAAATAAAAGAATATAAAATGATATTAATTTGAAAAGAATTTAAAAAAACATGCAAAAAAAGTCACTAAAATCAAGCAAAAAAAACTCTAAAAGAAATTTAAACTGTGTAAAAAATTAACTAGTGCCTCTTCTTCGAACACGCTGTTGCCATTGCTTTCATAGCTTTCATTAACCGCCCTCGAGTATTTGTTCGAAGAGGTCTAGCAGGAATTTCCACTACTCGTCGTGCAGCTGATTATGGTCTACCAACCTGCGCTCGCCTCGGTGCTGGCACAGGGCGTGCAGCTGGTTGCAGTCCACCGACCTGTGCTTGCCTCGGTGCTGTCACAGGGCGTGCAGCTTGTGCCGGAACCACAATCCTTGGATTCGTTGGGACACGGATCCAAGGAGCTGGTAATGGTTCAACAACTTGCTCCGGCATAGGGTGTACAGCTGGTAATGGTTCAGCAACCTGCTCCGGCATAGGGTGTACAGCTGGTAATGGTTCAGCAACTTGCTCCGGTATAGGGTGTACAGCTGGCTCCTCTGCTAACAATAATATTACCTCAGTTCCATTCAATAATACTTCCAGATGATTATCATCAATTTCCAAGACTTCATTAATGAGATCATCTGGAAGTATAGGCAATATTTGATCTACGTTGGCAGGGGGAATGTCCCACCGGTTTGATCTTGCTACAAATAATGCTGGTACATCCGGATTGTACTGCATATTTTGCATTAAGTTTAATGCTCTATTAATTTCATCCTGAAAAAAGTAATAATAAATCAAACATTTTGTGCATAAACTACATAAGCCCATTTTTTAAAAATTCACTTTTTAATGAAAATTTATCTTTAAATGAAGCTTTTTAATCTGGTAAAATATTACATATAAGTAACAAATTAATTGATAAAAAGAATGTGAGAAAAAAGATTAAAGACGTTTGACAGGTGCAAAAAATTTATGAAAAAAAAGAATTTGAGAGAGAAGGATTAAAGCTTTTGAGTTTATATCTTTGAATTAATTGAAAAAATAATGTCAGAAAAAAGCTGAAAGACGTTTGACAGGTGGAAAAAAAAGAATGATGTTTTACATGTAGCAAGAGGATTTACGAGAATAAAAATTAAGAGAGAAAATATGAAGCTTTTGAGGTAATATCTTTGAATTAATTAAAAAAATGTGAGAAAAAAAGATTAAAGACGTTTGACAGGTGGAAAAAAAGTAAGATGTTTTACATGTAGAAAGAGGATTTACGAGAAAAAAATTAAGAGAGAAAATATGAAGCTTTTGAGGTAATATCTTTGAATTAATTAAAAAAATGTGAGAAAAAAAGATTAAAGACGTTTGACAGGTGGAAAAAAGAAAGATGTTTTACATGTAGAAAGAGGATTTACGAGAAAAAAATTAAGAGAGAAAATATGAAGCTTTTGAGGTTATATCTTTGAATTAATTAAAAAAATGTGAGAAAAAAAGATTAAAGACCTTTGACAGGTGGAAAAAAGAAAGATGTTTTATATGTAGAAAGAGGATATACGAGAAAAAAATTGAGAGAAAAGAATACTTACAGGATTTTGAAAGTCTCTTCGAAAGGGACAATTGTCTGCGTTGCAATAGCAGTACATCTTACACTTGTTCGGATCCTTTAAAGCAGAGAAAATAATTACTTTCAATTATTTAAAGAACTTCCATTACTCATTTGAATAATACTACTTTCCATTGTAAATATTAGAACTAATAAAACAAAAAAAATAACAGAAACTTTAATTTATACTGCACGAGGTTCCACTCACCGGTGCACCAATTTATGAATGCCGGTTTAGTCCAGTCTTTTTTAGTCTGAGGTTAGGTTGTCAGGAAACATGGTCGCTGTATCTCAGGGGCGATATAATCAATATAAAACCCCATCCTTTCACAATATTCACAATTGTTATAATTTTTAATAATGATTATGTTTTTTTAATAATTAAAATTTTAAATGTTTTCTTGTTACAATATTAGGTATAAAATTACTTAATATATATAATAGACAATAAATTTTAAAGTATTATGTGAAATCAAATTTAAAAATTCCCGCCACACATTAAACAAACATAAAAGTGTGGAAATTACAAACCAATTTTGTCCAAATTGTCCTTGGCGCGAATTTTTAATTTGAATTCCATAGGCTCATTATAGTTTTAAGTAATAATTTCACTTACCTATATTAATAAACTATTAGAATTAATAAATAATTAATAATATTAGTAAACAAAAAATTATTTATACTTACCTTAATTAAACAGATTTTTTAGAATAAATATTAATAATAAGCAAATGTTTACAATTAATATTTTTTATATATTAATTTTTCACTAATATTAAAAATTTAGTGACGCCATCTATTGGATTAACCGTGAACCTTGTCGGTAAAGTAAAACATCCCATCCAATAAACTTAAAAGTTTAAAAATAGATTTTTAAATTTCCCGCCGTTTGAATTCGACGGTAGCGCCATCTGTCGGTGGTAACCGGTACTAAAAACTCGGTCGGTAAGGTAGAACACCCCTACCAGCCAATTATAAAGTAGGAATCTACCTTACCAACCTGTAGCAGAACCCCTATATCTATACTACTGTTTAGCTATAAAAAATTGAAAAAACCAAAAAAAATTCTTAAAAAATCGTGTTTTTCATAAAAAATGTTACATAAATTGTTTATTTAACATTTTTCAGTTTTTTAGTACGCCATTCGAAAGAGGGATTTATGATACATAAGAAAAGTGTATTTACAAATTTTTCTTGGTGCTTTTTAAGATTAAAATATGTTCTTAAACATTGTGTACAAATTTTGTATATCCCTCCCTCTTTCAGTTTATGCAAATACCACCCACATTTCGCCTTCCATCTATTAGTTTATGCAAATACCACACACTTTTCACATTTCCTTTTTTAGTTTATGCAAATGCAATTCTTATTGGATATTGTATATGCAAATATCACCCTAACTCTTTTTTTATATCCAACTTCATTTGCAAACGTCTTATTTTTCTGTAAATACATCCACTCACCCGTTACCAACATGTAATACATTTTCCAAAGTTACCACCCCCTCCCCTCCCACCCACTTTTTGCTTTACATGTATACTTCCAATTTTACCATCCACCCACCACCTACTTAGTATAAACCACAAACAAAAATCGTATCGAGAACCGCGAGATACCGCGCGGGCGCTGTTGGTAGTGGGAGCGGGTGGTGTTGTAAGGCCCTGTGCGCAGCAGAATTGTGCGTACGGTTACCGCGTTGAGTGAATAGCACTGATCTATATACTAACTGGATGGCGTATGTCATGCAATATTGGAGCTTGTTTATGGGACTAATAGAACGCCATTTTTTTCTCCCCGACTGTGACTCGTACGCATTCGGCTGTCTTCGTGATTTTTTCGCGCAAATATTCAAAACAATAATATATTATGTTTTTAAAATATAACGATTTTATGAAATTTTCTTCACGAAAAGGAGAATAAAAATAAATATATTCTAAAAGAAAACTCATAATAATAATCCATATTTGCGACATTAATTTTTGGAAAGAAGGTTAGTAATATATTTTAAGGTTTTTGAAAATGTGAGGAAACCTGCATTGCAAAAAAAAAACCTAATTTGAAGCTGAAAATAATTTAATTACTTTAATTAAAATTAATTAATTATTATTTTTTATTTTTAACAAAATTAAATTTCTTTTTTTATTTTATTTATTATTCAATAAATAAAATTTTATTTTTTATTAATAAATTTTTTATATTTAATGAATAGTAAAGTTCAACAAGAATTAGTAAAAAATTTAAATAGACAAAAACCGTGCATAACCTCGAAATTAAAGAACATAAATGTAAACAATATATAAAACTATTTTATTTTTTATTATTATTTAATTTTTTTATACTAAATTAATAATAAACATCAACAAGAAAATTAGTAAAAACTTTTAAAAAGACACCGCATAACCTGGAATTTAAAGAGAATAAATGTAAATAGTATATAAAACTAGAAGTAACATATATAATTTTAATGCTTATACTTACTTTATTAAAAATCGACTTGCGTTAACTTTTTCGCCACAATACATACACCTATATTGCATTTTTATAGAATTTATTTAAATAATATCAGTGAGCCCTGGTGACATTTTACAGCTTTATTATCGTATACCAAAAAAATTTACTGAAACGTAAACAGAGATACGAATGTTTCCGAAAACACACGAACTACACTCGGCGTGAAATAAAAATAACGTTCAATTTGTCACGGCTTTTGGCAGCACATCCGCCATCCAGTTAATATATAGATCAGTGGTGAATAGTGAAAGTTCCACGCGTCAGACAAATATTTTACCAAGCGGTGTTCTACTTTACCCTTGGTTGATGTTTCCTATATTTTTAACAGATGGCGTTGTATTTTATGAAAAAAAAATTTGAAAACTTTCTTTTTATCTTCGCAATATGTTGAGAACAAACATTTTGCAGCTACCTGTGAGCCTTATCATAAAAAATGGATAAAACATTCTATTTTTTACAAGCTTCAAATATGTCAGGGGGAGAAAAATTTTTGGAAATTTTCTGGTTATACTCTAAGTGTACCTGTCATTGTGAAAACTGTTCTCTTAGAGAGAAGTGATCTCTTAGTAAAAATATTAGTTATAGTGGAAATATTAGTCACAGTTAAAATATTTATCGCAGTTAAAATATTAGTCACAGTAAAAATATTAGTTACAATGGAAATATTAGTCGCACTAAAATATTAGTTTCAGTGTAAAATATACTAAAGAATATTATTTTCGAATAGTAATCAGAAGGCATGGAGATTAGGGTGGTTTTTATTTTGGAAAAGTTAGATTTTCTTAGGTCGCTGGCCAGACTTTGAATAAAAATGTGGACAAATGAGCTATCCACAATAACAGCCTATTTGATATATTACATAAAAATATTTATAAAAAATTCTGTTGCTGTTTTGTTTCTGTTCTGCTAAATTATATTAAATTTCTAGATACAAACTAAATTTTCTTGAAAAATCATTTATAATAAATAATTATAAACTTTTTAAAAAATCCAATTTAAAGAAGTTGATAACTAAATTGACAGCTGTCAACTGACAATATATATTACATACCTTATATGAACTAAATTTACACACAAAACCGTTTTTTGTGATAATAAATTAAAACTTTTTGGAAACTGGTTTTTATAAAAGTTGACAACTTATTTGACAGCTGCCAACTGTCAAAGTGCATTAAATTGCTAAATATAAACTGAAATTTTCACAAGAAACCTTATTATGCGTGAAAGTTAATGTAAAAGTCGTAAAAATTCTCATTTTTCAAAATTAGACAGAATTTTGACAGCTTTTTGACATCCTGTAGCTGTTAAAAGTTATTTTTGACATCATATTCATGTTCAGCTTACCGAAGACTACATGAATACATAGATACAAGTGAAATAATTGAGAAATAGAAAAGTTAGAATGCAATACTTGCAGAATTGCACAAAACCCATTTTAAACCTCATTTAAACTTTAACCCTTTTTCGGCACGGGATAATATTTATCAAATGGGCTGTTCTTGTGGGTAGCTCATTTTTTTACATTTTAATTCAAATTCTGTCCGTCGACCTAAGAAATTCCATCTTTTCCAAAATAAAAACCACCCTATTGGAGATCCTAGGAGAAATGTATTAAATCGAATTTCATGTTTAAAAAAAATTTCAAGTTTAAGAACAATTTTAAGTTTAAAAACAATTAATCCGGAAGTTTGGAAAATGAGCAGGATATGGATGGTATGTATAAATAATTTCATGTCAATATATATATTAAAATATTTAAAGCAAAAAAATTTTTCGTTAATAATGTTACTGCATGATTTTATTTTGGTAATAGTCCTGGAGGTGTTTTTGACAATAAACAACCTTGGCATTGCGTATGGAAGATGAATGTAAGGAGAAGATGTGGTGAGGAGCCATTTACATTAAGAAAAAGTAGGTTGGATGTACCACCCAAAGTTAGAAAAAGTAGATGAAATTAAAATATAAAAATGTAAATATATAAATGAATGTATATTTAGATTTTTCAAATTGAAAATAAAAAATATAAATTTTTTGTGAATAACTGTTTTCTTATGTTTTGTATATATAGGGTGTCCCAGTCGAGGGGGTACATATTAAAGGGGTATAATCTACTGAAAAAATTAAGACGAAAAGTCCTTTGCACTTTTTAAAAATTTTCAGTAGTTTTTCCGTAAATCGCAATTAAAAAATCAAAAACTACGCTTTGCTATTGGACGTGAAAGCTCAGTGAGACGGTAGGTGGGGCGTACTATTGTAGCGTTTGCTTGCCTGAGCGTGTACCATCAGCGCGCTTAGAATAATATATTTATATATATATATATATATATATATATATATATATATATATAACGTTTATACAACATTATATATAACGTTTCGCGTTAAGCGGGCCACCCCGGTGGCCAAAATTGAGAGCTTCCAAAAAAATTGCTTATACCAAAAAAAAATCTACCGAAAATGGCCAGAATCATCCCAGGGTCAGAAACAGAAATTTTTTGTCGGACAGTGCAAAGGACTTTTCGTCTCAGTTTTTTCAGTAGATTATGCCCCTTTAATATGTACACCCTTGACTGGGACACCCTATATATATATATATATATATATATATATATATATTTATGGGAGACCGGGCTAAAGCGGACGGATTTGGTCTTTGACCATAAAACTCATAAAAAAACATATTTTTTGTTAAAGAGTAATATACCGTTTTGAAGCTTGTACCTTCACCTACAAATCGCACTTGTTCGATTTTAAAAAACTACAGCAGCTTTAGAGATATATTGCTTCGAAGGTGACTACCTTGAAAACGAAAATACGGAAATTGGTGGGGTTAAATCGGACACGGCTAATTAATTAAAGAATGAGACACAAATTTTCGTTTTTTTTGTAGAAAAGTCAATTCAATTCTTCTTTTATTTATTTGCAGATACTTCTATACAAAGAATATAATATAAACTGTAAAATCGGTAATTAATATAATATAAAATTAATTACAGTTTTAAGACTTGTCTGTTTCTAGCAACTCGCTTGCGAATTCGAGTTTTAATATAAATTCTTTATTTATTTATAAAACGGTTCTATGCAAGGATATAATATAAAATAATTAATTAATATAAAATAAATTAAAGAATTCAAAGATTTTGTTGTTTTTAATTACGATGTCTGATTCAGCCCCACACCGTCATCTAATAATCAACCTGCAATATATTTTTTATTCTTAATGTTTTCCATTAAACTTTTTTTCTACTAAACTCAGCACACCTTTAGCTAAAAGATAAATGGCCGTATGATATTTGCACTTTAATTTTAACGATAAAAACCCAAAAAAATGAGAATTTTTTTTTACTTTTACCTCAAAAAATGACATTTTTATATATTAACGGCAACTATTATTACAAGAAAAATGACACGTCCCTAAAACCTCATGCAGCATATGCATCACGAAATTGCGCGTTCATAGGTTATTTACATGATTTGAAATTCTTCACGGTTTCGGAAATATTTGACCCCGATGGCCATAATTGAGAACTTCCAAACAAATTGCTTGTACCCAAAATTATTCATATATATATATATATATATATATATATATATATATATATATATATATATATATATATATATATATATATATATATACATATATATATCTTTATAAATAAAAATAGACATTCTAAGCAATGAACAGACGTACATTGCTTTGAATTTGTCAATTCATGTTTAGTTTTTCTTCTTAAGTAGTAACAATTCCAAAAATGACAAAAAAATTAAGCATTATGTCTGTCCGCAATATTTTATCAGTGAATAACTTAAAGATGGCTTGAACGATTAAAACAAAACTTTGCACTTTTTTAGGTATTAGTCTAACTTAAAATCTTCGCCATATCTCATTAAAAAATATTAAAAGGAACAAAAACTGTAAATTTTTTACAAAATTCAACAAATCAAAAGAATGAAAATTTTTCAATTTTTTGTCAAATTGATGTGACAATTTTTGTAGCAACTTTTTAATTTAAGTACAACTAATTTTTACTATAAAAGCGAAATATAAATAATAAATCCGAAGTCTTAAGCCAAAATCATATTTTGGAATTCGACAAATTATTAATTAATTTTTTCTTGAATACCTATTGATTAATTTTTTATAAAGTTATTATTGACATTGGTTGGTATTTTAAAAATTTAACTTGTGTTTATTATATTTAATTAAAGAAAGTGAATGTATCATTCGGCAATTAAATATTTAATATGAAATAAGTTATCATTATAGGTATCCAGAAGCCAGAAAGACAATATCCCGAAAATCAAAACTCCCGAATACCTTTTTCCCAAAGACCATTCTCACGAAAGTTTATAACATCAAAAGAAATTCTATTAAAAAATCAGTGAAATCTATTTGTTATTAATTTATGAAAAGGGTAAACATACAAAAATATAATATAAAATATAAAAATTATAAAATAATATAAAATAAAACGAAAGAGCAAAGTATGTGAATTGAAACCAATAATTTAAACAGCAATAATTTTTAATACGATAAAGTTTGCAAAAATTCTATCCCCTGATTATTGCGATGTTATTCAGGGCATTTCAAAACAATCCCTCGTATATGAATCCTACCAGTATCAATTTTGTTCCCAAATTTATTGCACTATTTATATTTTTAGTTGTAAATTTATATAAAAAATGACAATAAAAATGCCACGTTACAATATTTATTGCGTTTAAAAACAATTAAACAGTTTCCATGGTTGCATGCAATTTCTTTTATTTTTCGAAAATTACTTTATTAATAAGAAAAAACTAGTTTTCGGGAAATTCGCGTTTCTATGTCTGATTTGACCTATTTTTTGATATATACGTCAAAAAGAGGATAAATAACGGCCTCACATTACGTCAAAATCTGTCTAATTTGACCTATTTTTAACCTATGTGTCAAAAAGTCATCTCCATGTGGGCCCTTACATTACTTCAAAATTCACGTTTAATTTTACCCATTTTTTGACCTATCCCAAGTGCAAAAATAAAGGCAGCCCAACATTGGCCCAGTATTGGCAAAGCTGGCATCGAGACTTAGCAGACAATATTGGTCCGAGTTTGCGCCGACTCTTGTGGTGTTAACCAGGGTTGGTCGTCGGCAGCCAGATCTCGGCAGACATTAATGGCCCAATATTGACAGCCAGATTTCAGCAGACATTAATGGCCCAATATTGGCTGACATCACTCCCCCAGTGTTGACAAAATATAAAAAAAAATTTATTTAATTAACTAATTAATTGATAATATTAATACGGCTTATTTCCCTAAGTGAAACGGAAACTCACAAGTATTTAAAAAGTTATTACCGCTCGCGGGGATCGATACGTGAACCTGATGCACCACAGCCTAATACTCTGACCACTCTGCTACTCTGACGTGAAGTCGAGGAAGCAGAAAGGTTATTATAAACTACACTACACTGGCCGATACTGTGCCATTATTGGGCCGAGCTACGTCCCTATATTGGCAATTATAATTTGCCATCATAGGTACAAAATGTTAGACATTAATGTGCCATTCCTGGGCCAAGTTATGCCCCAATTCTGGCAATTATAATTTGCCATTAAATATACAAAATTTTTGCCATTAAACTGCCACTAATGTGCCATTAGTGGGCCGATCTTCGTCACATCATTGGCAATAAAATTGAATTTTAAAAAATTTTAATATGAAAATTCATGCTTTGTTGAAATATGAAGATTTCGACTATATCAGCAGATAGTGACATCTATTAGATGTCATTTGAACTCTTTGGTTTAGAGTTAGGTGTTACAAATGGTAATTACTTTCGATATGGTTGTCGATAAGTAATTAATTTTATTAAATTAATTTTTGATCTGAAAAAATAAGCTGCGTGAACGAATGCACTGTGCATCTGTGAGGACTCGAACCCCAGTTCATAGCTGCCTGTCGCGGGACCTACGCCTATCAATGCACCTTGCACCTTATTTTTTCAGATCAAAAATTAATTTAATAAAATTAATTACTTATCGACAACCATATCGAAAGTAATTACCATTTGTAACACCTAACTCTAAACCAAAGAGTTCAAATGACATCTAATAGATGTCACTATCTGCTGATATAGTCGAAATCTTCATATTTCAAATTTTCAATCAGCGAATAAAATTCTAACATTAACTTCATGCTTTGTTTTTAATATTTAATTCTTTTCTGAAAATTAAACTAGACTTCATTTTGAAATCAATTTTCATTAGAAAATTCTACGAGAATTCAATTATTTTAATACAAAAGTAAATAATTTATTGAATAACTAAATGTTTCTTAAAATTTAATTATGAGAATTAAATTATAAAAATAATATTCATTTATTCCATAAATTTTCATAATATTTTTGTAGAAAATTCTCAATTTTTATAAGGAAATAATTTGCATCATTTCTATTTCTTATCTACAATTGCTTTAAAAAAATTCAAAGATTTTTAAGAATATAGGAAAAAATGTTCATAAATTCTATTTGTCAATTAGAAAATTTAATTGAATATAAAACTAAAAATTTTTGAATTTTTAGAAAATAAAGGAAAAGATTTTATTGAATAAAATGTTCTGTTACATTTGTTTACAAATTTAACTGTAAAATTATTTAAAAACATCAATAACTTCTTTTTTAAATAACTATTTAATTAAACTTTTTCAAAAAAATTAACCCTTCAAATTTGCCATTTGAAAATATAGAAAATACAAATTTTCAACTATTTTAATTTGAATCCTTTTTAAACTTATTCAATTATTTAAATACAAAATAAATTATTTATTGAATAACTAAATGTTTCTTAAAATTGAATTCTCAAAAAAAAATTTATCAAATTAAAATGCCCTTAATGTACCTTTAATGGGCCGATCGTCATCACTTCACTGGCAATTGAATTTTGCCATTAAAGATTGATCAACTTTAAAAATAACTTGCCGTTATTTGGCCAAGCTACGCCTCAATACTGGCATTTATAATTTGCCATCAAAGATACAAAAGGTTTGCCATTAATGTGCCAAAAAAGAGCCATTACTGGACCGATGGTCGGCACATCAATGGCAATTGTCTTTTGCCAATTAAGATTGATCAACTTTGCCATGAATGTGCCATTATTGAGCAAAGCTACGCCCTAAACCAGATTTGTTAGAAATGTTATTAAATAGAATTTTATTACCAAGAATATCATTTTAGTAGAATGTATAATTGTCAGAATGATAGCTTGACTAAAAGAAAAGTAGAAAGAATTTTAATTTAGTAGAATATTTATTCGTCCGAATTATAATCTGGCAGAAAGTCAATTTGATCGGATTTGAATTTTCTAGAAATCTAATTTCACCGAATATCAGTTTATGCAAATCGTTTTTTTCATGGAATAGTAATTTTACAGAAGCGTAATTAAATAGAATCTGAATATTGCCGAAAATCTTTTTGATAGAAATCTACTTTATCAGAATGTAAATGTGTTCGAATAATAATTTACTAGAAATTCAACTTATCCGAATATCAATTTGATAAAATTATTTCGGCGCGAATTTTAAAATTGATCAATCAGAAATTATCAAGAAAATTGTGATTGGTCAATTTTAAAATTTGCGCCGAAATAATTCTATCAAATTGATATTCGGATAAGTTGAATTTCTAGTAAATTATTATTCGAACACATTTACATTCTGATAAAGTAGATTTCTATCAAAAAGATTTTCGGCAATATTCAGATTCTATTTAATTACGCTTCTGTAAAATTACTATTCTATGAAAAAACGATTCGCATAAATTGATATTCGGTGAAATTAGATTTCTAGAAAATTGAAATTCGATTAAATTGACTTTCTGCCAGAATATAATTCGGACGAATAAATATTCAACTAAATAAAAATTCTTTCTACTTTTCTTTTAGTCAAGCTATCATTCTAACAATTATACATTCTACTAAAATGATATTCTAGGTAATAAAATTCTATTAAATAACATTTCTAACAAATCTGGTTTAGGGCCTTTTCATGCGCCCCCCCCTCCCCCAACACTTGCAATTATAATTTGCCATTAAAGATACAAATTGTTTGCCATTAATGTGCCAATAATGAGCCATTACTGGACCGATGGTCGGCACATCACTGGCAATTGTCTTTTGCCATTAAAGATTGATCAACTTTGCCGTGAATGTGCCATTATAGGGCCGAGAGCTGGCCCAGTCTTAAAAATTTTGAAAATCTGACCATCGGCGCCGTCATTGGCCGAGCAATGGGGCGTTTTTAACACCAGTGATGGCCCAGTAACTACGGCCAATTCTCGGCAGACATTACTGGACCAATGATGGTCCGTTTTTTCAGTGCATGGCATTTCGCACTTAGGATATGTCTAAAAATAGTCCCCGTGTGGGCTAGGGTGACCGTTATTTTGCAAAAGTTGGAATTTCTTAGGTCGCCGGACAAAATTTGCTTTACAATGTGAAAAAAATGAGCTATGCACAAGTAAAACCCAATCGAACAATATTAACCCGTGCCACTAAAGGGTTAAATTTTAAATGGATTTTAACATAGGATTAGTGCACTTTTTTGTATTTTGTATTTTGTATGAGAACTTTTATTAATAACTCTTTTGCCTTGCCGACATTCATACCCAGGTGCGAATTTAGGTTGGCCGCCAGAGTTTGAAGGTTGGCCCACGGTTGGCCTAACTTTGGCATGCGAAGTTTTGGTTGCCAGAGTTTGCCCAACTTTGGCAAGTACTAGTGCCCACAGTTGGCCCGACTTTGCAAGCCAACCATTACATGCAGAGTATAACCAACCGTCGGGCCAACTTTGGCGACAAAGGTCGACACAACTATGGGGAACGTATCTCATATGACTTACAAATTTAGGTTGGGCAAACTCTGGGCCACGGTTGGCCCGACGGTTGGCAAAACTCTGTAAAACGCAGTTTAAATAACTCAAACTTTATGGTTGGCCAAACTCTGGGCCACGGTTGGCCCGACGGTTGGCAAAACTTTGTGAAAAACAGTTTAAATGACTTAAACTTTCTCGGCTGGCCTAACTCTGGGCCACGGTTGGCCCGACGGTTAGCAAAACTTTGTGAACAAGTTGTAAATCCAGATGTTCATTACATGAACATTTTGCTTCCTCTATACGATAAGCAAAAAAATTGTGCTTCCTCGTGGAGGAAGCACTAACTTATTGTCACGTATTGACATATTTTCCATGTTGTTGTCTTCAAATCTAATTAAAAATTAATTTTAAAAATTTGTTATATTTATTATAATTATAATTAAGCATATTAATTATATTTAATTTTTAAGTAATTTCTAATAAGATCTAATATTTATAAAATCAAAAAAATATTTATAAAATTTGTTTTAATCCTAAATGAACAAAATAAAATTTTTAATAAAAAAATGAATTTTTTCATCTTTAATTGTAATTAATTCTATAATTTTCAATAGAATATATATTTTACATACATCAATCGATTCGTCTTGATGCAAGGAATAAGATTTTAGATTTATTTTTCAATAAATAATAACATTTTATTATACAGCAACATGATTCTTAAGAAAAAATTAATTTTTATTAAAAATGCAAATTTTGTGTCTGTAATGGGTTTTAATTTTATAAATTTAAATACAATATATACTTTATATATACCAATCGATTCGTCTTGATGCAAAGAATAAAATTTTAGAAATAAGTAAGTAAGATTTTCTTATACAGCAACAAAATTTTGCGGAAAGAACTCATTTTTTGAGAAAAATGCGAATTTTTCAGCTTTAATTGTGATTAACTCTATAAATTCTCATACAATTTATTCTTTTTATATACCAATTGATTCGTCTTGATGCAAAGAATAAGATTTTATTATATATTAACTTCAATAACCAACTTAAAAAAAAATTTTTGAAAAAAAATTTTTTTTAAGAAAAAGTAAAAAAAAATTTTTTTCTAAGAATTTTTTAAAGTCTATCAATCCAGTTCGAGATATTTTTATGATAAATATACCTGGTAAATTTTAGCCAAATTCGTTAAAACCTCTTCGAGTTATCGTGTTCACAAAAATCGGGATCCACACACACACACACACACACACACACACATACATCCGGACAATTGTTCAGGGTCTCATATAACATAGTCCCATATAAAAGAAAATTTGTCAAAAGGATTTTTTAAAATTTTGTAAATGAAACGACTACAAAGCTTCCTCACGAGGAAGCAAAACAGTTTAAATGACTTAAACTTTCTCGGTTGGCCTAACTCTGGGCCGCGGTTGGCAAAACTCTGTAAAACGCAGTTTAAATAACTCAAACTTTATGGTTGGCCAAACTCTGGGCCACGGTTGGCCCGACGGTTGGCAAAACTTTGTGAAAAACAGTTTAAATGATTTAAACTTTCTCAGTTGGCCTAACTCTGGGCCACGGTTGGCCCGACTGTTGCAGCTTTAATATACATTTAACGGTATGGACTCCCATGTGAGTGTAGCGTAGTGGTCAGTGTATAAGTCTTCGGCGCGTTAGGTTAGGGGTTCGATCCCAGCAAGCGGTAGATATTTTCGAAAATGTATGTATGAGATTGTGTTTAATAATAATAGGTAAAGGTTATATCTGATGTTCTTGTTAATAATAACGTGTTAATTGTTTAAATAATTTAGTTTTTTAATAATTTTTTACCTTTGGCTGTTAAAGTTGGCCAAACTTACGCATTTAAAGTCGTGCCAACTTTGGCGTCAGTTTTTGGACCAACCATTGAAATGTATAGCTGGCACAACATATGCATTTTAAGTTGGGCCAACTTCCTTATGACTTGTCGGGCCAACCATCGTCGCCATTAGACGGCCAACCGTTATCATCTGTATGGTTGGCCCAACCTCTGGCACGAGAAGTTGGACCGACCTTGTAAAAGTTGGCTCAACTATGGGCCAACCGAAAATTCGCACCTGGGTATATATGGTTTTTGATGAGCTGAACACGAATCCGATGTCAAAAATAAGTTTTGACATCTTCCAGATGTCAAAAAAGCTGACAATCTTTTTAAAACGACAGTTTTTGTGGCAATTTAGATATATTTTGTGTTTAATTTAATAAATCAAACCAATTTTTTCTCATATAAAAATATTTAAAAATCAACTAGGTCAAACGAAATAGCAATATGTAATCTTGACAGTTGTCAGCTGTTAATTAAATTGTCAAACTTTTAAAAAGAAGAGTTTTTGACAGTTTTTACATTAAATTACTCAGATAAAAATATTTTCAGGGTATTGAGGTAAACCTAAATAGAAGTACGTAAATTTGACAGTTGACAACTGTCGATTAAGAGGTTAAACTTTTGAAATCCTAGTAGAAAAACTAATGTAAATTAACAAATTTATGGAAAAAGGTACATACTTAAAAATTAAATTTTTATGGTTAAAAAGTAAAATTCTCTTATTCATTTTTTGACAGTTGCCAATTGTGAAAAAACATGTCGTTAATTTGATTAATCTCGGTGTGCTTAAAAACACTTGAATGCAAGTAGTTTAATTTAAAAGTCTTCGTTTCAAAAGTTTGACATTTTAATTGACTGTTGTCAACTATCAAATTTACATAATTCTATTCACGTTTACCTCAATACCCTGAAAATATTTTTATCTGAGTAATTTAATGTAAAAAATGTTAAAAACTCTTATTTTTAAAAGTTTGACAATTTAATTGACAGCTGTAAACTGTCAATATTACATATTTCCATTTAGTTTGACCTTGTTGTTCTTAAAATATTCTTATATGAGTAAAATTTGGTTTGATTTACTAAATTAAACACAAAACACTGTTGTTTTAAATAGATTGACAGCTTTTTTGACAGCTGGAAGCTGTCAAAACTTACTTTGGGGTCGTTCATATACCACGTGGACACTTTTGGGGGGAGGGGGGGGTTAAAAAAAGTCTAAAAATGTCCACGATCCCATGTATTTATGTGTCCACAAGGGTGGAGGGGGGGGGGGGTCAAAAATCTGTGAAAAATTGTCCACGTGGTATATGGACGACCCCTTTTGACATCGGATTCGTGTTCAGCATATCAAAAACCATAAATATAAATGTCGCCAAGGGAAAACATAATTTTAAAATAAAGTTCTCATACAAAATACAAAAAAGTGCACTAATCCTATGTTCAACTCCATTTAAACTTTAACCCTTTGGTGGCACGGGTTACACTGTAAAAAGAGGTGTCTTGGGTGTAGACGTCGTACCCCAAGACCCCTCTTTTTACAGTGTAGTAGTGATCGATTGGGTTTTTAGTCACATTCTAAAACAAATTTTACCCGGCGACCTAAAAAAAATCCAACTTTTGCAAAATAACGGTCACCCTAGTGTGGGCCCTTACATTATGTCAAAATCCATGTTTAATTTTATTTACCTTCTTTTTGAGCTACACGTTTTAAAATGGGCCTTAATATGGCCATCTCATTTCGTCAAAATTTGATCTGTGTTTTGTCTACAGGTCGGAGCTTGCCCCCTCAAAAAAGGACCGCTATAGAACTCATAATTTATCATTAATAAATTTTACTGAAGACGAAAATAAGGAGAAATTTAATATATACAAAATTAAACTGTCCGGATTACCTTAAATTCATAAAAAAACAAGTGATCGGGTTTACCCCGAGGTGTGAGCGGATTTACCCTGGAAAATTGTGATTTTGAAATTTAGTATATGTGTTATAAAAATTTTCCCTAAATAAAACTAAGTTTGTCTTAAACTTTTTCTAAAAATATTAACGGTTTTCAAAATAATAATTATTTGAAAAAGAGCTATTTTTTTAAAAAATGATAATAACTTTCTGAAAAAATATCGTACAATAATTTTAAAAAAAAAATTTTTAAGCTGACAAAATAAGCTTTAAAATGCGTTATATAACATTATTGTGCGACGACATGTTAAAAAACTACAATTGTTTAAAATCAACAAAAAAATTAAAATTTTTGTTTTTTCTAAACTAATAAAACAGTGAAAAAATTGTTTTTTAATTAATTCTTTTCAAATTGTTAAAGTAGAAGATGTAAGCTTTAAAATGAGACCTTAATAACACAGATATCTTTACTAGATATCAAAATATAAAACTTTTTGTAACACCCTTAACTGTGACAGGGTGGGTAAATCCTGCTGTGCGGCACTGTACATGACATACTGTAAGTTTGTACCAAGTTCCATTCTTATTTATTTATTATTGTTAAAAATATTATAGAAAAAGTGATTTTGACGCTCGGAAGTAAATTTTTTGTTATATCTTTTCCAAAATTACTTGTAAAACATTTTTGTTTATTAATTTTTAAGCTTTAAACATTTGTTCTTAAAAAACAATTAACAATATTTGTTTAATACTTACGGTGATTATAAAAACTAACAAAATTGTCAACAAACACAGCCGGGGCGTAATCAATCACTTTGTTTATCCTATTAAGAAAAACCTATTATATTTAAAATAGTAATAGAATAATCTTGTCACGTTTAATTTCTTATAATTTATATATTATTAAATAGGTCAATTTTGACATAAGTTTTGACAAACTCTTTGGGATAGGGCGCCCTTACAGAATCTTGAAACAGCGGCGGCGGCGATATATATATATATATATATATATATATCTGTCTATCTTATAAAAAGATATCGCCGCCGCTGTTTCAAGATTCAAAGGTCAAAAGTCAAAGGGCAAACATAACCTTAAAACCCCTTCCTACTCACAGGTCACTTGGCAAACATAACCTCAAAACCCCCTTCCTACTCACAGGATCCTTGGCAAATATAATCTCAAACCCCCCCCCCCTATTCATAGGTCACAGGGCAAACATAACCTCAAAACCCCCTTCCCACTCACAGGTCAAATGACAAACATAACCTCAAAACCCCCTTCATACTCACAGGTCACATGACAAACATAACCTCAAAACCTCCTCACTACTCATAGGTCACAGGGAAAACAGATCCTCATAACCTTCTTCCCATTCAAAGGTCACAGGGCAAACATAACCTCAAAATCCCCTTCCCACTCACAGGTCAAAACATAATCTCAAAACCCCCTTCCTACTCACAGGTCCCTTGGCAAACATAACCTCAAACCACCCGTCCCTACTCATAGGTCACAGGGTAAACATAACTTCATAACCCCCTTCCCACTCACAGGTCACAGGGAAAACATAACGTCAACCCCCTTCCCCATCTTTCTTAATTCTATTTCGCTGAAAACATATTTCTTGGAAACAAATTACTTTGAAATTATATAAATTCTCTCTCATCTGCTTCCACCCCTTGGTTACAGAGCGAACCCCCACCGTTAGGTCAAATGCATTCAGTAGTGTGTCTACCAGTCTCGAAGGATGGGAAATGGTGGAGAATTTAATTTGACCGAAAAAAAATTATAATTAGCTACCTTTAACTGTTTCATTGAAAAAATATTACAATTTTAAGTCAGTGATTGACTTTTATCATCAAATAATTTTTTTTTAATTAATTAAAATGCAGAAAACAATATTTGTCAATTATTTGTAGAAATTTAATTATAGTATTATAAGTTAATCCAAAATTTCCATTAATGTTTGGATTTATAATAAAGTCGAATTCGAACTAATTGTATCATAATTGCTGAAATTTAAAATAAGACCTATATTGCAAGCTGAATTCACAGTTTTCCCGATTAAATTAACTTCCTGCATATTTACCGTTTTTCCAGTTGGTGGAACCCCTGTTGAGGGTATTGGTAAGAACAAAAACCGTCGAAGAGTATTTTCATAAAATAAGTTAATTTTTGTAGCCATTTCCACCTGGAAAAATTTTGACAAAGCTGGGAAAAACCGGATAGTTTGTTGAACAAAAATAATAATAGGTACCCTGTTTAACTTTTGCCTTTACAATGCTTAAAACATCCCTAAAGGTTAAATCTGAAATTAAAATAACAAAACATTTTACTACCAAAGTTTCTAACATAAATTTCTATTGACATAAAAATCATTTAACATAAATTTCTTTTGACATAAAATTCATTTAACGTAAATTTTATTTATTATAAAATTCATTTGACATTAATTTCATTTGGCATAAATGTCATTTAACATAATTCTCATTTGACATAAATATCATTAGACATAAAATTAGCTTAAAATAAATTTCATTTGACGTGAATATCATTTAACATAATTAATATTTAACGTAAAATTAAATTTATATAAATTTCATTTAGCATAAACTCCATTTAACATAATTCTCATTTGGCATAACATTTGCTTGACAAAAATTTCATTTAGTATAAATCCCATTTAACATAATTTTCATTTGACATAAAGTTCATTTGCCAAAAAAGACATTTAACACAATTCTTATTTGTCATAAAAGTCATTCAACAACATTCTCATTTGACATAAAAATCATTTTACACAAAAAACATTTTACATAACATTATCGGCGTGAATTTTAAAAGTAACCAATTAGATATTATTAACAACATTGTGATTCGCCAATTTTGAAATTCGCGCCTATATTTCCATGTCAAATGATCTGTACGTAAAATAAAATCTATGACAACTGAATTTTATGTCAAATGAGAATTATGTGTAATTAGTTATCCGTCAAATGAAATTTATATCAAGTGAACTTTATGTCAAATGAAAATTATGTAAAATGGGATTTATACCAAATGAAATTTATGTCAAGTAAATTTTATGGTAAATGAGAATTATGTTAAATGGAATTTATTTTAAATGAAATTTATATAAATTTCATTTTACGTTGAATAATAATTATGTTAAATGATATTCACGTCAAATGAAATATATGTCAAGCTAATTTTATGTCTAATGATATTTATGTCAAATGAGAATAATGTTAAATGACATTTATGCCAAATGAAATTGATATCAAATGAATTTTATAACAAATAAAATTTACGTTAAATGAATTTTATGTCAAAAGAAATTTTTGTTAAATGATTTTTATGTCAATAGAAATTGATGTTACATAATTTTTATGTCAAATAAAAATTAAGTTATCTGAGTTTTATGTAACATAATATTTCTGTTTAATGAATTCTATGACAAATGATATTTATGTTAAATGGTTTTTGTTTGCAATTAAATTTATGTTAAATAATGTGCATGTTATGTGAATTTTAAGTTAAGTAGTTTTATATCAAATACCTATTTGGTCAAAAAAGATTTCGGGAATAAGCATGCGTCTCCATAATGCAAGTATCGTATCACACAGGTCTCCATTTATAATAATTGAAAAATAATGTTGTTGGGGAAATTTGAACAAACCAATTTCATATTGTTACCCATAGAGGGCTTTTGTAACTTCCGTTTCCTTAGTTAGTCTTTTACGAGCTTGTCTTGTGTAACGTTCTCATATTTCATTAATCCGAACTCTTTATAATAAATCTTTATTCTATTCGTATTTCAGTTTATTTCTTACACCGCGAATCCCGGTTATTTCCCTTAACAGGTTATGGGCCCAGGGGCGATGTAAAAAGAAACGTAGTGGCAATCTTTGTAAACTTTTGTTTTTTGAGGTTAGCGTCGTTTTATAAAAATGTGGTCGAAAGATGAACGCGGCCGGTGTAAAGTTCGAAGTATTGACCAAGGATAACTACGA
The DNA here is from genome assembly GCA_032873175.1 of Leptopilina drosophilae. Taxonomy (NCBI): domain Eukaryota; kingdom Metazoa; phylum Arthropoda; class Insecta; order Hymenoptera; family Figitidae; genus Leptopilina; species Leptopilina drosophilae. The sequence continues at coordinate 23,596,661 of CM065480.1, read as the reverse complement.
GACCTGGCGACTCCAGATGCGAGCAATTTTAATTAAAAATAGTACGTGGGGTTATGCTGATGGGACTAAAGTGAAACCTGAGATTAGGGAAGGAGACGAAGCATCACAGCAAGCAGCGGAAAGATGGGTGGAGGCAGATTTGAAGGCTCAATCTGATATTATTTTGGCGATGAGTCCTGCCGAGTTGCTACAGATAAAGAATTGTACCACCACGAGAGAAATTTGGACTAAACTTCAGGGTATTTACCAATCGAAGGGTCCTGTAAGAAAAGCGGCGTTATTAAATCAGTTGATGTCTTTAAAAATGAATAAAGACGACGATGTTCGGGAATATTCCAGATCCGTTTTCGATACCGTAGATAGATTGGCAGAACTAGAAGTGGATATTAGTAAAGAATTGCTCGCGGTAATGTTACTTCGCAGTTTGCCTGAAAGCTATGAAAACTTTCGTTGTGCGATTTCCTCGCGTGATGCTTTGCCATCCCTAGAAACTTTGAGAATTAAAATTGAAGAGGAATTCGACGCTCGACGAAATATAAATCAAAATTTTGTTCCAAGTGCGATGTCCGTCAAAAGATCAGAAAATCGAGGGGGACAAAATAGTGAAATTAAAATCGAGAAAAGTGAAAAGGATGATGTTCCAAAGAAAGATTTTAAAATGAAATGTTTTAAATGTGTTAAACTTGGACATCGTGCAAGATTTTGTAAGAACGCAAAAAGGGCGAGTTATCAATCAAGTAATAATGCTGAAGACGAATGTTTCTTTACCGACGGTGGGAGAAATGAATCTTTATTGATTCGAAACGATGCTAATTGTGAAACCTGGTGTTTAGACAGTGGCAGCACCTCACACATGTGTAAGGACATCGAATGTTTTTCTGACATTGATCAAAGTGGAACTCAAGGGAAATTAAATCTCGCGAATAGTGCGTGTACAAATGTAATGGGAAAAGGAAATGTGTTGACATCAGTGATGGAATCTGGGAATAAAAAAAGGTGTGTAAAATTTAAAGAAACTTTGTTTGTCCCGGATTTGCGTACAAATCTGATTTCTGTCGGAAAAGTGACTGATGGTGGTCACAGTGTAATTTTCGACAAAAATAAAGCCGAGATAGTAAACAGTGACGGAAAAGTGTTACTTACGGCTGAACGCGAGAAAGATTTGTACTATTTTAAAAGTGTCAACAATCCAGTGGAAAATTTTTCGGAAGCAAATGCGATTTCTGCACCAGAGAAGAATTCATTCGAGGACTGGCATTATAAAATGGGACATTTGAACGCAAAATCGCTTCAAGAGGCAATTAGAACGGGATCTATTCAAGGTATTCAAATTAAAGGATCAAGATCAGATTTTGAGTGTCGTGTATGTCCGCAAGGAAAAATGTGTCAGACAACGGCACGGAGTATGAAAATAAGAGTTTCAACGAATTACTCCAAAGATTAGGAATTTCGCGAGAACTGACCGCCCCGTACAATCCAGAACAGAATGGCGTTTCTGAACGGCGAAATAAAAACGCTAATGGAAACCGCCAGATGTATGTTAATCCAATCAAATTTGCCATCGATTTTTTGGGCAGAGGCAGTATATACTGCCAATTTTATTCGTAATCGTTCACCGTCGAGTAAACTTAAAGGAAAAACTCCGTACGAGCTCTGGTATGGAGTGCCACCGGATGTTTCGAATTTTAAACGATTTGGGTGCGAGGTTTTTGTCATGGATAGAGCACTAGGAAAAAGCAAACTTGAACCTCGAGCCACAAAAGGGATCTTCATTGGCTATAGCTCAGAGTCAAAAGCGTATAGGATTTGGCTTTTTGATGAGAAGAAGATTGTGATTTCCAGAGATGTAAAATTCTTCGAAAGGAGTTTATCAACGGACGATCAAGGCGAAGTGTTTTGTGAACAAAGTAACAGTTTACGCGATTTAAAACAAATCCATGGCAACAACGAATTATCGAGAGACAAACAAACGATGGACATTAATATTTGCGATAATCAAAGTGTTGATGAGGATATCCATGAACCAACTAACAATCTTGAGGAGTCGGATGAAGACTTTCTTGGATTTCCTGGAGTGTATCCGATAGTGCCTGAAGAACATCGAGAAAATCATGAAATTCAAGAAACTCCAGTGAGACGTGGTAGACGACGTGCAGTGCGAACTGGTAAATGTGGAAGACCCAGATTGGAATTCGTAAATATGTGTAGTGCGAATAACAACGAAGATGAGTCTTCTTTCTTGTTGGAAATTCCAGTTACCAAGGCATTACGCGAACAAAATTCTCATGAATGGATGCAGGCTATGTCGAGTGAAGTAAAATCAATTATCGAAAATGACACGTGGGAAATGATCGATAGACCTAAAGATACAACTCCAATTGACAGTCGTTTTATTCTTTGCAAGAAATATGGAACTAATGGTACTCTGGATAAGAAGAAAGCCAGAATTGTGACTAAAGGTTACGCTCAAACGTATGGAAAGGATTTCCACGAGACGTACGCTCCGGTTGCAAGGATAAGTTCCGTCAGAACAACATTAGCTATCGCGATTCAAAAGGGAATGCACATCCAACAATTAGATGTTACTACGGCCTATTTGAATGGGAAGTTAATGGAAACAGTTTACATGGAATTCCCCTATTACATTGAAGACGTCTTACAATTTATAGTGAGTGACAAACAAGAAGACAAAGATTTCGTTCAAAAGGCACAAAACATTTTGGTGAATTTGGAAAAAGGTGACAAAGTGTGTTTAATGAAAAGGGCTATTTACGGCTTAAAACAGGCTGGCCGAGCCTGGTATACGCGTTTAAACGAAGAACTTCAAAATTTAGGAATGAAACCAACAAATGGTGATCCGTGTGTATACGTGAAAAATTCCAGAGAAGAATCATTAATCGTTGTGGTTTACGTTGACGATTTCTTCGTGATGTCTAAGAATGTGAACCAAATTTCTAAATTTGTATCGGAACTGTCGTCGTCGTTCGGAGTGAAAAATATTGGAAATCTAGAAAGATGTTTAGGAATGGACTTTATTCGAAAGGAAAATGGATTATTAATTAATCAAAAAACTTACATCGCGGAGATTCTCCAGAAATTCGGAATGCAAGATTGCAATCCCCTGTCAACTCCTCTCCAAATTGGAACGAGGCTTGTCAAAGGAGAACCTTGGACCGACGCTGATGGAGAAAAACCTCCGTACCGTGAATTAGTGGGTTGTTTACTTTATTTGTCTGTGGTGACACGTCCGGTTTATCCCACACTGCCAGTGTGTTGGGACAATATGTCGATTGTTTCAATAAACATCATTGGGGCGCTGCGAAAAGAGTCCTTCGCTATTTGAAAGGGACCCAGGATCTCGGAATCCTTTACAAGAAGGAAAATGGCCCTTTAATAGGCTATGCGGACGCGGACTGGGGAGGATCTATGGACGACGGAAAATCTTTCACCGGTTATGTATTTATGATCAACAGTGTAATTCTTTCATGGGACTCGAAGAAACAACCAACAGTAGCTACGTCAACAACTCAGGCGGAGTATATATGGCAATCAGTGAGGCGGCGAAGGAGGCCATATACCTAAAAAATTTCATTTCGGAGTTCGGTCTGGTTGGTGCTAAATCAATCAAGCTATTCACAGATAACAGCAGTGCGGAAAAACTGGCTCTCAATCCTGTGAACCATGCTAGATCCAAGCATATACACATACGTCATCATTTCATACGAGAAACAGTGAAATCCGGCGATATTGTTTTGGAGCATGTGTCATCTGAATCTATGATCGCCGATGTTTTAACCAAGAGTTTATCAAAACCAAAACATGTGAAGTGCGTGCAACTCATGGGACTTTTAAACATTATTTAACATACAGAAATTGTTTTGAGGGGAAGTGTTGGGGAAATTTGAACAAACCAATATCATATTGTTACCCATAGAAGGGCTTTTGTAACTTCCGTTTCCTTAGTTAGTCTTTTACGAGCTTGTCTTGTGTAACATTCTCATATTTCATTAATCCGATCTCTTTATAATAAATCTTTATTCTATTCGTATTTCAGTTTATTTCTTACACCGCGAATCCCGGTTATTTCCATTAACAAATGTTAATGCTGTGAATTAATATTTTTTAATATCATTTACCATTTTTAATATTTTCGAAGTTTTGCAAATAAATTTTTTTGATTAATTAGATAAACAAATAATTCTAGATTCCATTATTTTCACGTAAAAAGTTTATCAGAGACCCCAAAAATACTACTGAATTAACCTTGATAGTAATTGGTCTGTCAATTATAATTTTTTAATTTTTTGATATTAAAAACATTTTTATACTTACATCCATCTTACAGATATGTGACGTGCCGCGACAAAAGGGACCTTAGCTGCTTAGAATTTTAGGTTATGTTTAGAGTACTTTTAACTTCATTAAAAATTTATTATTGATTATTTAACATCAAAAGCATATTTTTCTGAAAATATTGCACATAATAATGAATTAAATATTAATAGTTTGTAAAGAAAATTGGTCATTTTTATTTATTTATACTTTTAATTTTAGTTCTGTCAAAAACAGCTAAGGTCCCTTTTGTCGCGGCACGTCACATATAGTTATAGGACAGTATTTTTTCAAAACTATGCTAAAATATGACTTAACCCTCCGTCACACACCTAGGGAGGGATTCCCTCTTCGGTTTCAGTATTTTTTAAATAACTTTTGTTTTCCTCATTGCAAAATAAAATCAGTCTCTATACCTTTCGACAATTTACTCCTCAACATATTTCTAAAAAAACATTTAGTTTAAACATAATTAATATTTAATTATGAAGCTTCAAAGCCAGAAAAAACTCGAAAATGTGAGGTTATGTTAAATAAAAAAATCAAGTTTTCAAAATATTTTTTGTTCCACTATTGGCTAATGGCAAAATTATATTATAAATGTAATTAAAATAAATTATTTAATGAGTTTTTTGCTTATTTGTTAATGTTACATTATTTTTACATGTAAAGTGTAATTCCTTCGAAGATGTGCATTCGTGTAATTAAATTTTATTTTTGAGACTGAAAATTAATTTTATTAATTTTATAATTTAGAATAATTTACTACATATTTATAAGTTTGTGTTAAAATTAAATTTATATTGATTCCTTTGTTTATGTTGTTATGTCGCTTATTTTACAATGTGGTGAGGGATTCCCTCTAAACGTGTGTAAAGTCGTAATTTTTTCCAAGGTGTGTGACGGAGGGTTAATAACATGTAATATTTAATTACAGAAAGTTTAAAAGTTATACATTCAAGAATATAAAAGTCTGGAAATTTTCAATTTTTTAAATTTTTTGAAGAAATTTAATATCTCTCGTTCTAATTAATATGTTAAAAAAACTGTAAATTTATTGTTTATATATATATATGTTACAAAAGGAATAAGTAAGTAACTAATTAATTTACCGCAATCTGTCAAAATTATAAAAATAAATTTTTCGTTGGAAAAATTCATAATTTTTTCATATTAGTATTATTTTTTAATAAAAAAATTTGTTTATTATTATATGTATATTATATATCTTTAAAATCATTTACATTATTAATAAATTAAGAAATTTATCCCAATCTGAAAAAATTGAAAAAAAAATTTTTGTTTGAACTTTTTGAAAAAATTTATAACTTTTGTTCAGCTCAATATTTTTTCATCGAATGTAGATAATATTTTAAGTTAGACCAATACCTAAAAGATTGCCAAATTTTACTTCATTCGGTCAAGATGTTTTCAAGTTATAAGCGAACAAAATTTTGCAGACATACATACATACATACAGACAGGAAATTTTCTATTACCATTTTTGGAATCTCCGTTGCTCTAATAAATAAATTATGTTAGAAAAAATTAATTTCGTGCAATGTACAGACAATATATATATATATATACTAAGAGGGCTCCGCCCCCCTTCGCGCTTCGCGCGCAAACCCCCAAATTTTATATTTACTTCTATTTATGGATAATATAAAGATTGTAAAATTCGATCTTATGATGTTAGCAATTCTCAAATTTTCAATCTTTGTCATCAATTTTGAAGTAACATACCAGCCTGCAAGTAAAAAAAAATTTCTTTTGGATAGGCTTTGACGTCCTATTTCGCGCTTCTATTTAAGGGGCAAGCTCTGACCTGTTGGTAAAACACAGATTAAATTTTAATGTAATGTGAAGGCTCACATTAAGGCCCCTTTTAAAACCCGTAGCTCAAAAAAATTGGTTAAATTGAACATGCATTTTTATTCGTTATTTATCCTCTTTTTGACATAGGTAAAAAAATAGGTCAATTTTGACATATATTTTGATTTATGTTTTTGCCCTATAGGTAAAAACAAGTTGTAAATCCAGATGTTCATTACATGAACATTTTGCTTCCTCTATACGATAAGCAAAAAAATTTGCTTCCTCGTGGAGGAAGCACTAACTTATTGTCACGTATTGACATATTTTCCATGTTGTTGTCTTCAAATCTAATTAAAAAGTAATTTTAAAAATTTGTTATATTTATTATAATTATAATTAAGTATATTAAGTATATTTAATTTTTGAGTAATTTCTAATACGATCTAATATTTATAAAATCAAAAAAAATATTTATAAAATTTGTTTTAATCCTAAATGAACAAAATAAAATTTTTTATAAAAAAAATGAATTTTTCATCTTTAATTGTAATTAATTCTATAATTTTCAATAGAATATATATTTTACATACATCAATCGATTCGTCTTGATGCAGGGAATAAGATTTTAGATTTATTTTTCAATAAATAATAACATTTTATTGTACAGCAACATGATTCTTAAGAAAAAAATGAATTTTTATTAAAAATGCAAATTTTGTGTCTGTAATGGGTTTTAATTTTATAAATTTAAATACAATATATACTTTATATATACCAATCGATTCGTCTTGATGCAAAGAATAAAATTTTAGAAATAAGTAAGTAAGATTTTCTTATACAGCAACAAAATTTTGCGGAAAGAACTCATTTTTTGAGAAAAATGCGAATTTTTCAGCTTTAATTGTGATTAACTCTATAAATTCTCATACAATTTATTTTTTTATATACCAATCGATTCGTCTTGATGCAAAGAATAAGATTTTATTATATTTAAACTTCAATAACCAACTTAAAAAAAAATTTTTGAAAAAAAATTTTTTTTAGAAATAAGTAAAAAAAAAATTTTTTTCTAAGAATTTTTTAAAGTCTCTCAATCCAGTTCGAGATATTTTTATGATAAATATACCTGGTAAATTTTAGCCAAATTCGTTAAAACCTCTTCGAGTTATCGTGTTCACAAAAATCGGGATCCACACACACACACACACACACACACACACACACATACATACATCCGGACAATTGTTCAGGGTCTCATATAACATAGTCCCATATAGAAGAAAATTTGTCAAAAGGAATTTTTTAAAATTTTGTAAATTAAACGACTACAAAGCTTCCTCACGAGGAAGCAAAATAGGTCAAATTAGACACAGGTTTTGAGGTAATGTGAGGCCGTTAATTATCCTCTTTTTGACCTATAGGTAAAAAATAGGTCAAATTATACACAGGTTTTGAGGTAATGTGAGGCCGTTATTTATCCTCCTTTTAAACCTATAGGTCAAAAAATAGGTCAATTTTGATATAGATTTTAACGTAATGTTAGGCCGTCATTTATCCTCCTTTTGACGTATAGGTCAAAAAATAGGTCAATTTTGACATAGATTTTAACGTAATGTGAGGCCGTCACTTATCCTCTTTTTGACCTATAGGTCAAAAAATAGGTCAATTTTGACATAAGTTTTGACGGACTCTTTGGGATAGGGCGCCCTTACAGAATCTTGAAATAGCGGCGGCGGCCATATCTTTTTATAATATATATATTATATATATATATATATATATATATATATATATATATATATATATATATATATATATATATATATATTCCTAATATATAAAAACATTTCGCCGCCGCAGGGTCAGGATTTTCTAAAGGCGTCTTTTCCAAGGGGCCACCAAAACTTACGTTAAATTTGAAATATTTTTTAACCTAAGGACAAAAAGAAATGCAATAACAAAAGTACATTACGTCAAAATCTACGTCTAATTTGACCTATTTTTTGACCTACAGGTCAAAAAGGGATGCAATAACGGCAATATATTCTATTATATATTTAATAATGAAATTGTAATAGTTGGGTAATATTAGAAAAAAACGACATATTACATTCAGGTTGCATGTCAACTTTTATACTGATTGCTTGTACCTTTGGGTGGTTTTGCAACAGTACTTTATTTACACTAGGGGTCGTGTTACGGGCTCATAGTCTATGTTCACGCAGAAACATTGCCACTTATAGTTCCAGAGCTTGAAATGATCCTTATCTCTTGCACGAACACGAATTGTCAGCGGCAATAAGCTCATCATAATCTCTCATGACCCAATATATTATTCTGCAACATTTTGATTCGCATCATTAGAATCAATATTGTACATTTTTTAACTGTATGTATATGTAGAAACACTAACATTTTTATGGAGCAACTACTTCATTTTATTGTTAATTTACAAGAAATTCAATTTTACATAATTTATAATTGAATTTAGTTGAGTCGTAAACATTTTATCGTCAACACTGCAATATATTTTTCTTTATTAGTGCATGCATAACCTCGTTTGGTAAGCACTTGCAGTAGTTCAAAATGTCTGATCGCCTTACAGTGCGAACAAAACGCTGCGCAAAATACTTTGCCTACCGCTACACTGTGAGCAAAATGTTTTGCGCATCGGTTGGTCGGACTGTAGGGAATCGGCCATTTTAGAGTGCTGCCAGTGGTTGCCAAACGAGGGTTTTGCTTGTACGTATAAAGAAAAAATTGTTATCAACTAGTACATTTTCCACAAAAGTTAATATTTTTTATGATTCAAAGTTGCTAAAAATTCATTAAACCATATACTATCTAATTAAATGTACATTGTTTTAATAAAGTTTTAATGAAAAATTAAAAAATAATTATGAAAATCATTATTTTCTGAGGTCAATAAGATATGTAACACAATTTTTTTAAAAATATCAAATTGATACTTTCAAAGACTATGAACTCCTTAGTTATACCACTCCCCTGACAGAAAACCATGGGGTGTTACTTTTGTTGATCCCCATTTTCACACTTCAAATTTATCAAGGAGAGTTTACAGTAGGTGCCAATATATGCATGTAGTGCTAGTGCCAAACCCATTCAAAATGTATGTATACATGTATGTATTTAAATTTTCTTTTCTTCAGAGTAGAAAAATTTACAATATTGAACTTTGGCAAAAACATGGCAAAAGTATATGTCAAATTTTTTTTTTTGGACTAACAAAATTAAAAACTTCGAACTTGGGTATAAATGTGGGGAATGTATAGGTAAAAAAAATTGGAATGTCTATTTTTTAGATTAAAAAAATGTACAATTTTGAAATTTGTCAAAAACATGGGGACAGTATGAGAGGAAAAAGGTCTAATTTTTTTCTTTTAAAGAAAGTACAAAATAGAGTCGGAAGAAATGTGATGATCACGTGGTCTCCATACAGAATATATGTATTCTGCAGGACGATGCGTTTGTATTTGTAACATGGGTAAAGAGAATTTGTTAACTCCATCAAAGAAAAAATTCGAATTTTTAGCACCCAAACTTCCTAAATGTTTCTGCCATAGTTCAAAACTGCAAATTTTTAAACTCTAAATTTTTTTTACTTTTTTCCTCCCCACGGTGGTCTTGAAACATTTTTAATACTTTTGTAACATGCCCTTTCCAATTTTCCCATGAAACGTTTCCACACCACCTAATTCACTAATTGATTTTAACTTAAATCAAAATAGCGTATTTTGTCTATTTTTACATTCTCATCACATGAGAAGGTATTAGTTTTGATCGAATTTTGACTTTTGCTAATTTTATGAAATCTTTACGTTTTGAGGTGCCCTGAGTCCGAAAAACATGGTCTGGCGAGTGCGTCTGTCTCTGTGTCTGTCTGTCTGTCCGTCTGTCCGTCTGTAGACGGTAATATGTTGTTCCCACGATAACTTTTGAAAAACTTATCGGATCGTTTTTAAATTCAACACACTTAAAGTTGGTGTAAAAATGAAGGCTAAGTTCGTTAACCAGCCATTTTCGTTGGAAACTACAAAAACTACGGTAGTTTCAAAATTTTGAAAAATCAATTTTTTTAAATTTTAGAATTTTTAATTTTATATTATTTTAGATTAGGTTAATACAAACAACTTTCCTCTAGAACATTACTTGATAAAAACTCAATTTTCGAAGTTACAGTTCCTTAAATGGTAAAAAAAACAAAAAAAATCCCAAAATAACACTGAAAATCTAATTTTTTTAAGGAATAAAAGTTAATAAATTGATTTTAACCTATTTGCACTATAATATACTTAAAAAATAACTTATACACAAAAAAGTCGTAATTTCCAGAAAAATCACTCTCTATATATATTTTTTGTGCGCTTTTTTGACAAAAAATCAATATGCCGACCCCATTATCTCCGACATTTTTGAATATGCAATTTTGTCACCACAGACTTTTTTTTGACACTTTGTATCAGCTACAACTTTGCTGTTGACAACTTTTAGCCCAACCAAAAACTTTTCGAGTTATTTTTTAAACACTGTCATAAAACTAAATTTTTTACATTCTCATCACATGAGAAGGTATTAGTTTTGATCGAATTTTGACTTTTGCTAATTTTATGAAATCTTTACGTTTTGAGGTGCCCTGAGTCCGAAAAACATGGTCTGGCGAGTGCGTCTGTCTGTGTGTCTATCTGTCTGTCTGTCCGTCTGTCTGTCTGTCCGTCTGTAGACGGTAATATGTTGTTCCTAAGATAACTTTTGAAAAATTTATCGGATCGTTTTTAAATTCAACACACTTAAAGTTAGTGTAAAAATGAAGGCTAAGTTCGTTAACCATCCATTTTCGTTGAAAACTACAAAAACTACGGTAGTTTCAAAATTTTGAAAAATCAATTTTTTTAAATTTCAGAATTTTTAATTTTATATTATTTTAGATTAGGTTAATACAAACAACTTTCCTCTAGAACATTACTTGATAAAAACTAAATTTTCGAAGTTACAGTTCCTTAAATGGTAAAAAAACAAAAAAAATCCCAAAATAACACTGAAAATCTAATTTTTTTAAGGAATAAAAGTTAATAAATTGATTTTAACCTATTTGCACTTTAATATACTTAAAAAAATAACTTATACACAAAAAAGTCGTAATTTCCAGAAAAATCACTCTCTATATATATTTTTTGTGCGCTTTTTTGACAAAAAATCAATATGCCGACCCCATTACCTCCGACATTTTTGGATTTCCATTTTTGTCACCAGAGACTTTTTTTGACACTTTGTATCAGCTACAACTTTGCTGTTGACATCTTTTAGCCCAACCCAAAACTTTTCGAGTTATTTTTTAAAAACTGTCAAAAAACTAAATTTTTTACATTATCATCACATGAGAAGGTATTAGTTTTGGTCGAATTTTGACTTTTGCTAATTTTATGAAATCTTTACGTTTTGAGGTGCCCTGAGTCCGAAGAACATGGTCTGGCGAGTGCGTCTGTCTGTGTGTCTGTCTGTCCGTCTGTCTGTCCGTCTGTAGACGGTAATATGTTGTTCCCACGATAACTTTTGAAATACTTATCGGATCGTTTTTAAATTCAACACACTTAAAGTTTGTGTAAAAATGAAGGCTAAGTTCGTTAACCAGCCATTTTCGTTGAAAACTACAAAAACTACGGTTGTTTCAAAATTTTGAAACATCAATTTTTTTAAATTTCAGAATTTTTAATTTTATATTATTTTAGATTAGGTTGATACAAACAACTTTCCTCTAGAACATTACTTGATAAAAACTCAATTTTCGAAGTTACAGTTCCTTAAATGGTAATAAAAACAAAAAAAATCCTAAAATAACACTGAAAATCTCATTTTTTTAAGGAATAAAAGTTAATAAATTGATTTTAACCTATTTGCACTCTAATATACTTAAATAAATAACTTATACACAAAAAAGTCGTAATTTCCAGAAAAATCACTCTCTATATATATTTTTTGTGCGCTTTTTTGACAAAAAATCAATATGCCGACCCCATTATCTCCGACATTTTTGGATTTCCATTTTTGTCACCAGAGACTTTTTTTGACACTTTGTATCAGCTACAACTTTGCTGTTGACAACTCTTAGCCCAACCCAAAACTTTTCGAGTTATTTTATAAAAACTGTCAAAAAACTAAATTTTTTACATTATCATCACATGAGAAGGTATTAGTTTTGGTCGAATTTTGACTTTTGCTAATTTTATGAAATCTTTACGTTTTGAAGTGCCCTGAGTCCGAAAAACATGGTCTGGCGAGTGCGTCTGTCTGTGTGTCTGTCTGTCCGTCTGTAGACGGTAATATGTTGTTCTCACGATAAATTTGAAAAACTTATCGGATCGTTTTTAAATTCAACACACTTAAAGTTGGTGTAAAAATAAAGGCTAAGTTCGTTAACCATCTATTTTCGTTAAAAACTACAAAAAATACGGTAGTTTCAAAATTTTGAAAAATCAATTTTTTTAAATTTCAGAATTTTTAATTTTATATTATTTTAGATTAGGTTAATACAAACAACTTTCCTCTAGAACATTACTTGATAAAAACTCAATTTTCGAAGTTACAGTTCCTTAAATGGTAATAAAAACAAAAAAAACCCCAAAATAACACTGAAAATCTATTTTTTTAAAGGAATAAAAGTTAATAAATTGATTTTAACCTATTTGCACTCTAATATACTTAAAAAAATAACTTATACACAAAAAAGTCGTAATTTCCAGAAAAATCACTCTCTATATATATTTTTTGTGCGCTTTTTTGACAAAAAATCAATATGCCGACCCCATTATCTCCGACATTTTTGGATTTCCATTTTTGTCACCAGAGACTTTTTTTGACACTATGTATCAGCTACAACTTTGCTGTTGACATCTTTTAGCCCAACCCAAAACTTTTCGAGTTATTTTTTAAAAACTGTCAAAAAACTAAATTTTTTACATTATCATCACATGAGAAGGTATTAGTTTTGGTCGAATTTTGACTTTTGCTAATTTTATGAAATCTTTACGTTTTGAGGTGCCCTGAGTCCGAAAAACATGGTCTGGCGAGTGCGTCTGTCTGTGTGTCTATCTGTCTGTCTGTCCGTCTGTCTGGCCGTCTGTAGACGGTAATATGTTGTTCCCACGATAACTTTTGAAAAACTTATAGGATCGTTTTTAAATTCAACACACTTAAAGTTGGTGTAAAAATGAAGGCTAAGTTCGTTAACCAGCCATTTTCGTTGAAAACTACAAAAACTACGGTAGTTTCAAATTTATGAAAAATCAATTTTTTTAAATTTCAGAATTTTTAATTTTATATTATTTTAGATTAGGTTAATACAAACAACTTTCCTCTAGAACATTACTTGATAAAAACTCAATTTTCGAAGTTACAGTTCCTTAAATGGTAATAAAAACAAAAAAAATCCTAAAATAACACTGAAAATCTCATTTTTTTAAGGAATAAAAGTTAATAAATTGATTTTAACCTATTTGCACTCTAATATACTTAAATAAATAACTTATACACAAAAAAGTCGTAATTTCCAGAAAAATCACTCTCTATATATATTTTTTGTGCGCTTTTTTGACAAAAAATCAATATGCCGACCCCATTATCTCCGACATTTTTGGATTTCCATTTTTGTCACCAGAGACTTTTTTTGACACTTTGTATCAGCTACAACTTTGCTGTTGACAACTCTTAGCCCAACCCAAAACTTTTCGAGTTATTTTATAAAAACTGTCAAAAAACTAAATTTTTTACATTATCATCACATGAGAAGGTATTAGTTTTGGTCGAATTTTGACTTTTGCTAATTTTATGAAATCTTTACGTTTTGAGGTGCCCTGAGTCCGAAAAACATGGTCTGGCGAGTGCGTCTGTCTGTGTGTCTGTCTGTCCGTCTGTAGACGGTAATATGTTGTTCTCACGATAAATTTGAAAAACTTATCGGATCGTTTTTAAATTCAACACACTTAAAGTTGGTGTAAAAATAAAGGCTAAGTTCGTTAACCATCTATTTTCGTTAAAAACTACAAAAAATACGGTAGTTTCAAAATTTTGAAAAATCAATTTTTTTAAATTTCAGAATTTTTAATTTTATATTATTTTAGATTAGGTTAATACAAACAACTTTCCTCTAGAACATTACTTGATAAAAACTCAATTTTCGAAGTTACAGTTCCTTAAATGGTAAAAAAAACCCCAAAATAACACTGAAAATCTAATTTTTTAAAGGAATAAAAGTTAATAAATTGATTTTAACCTATTTGCACTCTAATATACTTAAAAAAATAACTTATACACAAAAAAGTCGTAATTTCCAGAAAAATCACTCTCTATATATATTTTTTGTGCGCTTTTTTGACAAAAAATCAATATGCCGACCCCATTATCTCCGACATTTTTGGATTTCCATTTTTGTCACCAGAGACTTTTTTTGACACTTTGTATCAGCTACAACTTTGCTGTTGACATCTTTTAGCCCAACCCAAAACTTTTCGAGTTATTTTTTAAAAACTGTCAAAAAACTAAATTTTTTACATTATCATCACATGAGAAGGTATTAGTTTTGGTCGAATTTTGACTTTTGCTAATTTTATGAAATCTTTACGTTTTGAGGTGCCCTGAGTCCGAAAAACATGGTCTGGCGAGTGCGTCTGTCTGTGTGTCTATCTGTCTGTCTGTCCGTCTGTCTGACCGTCTGTAGACGGTAATATGTTGTTCCCACGATAACTTTTGAAAAACTTATAGGATCGTTTTTAAATTCAACACACTTAAAGTTGGTGTAAAAATGAAGGCTAAGTTCGTTAACCAGCCATTTTCGTTGAAAACTACAAAAACTACGGTAGTTTCAAATTTATGAAAAATCAATTTTTTTAAATTTCAGAATTTTTAATTTTATATTATTTTAGATTAGGTTAATACAAACAACTTTCCTCTAGAACATTACTTGATAAAAACTCAATTTTCGAAGTTACAGTTCCTTAAATGGTCAAAAAAACAAAAAAAATCCCAAAATAACACTGAAAATCTAATTTTTTTAGGGAATAAAAGTTAATATATTGATTTTAATTTTTATGAGTATAGTTCTAAATTAGAAACCTTACTTTTAAGAATAACGATTACTGGTGTTGAATGATGTGGTGATATTATCTGGTAATCCGATCTTGAATGGTGTTGAGGGCTGGTCGCAAAAGGAGCCTCAAACAGTTGTCCTTAATGTTCGTGTATTAGTCCTCTTGTTTACACTAATGAGATAGTGTATTGTATTTTGGTAATATTTGCTTTCTTCCAGACGACGTCGCCTCCTTAGCGAATTTCGATGGTTCGAAATTTGGAATGTGTTGTATCAATGTAAGATAAACACTTAAATTTATTTTTAAATAAATTTTTTTGAAAATGTTAAAAATCACTTTTGGAGAAATAATTCTCTTTTAATCGTAGTATGTTTCAAAGCAATACTTTGAAAATAATTTTAAAGTTCACTTTTAAGGAAACACTTTCAAAATAATACTTGGGGATAACTTGTAGTTCACTTTTTAGATTATACTTGGAGTTCACTGGACGATGGTAGATTGAAGACTAATTGATTTCCAAAAAATTATTCTCTGTTCTAATCAGAAATGTTCACCCTTTTTATATAAAAATTTCCTCATTAGACTGATGCTCTTAGCAACTACAATCGTCTCGACCTTAATAGGTGTCCTTGCGTAAGACATCGCGTCGACACTTCATGAGTTGAAGTCGCAAATTTGTCTTTGATCCTCAGGCGTGGTGCGTGTACATATTAATAATCTGTGTTTTCGATCTTGAATTTCTCGTAATCGTTATTCTTTCGACATTCTTTTGAAATACTATTCTTTCCGGAATTTGTAAAAATGAACATAAAATATAACTACAATATTCGTTAAAAATATACTGAATATAATGCGAATTTAAAACACACATAAATTAGGAATTACAATATTCGTTAAAAATATACTGAACATAATGCAATTTAAAATAGGAATTATAATATTCGTTATGCAAATTTAAAACACACATAAAATTAGAATTATAATATTTGTTAAAAATATACTGAACATAATGCAATTAAAACACACATAAAATAGGAATTATAATATTCGTTATGCAAATTTAAAAATTAAAACACACATAAAATTAGAATTATAATATTCGTTAGAAAATATTCTGAATATAATGCAAATTTAAAAACATACAGAAAATAAGAATTAAAAGTACTGCATATCATATCATGATGAAAATACATTATTTTAATAGAAGATGTATGCATTATCAAATACATACAACATATGAAAATAGATACATACGTGAAAACATATAGTTAAATTAAGTATATTAATAAGAAGTTACGGACGTAACACCTCCCCCCTTAGATTGAGCATGGGAGTGAAATGAAACATGCTCAAACTAATGAATTATATAGAAAATGTTACTTTCATTCTATACATACATTATATCATTTTTTACTCATACTTTACAGATTTTTTTTTACAGTCGTATACGATGTAGAATTCATTCATGCTATTCCAAGCATACTTTACAAGCAATATTTAAGAAAATAATTTTAATTTAAATGTATCTCATTTTACTAGATATTTTCATTAGAATTATATTTTTTATATATAGGGGTTTTAATTAATCATTTAAATTTACCACAGTAAAAAATTTATAAGAATGTTACATGTTTAGTTTTTTTTACTTTGTTAAATACAATTTGTTTATAATTAGAAAAAATTATTTGTACAAATAATTTATTTTGCATAGAATTTTGGATCGATGTTAATACAATATATATAAAAAAGAAAATAATTTTTTTTGTTTGCTTTGAAATTACATTCAGAGAAATACTTTTACAAATTGTTTGATAGGCTTAGGTCTTGTGTTCTTTTTAAATTACATAAAAACTTTTGCGCTAAAATTCAAAACTTGTTTGTAGTTAAAATTCGTTGTAGATTTAAATATTGAATACATTTTTGTATAGATTTATAAACTGAAAAATATTTTTGACACATTCTATATTTGAGACAACAGTTTTTTTATGTGTCTTATTGTTATATTTTATTGCTTATAGATTTATGCTTTTTTATTCGTTCTCAAGCTATATTTGGACAATAATTATTAGGTGTTGGGAAGGAAAAAAAAATTTTATTCGAGTTGTTTGTTATTAGAAATTTGAATAATGCCATGTTAGATTCTTCTTCAAAAAATTATATGGAATAAGGATTTATCTTATTGTGTTAAAAAAAGTTTGTTATCTCTCATATTGCAAAACAAGTATGTAGAATCAAAAATTGACAAAATATTATAAAAATTTAATTTGAACTTTGCGAACTTTGTAAAGAAATATTTTTTCAAATCAGGTTATTGGTATAGTGATTTAAAATTTGTTTAATATTTACAAAACTGTAAATGATTGAAAACAGTTTAATTTCTCTTTTATTTAAGTCCTTTCTGAAACATAAAATTATATATTATTAACAGTGTTTTATTATTCTTGTTTAATTCGAGATAGTTTTAGTCTGTTTGTATGTACTATTTTTTGTTTGTTTTTAACTTGTATTTTAACGTTACCTTTATTTAAAATTTCTAATATTTTGTGTGGGCCTGTGTATTGATTAGCAAATTTATGAATTTTTCCCCCGTGTAGTAAAAATACCTCATCTCCGAGTTTAAGATTTTGTGGATTGCAATTTCTGTCATAATACATTTTTGACTTCTCTTTTGCTAAAATTAAATTTTCTCTAGCTATGTTTCTCATTTCATGAAGTCTTGTTATCAAGTCTGTTAAATATTGATCATAAGTTTCTAATTTTTCGTGTTCAAGTGGTGGATCACTTGATGGTAACCGTGCTAATTTTCCAAAAATTAACTCGTATGGAGTGCACTTGGTGCCTTCATGAATGCTTGTATTGTAGGAAAACATGGCTAGTTCTAACCAGTCATCCCATTCTTCATTTTTGTTGATAAATTGCTTTAAATATTCTCCTAAAACGTGATGAGATCTTTCAATTGATCCGTTTGACTGAGGGTGAAATGCTGTCGTTTTAAATTGTCGTATTCTGAATCTCTTTGCTAATCTTCTCATTAAATTGCTTAAAAAGTCAGTTCCTTGGTCTGTTAACACTCCTTTGGGGGATCCAAATATACAAATAAATCTTTTAATAAATGCATCAGCTATTGTACTTGCTTGATGATTTGGGAGTGCGATTGCTAGTGAATATTTAGTTAAATTATCCTGTATTGTTAGTATGTATTCACTTCCATTTTTAGTTTTTGGTAATGGACCGACAATATCCATTGCAATTTTTTCAAATGCTGTACCTGGTGTGTCTGTAATAATCATTGGATCTTTTGTTTTAACTCTAACTAATTTTTTAAGTTGACATTGAAGACAACCTTGAATATATCTTTGAATATTATTTTTCATGTTTTCCCAATAATAATTTTGACGTATTCGACCATAGGTTTTAGTTACACCTTTATGTCCGCCAACTGAGCTTGAATGGGCTTCTTCTATTAACTTCATGTATTCTTCTTTAGTAGGATATTTTGTATATCCATTACATATGACAACTTTCACAAATGAATTTTCAAAAATTGATTTTATCATTGATAGGGTTTCGTCCCAAGTTACATTATTTATTTGGGCTGTTTTTGCAATACTAATACTTTTCAGTTTCAATTCTTCACATACATTTTTCATTGAAACTATTGTAGATTTAATTCTTTTTATTGTGTCAGCTAAATTTTCTTTCATTTCTTTTTCTATTGGGAGAGCGATATGGTAATATATACCTCTCTTTATTTTCTCTGCTATACCTAATTGAAGTTTACCAAAATTTGGCAATTTTTCTCGTTTTGCTAAAGATCTGGAGCCATTATCTCGTGGATCTCCGTTGATTGAAAGAAAATAGGTTAAGTTATCTCTACGCATTGGTAATTGGTCTCTGCAGTCGATAATATACTTTTCTTGTTGCATATTTAAATTTTCACAATTTTCATTTTCCATTAGATTTTCTTCTTCATCAGATGATTCTTCGGAATTAGAATTTTCATATCCTTGATCAATTTCTTCTTTTTTCTTCATTTTTATTTCTTGATTATTGTACTCAGGATCTGACACAATTTCATCAGTATAAACTTCATTATAAAATTTTTCTTTTCTTTTATTCTTTGTATTAGACACCTTTTTTGGTCTTCCCCTTCTCTTTTTTGAAAAGGAGGTATTCCAACGTGTGCTTTGTTTCTTGGGTCTGCCACGTTTCTTTTTTGTGTGTGCTTTTATTTCTTTTTCTTGGATGTCTTGATTTTTCTTTTCTTGTATTATATTTTCTTGATTATCATTCTCTTGCATTTTTCGTTGATTTCTTGTTATAACGTTACAAGTTTCATTACTTGTACAATACTTTCTTTTAATATTTTGGAGATTTCTTATTATCTCCGAACTCATGCAGGATTCATTGTCCTTCAATATTTCTTCAATAGATTGGAGACTTTTCCTTATCTCCAAATTTATGTAGGATTCATAGTCCTCTAATAATTTTTTAATAGATCGAAGACTTCTTAGTATCTCCGAATTTTCATAGGATTCATTGTCCTTAAAAATTTTTTCAATATCATGGAGATTTCTTTTTATCTCCGAATTCATGCAAGATTCATTGTCCTTTAATAATTTTTCAATATCATGGAGATTTCTTATTATCTCCGAATTCATATAATATTTATTTTCATTTGCCACACAACATTCTTCAATTTTTTCTTGCACACATTGTATTATTTTTTCTTTGAATTTCCTGAGTTTCATCAATTTCTTCTTCTTTTATTTCTTGTACTTTTTCTTCAATAATTTCTTCGACTGGGTTTCTTGATAAGGCATCTGCATTAACATTTGTTTTGCCTGCTTTGTAGACCACATTAAAATCATATTCTGCTAATTTCAGCTTCCATCTTGTAACTCTTGAACAAGGATCTTTAGAATTTTGAAACCAAACTAGTGGTTTGTGATCCGTAACTAAGGTGAATTTTCTTCCATAAAGGTATGGTCGAAAATGTTGCACACTGTATATAATTGCCAATGCTTCTTTTTCATAAGTATCATATTTTCTTTCACATTCGTTTAGTGTCCGTGACGTATAAGCTACTGGTTGGTCTTTGCCAATTGTTCCTTGTGATAAAATTCCTCCTATTGCAAAACCTGAAGCGTCTGTTGTTAGTATAAATGGTTGAGAAAAGTCTGGTCTTCTTAAAAGTGGTTCCTCACATAGTTTATTTTTTAACAAATCAAAAGCCGTTTGTTGTTTTTCAGTCCAAAAAAAAGGTATATCTATTCTTAAAAGTTGATTTAAAGGATTTGCAATCTTTGAAAATCCGTCTATAAATTTGCGATAATAACCTGCTAGTCCTAAGAATTGTTTTATATTTTTAACATTTTTTGGGATTGGGAATTTTTTTACAGCTTCTACTTTCTTCGGGTCGGGTCGTACACCATTTTTATCAATTATATGACCTAAGTATCCTACTTCTAACCTCAAAAATTCACATTTATCCGGTTGCAGTTTCAAGTTAGCAAAACGTAATCGTTCCATAAGTTTCGAGAATTTTTCTTCGTGTTCTTCTAGGGTATCTGCATAAATAACAATGTCGTCCAAATAAACAAATAATTCTGATCCTTGTAAACCTAATAATACCTGATCAATAAGTTTTTGAAATGTGCTTGGTGAATTTTTTAATCCGAAAGGCATTCTGTCAAATTCATAGTGTCCAAATGGCGTTGAAAATGCTGTTTTATAAGAATCTCTAGGATCCATTTTGATTTGATGAAAACCTGACGCCAAGTCAAAGACTGAAAAATATTAAGCATTTCCGAGTTGATCTAGTAGGTCCGTAATATTAGGGAGGGGGTAAAATTGACCTACCGTACGTTCATTGAGTTTTCTGAAGTCCAAAACTAATCGCCATTTTTTATTTCCTAATGAGTCATCTTTCTTTGGTACAATCCATATTGGTGTATTGTATGGTGAATCAGAATGTTTAATAATTTTTTGTTTTAATAATTCATTTACTTGACGAGTCATTTCTTTTTTATGAACAGGGGGAAATCTGTATTGTTTAGTGATAATCGGTGTGTCATCTGTAGTTATTATTCTATGTTTTATAAGATCTGTTCCTTCTAAATATTCTCCAGGTATATGAAATCGATCTGAATAGTTCTTTACTAAATTCATGATGTGTTCTAATTCTTCTTTATTTAAATGTTCAAGGCGAAGTAATTTTTTAATTTTTTCAACTCTATCGTTGCCTGTAATGTTGAAAATATTTTCTGATTTAATATTTTTTGAAAATACATCAATAATTTGTTTAATTGATGAGTCTTCATTTTTAATATCAGATTTGTTTTCTTGTTTTATTTCATCAAAATCTTCTAAATTTACTTCAAAAATTGGGATATCTATTGATTCATTTAGTGTATTAATTGCTTTTAAATAAGCTAAGCCTTCTACGTTTGTAACTACTGCATCACCTATGTAAACACCATCTTTTATTTCTAATCTTGGAATGTAACCTTCTTTTATATTTTTATTCAAAATTTTTACATGAATATTGTAAATTGATCTTGCTGGAATAGTAAAATAATTTTTTGAATCAAAATTAAATTTTTGTTTATTGATTTCTAGATGTCTTTCTTCATAATTAATTTTTACTTTATTTTTAATAAAAAATTCTGTTCCTAATATTCCATCGTGTTCAATTGGAACATCGTTTGATAAAAGGTTGAAAGTTGTTGGAATTCCGAAAATATTTATCTCTACTTGTCCTAGAGTATAAACTGCGTGATCGTTTATTCCTGTTAACTTAAGACATTTATTTTCATCAATTTTTATATCTGGATTCAATGCGCGAATTTTTAATAAATTTGGTCCTGCTCCTGTGTCAATCATCATTGTTATCGGAATTTTTAATTCTTGAGTATCAATTCGAATGTACGGAATTGTATTGGTTTTTGCTAAATTAATGTTTCTGGATGCATAATAATTTTTTTTTAATTCATCCTCAGAGCATCCTACTGAAGAGGAATTTTGGAGTTTCCCTGATTTTGTGTTTGAGAATTTGTTTGTTGCTTATTGTTATCATCCCGCATCTTTTTTCCACAATTAGTGGAAATGTGTCCTAATTTTTTACAATAGTTACATGTTATACTTTGATTTCTGTTTGTGAAGTTTGTTGTATTATTAGATCGTGATTCTTGAGAAAAATTTCGTTGTTGATTTTGAAAAGAATTTTGTTGTTGATTTTGGTATGAAGGACGAAATTCATTTTGCTGCATGTTTCTAAACTGATTTTGTGATGTATTTCTAAATTGATTTTGAAACAGATTTTGTTGAGGGTTTTTCTTAAAGTTTTGGCTTTGAAATTTATTAAACCTTGGATTTGGATTACTAAATCTGTTTTGATTTTGATTTGAAAAATTTTGTCGTAGTCCTGGATAGAATGAGTTTTCTCGTCTTGGTCCTATTAATTTATTAAGCTGAAAACAGTTTACTGCAAAGTGTCCCTTTTTACCACAAACTAAACACGTTATTATATTATCTTGAGCTATGTTGATTTTTGTTGTTTTAGCAAATTCTTTGACATTTTTAAGATAAGAATTATTTTCGGTATTTTGCTCAGTTTTTCTTAGTTCACGGTGTGATAACAATTTTCTTTCTATTTCTACTGCTTTATTAATTATTTCTTGAAAAGTATCAGCTGTTCCTATTCTTAATTCAATGTCTGGTCTAAGTCCTCGTGAGAAACAATCAACAGTTGTTTTATCTAAATTTGTTTTAAATGCTTCATCTACTGCATTTTCATTGCTAAGCCTATGCGCGTCTAATATTCTTTCAGCTGCTTCTGCGATTCTGGAACCGTAAGAAATTACATTTTCGTGTTCCCACATATATTGATATAAATTATAAATTATAAATAATCCCAATATAAATATATATATAATATATATATAATATAATATATATAATATATATATAATATAATATATATATAATATATAATAATAATTAATAATAATAATAATAATAATAATATTAATAATAATATAATATATAATTATAATATATATATAATATATATATATATATATATATATATATATATATATATATATATATATATATATATATAATATCCCAATATAAATAAATTATAAATAATAATTATTATAAATTATCTCCTAATTCTCCTTGCAATTGGTATACAGATTTTGCTGGCGCGTAAATTTGTTTCAATCTTTCCGTTAATTGTTCTACTGTAATAAAATTATTTCCTATAATAATTCTTCGTGCTTCACCCGAAATTCTACTTCTAATTAATTTGACTAAGTTTGTTTGTACTTGTGCATTATCTGGAAGCATAGATTTTGCTTCTAAACAACTTTCAATAAATATAGATAATGGGATATTTTTTTCGTCAAACATTGGTATAGTTTCTAATGCATCGCGTAAAGACACTTGCTGATTGTTTGGCAGAGCCATATTTTCTTCAAAAATAATATTATTTCTAGAGTTATCAAAAGAATTGTTTGCAGAGTGATCGTTTATTTCGACGTCGTCAATTAATGGATTATTTGAACCTAAATTTGCTTGAGACTGATGTCCTAAATTTTGTTCTACTAGAGTTTCTTCTAAAATAGAATCTTTACTGTCGTTATCGTCAGTTTCAGAAGAATTATCGTCAGTGTCAAAAAGGTTAGAATTAACAAAACCCGAATCAAACTCTCTATGTATTTTTTCGGAATCAGGATTTTCTTTAGAATATCTAGGTGTACTTGTGTGTGGTTTTTCTTTATAATAAGGAATTCCTGAATTCAATGACAATTCTGGATTATTTTTTATTTGAGAGCGAGTTAAATGTGAGGAATCGGTTGTATTTTTATTCGAAGAAGACATTAAAAAATAGCATAATATCAAAATTTATAACATTCGTAATAGTTGTAAAATTGTCAATCCTGTCCCTTGAATATAAAATACACTTTTCTTTTCTAGTAAAAATATTTTTATCTTGCTTCAGTATATATGATAAGAAAAACTTTTCATTGTAATAATAATAACAAATCGCAATCAAACAAACAAAACAAAATATTTTTTTTTTGCACAAATTAAATGTCAAAATGATTCATATACAAGACAAAAATTTCCATAAGTCAAGAGGACTTGAACCCCTATTCATTAATATAATACAGGATTTAATTTGATGAATGCACCTTGCAACTTTAAAAATTATAAGTTAAGAGGACTCGAACCTCTATTTATTAATATAAATACAGAATTTATTCAATAAATGCACAATGCAAAGAAAAAAAATTTAAAGTTAAGAGGAATCGAACCCCTATTCATCAATACCTATTTATGAATGCACCTTGCGACTTAAATCTTGTATAATGTTATCATTTATTATAAAATGTACTATATTTAGTAAAAAATATTTATTTTTTTTGTTAAATGTTACTGATTATTATTTTTATTATTATATGTTGATAATATTCGTTATTATAAAAAAAAATTTCCCCTTTTTTTAACAATTGGTATACTCATTGATCTATTTATCTTTATTTTATTATTTCATTAATATAGAATTAATGTTGAATTAAATTTTCGAATTTTATTAAAAATTTGACAAAATTATGGCTGATCGACTTTATAATTTTCCCGGGCCGATGCACCAAAATTTTGGAAGGGCTTCTGTTACGTCGAAACGAGAAACCCTTTCAAAATATACCTAACGTTCCTCGTTTTAAATTAGTTTCAATAAAGAATCTAATTTGGGATGAGGATAAGTCAATGAGCCTACTAAATGTTGTGAGAGAATAATTTATTTAAAAACCAACAAGAAAGAAAAGTATTGTCAAAAATACAATGAGTATAGTTCTAAATTATAAACCTTACTTTTAAAAATAACGATTACTGGTGTTGAATGATGTGGTGATATTATCTGGTAATCCGATCTTGAATGGTGTTGAGGGCTGGTCGCAAAAGGAGCCTCAAACAGTTGTCCTTAATGTTCGTGTATTAGTCCTCTTGTTTACACTAATGAGATAGTGTATTGTATTTTGGTAATATTTGCTTTCTTCCAGACGGACGTCGCCTCCTTAGCAAATTTCGATGGTTCGAAATTTGGAATGTGTTGTATCAATGTAAGATAAACACTTAAATTTATTTTTAAATAAATATTTTTGAAAATGTTAAAAATCACTTTTGGAGAAATAATTCTCTTTTAATCGTAGTACGTTTCAAAGCAATACTTTGAAAATAATTTTAAAGTTCACTTTTAAGGAAACACTTTCAAAATAATACTTGGGGATAACTTGTAGTTCACTTTTTAGATTATACTTGGAGTTCACTGGACGATGGTAGATTGAAGACTAATTGATTTCCAAAAAATTATTCTCTGTTCTAATCAGAAATGTTCACCCTTTTTATATAAAAATTTCCTCATTAGACTGATGCTCTTAGCAACTACAATCGTCTCGACCTTAATAGGTGTCCTTGCGTAAGACATCGCGTCGACACTTCATGAGTTGAAGTCGCAAATTTGTCTTTGATCCTCAGGCGTGGTGCGTGTACATATTAATAATCTGTGTTTTCGATCTTGAATTTCTCGTAATCGTTATTCTTTCGACATTCTTTTGAAATACTATTCTTTCCGGAATTTGTAAAAATGAACATAAAATATAACTACAATATTCGTTAAAAATATACTGAATATAATGCGAATTTAAAACACACATAAATTAGGAATTACAATATTCGTTAAAAATATACTGAACATAATGCAATTTAAAATAGGAATTATAATATTCGTTATGCAAATTTAAAACACACATAAAATTAGAATTATAATATTCGTTAAAAATATACTGAACATAATGCAATTAAAACACACATAAAATAGGAATTATAATATTCGTTATGCAAATTTAAAAATTAAAACACACATAAAATTAGAATTATAATATTCGTTAGAAAATATTCTGTATATAATGCAAATTTAAAAACATACAGAAAATAAGAATTAAAAGTACTGCATATCATATCATGATGAAATACATTATTTTAATAGAAGATGTATGCATTATCAAATACATACAACATATGAAAATAGATACATACGTGAAAACATATAGTTAAATTAAGTATATTAATAAGAAGTTACGGACGTAACATTATACACAAAAATGTTGTAATTTCCAGAAAAATCACTCTCTATATATATTTTTTGTGCGCTTTTTTGACAAAAAATCAATATTCCGACCCCATTATCTCCAACATTTTTGGATATGCAATTTTGTCACCTGAGACTTTTTTTGACACTTTGTATCAGCTACAACATTGCTGTTGACAACTTTTAGCCTAACCCAAAACTTTTCGAGTTATTTTATAAAATCTGTCAAAAAATTAAATTTTTTACATTCTCATCACATGAGAAGGTATTAGTTTTGATCGAATTTTGACTTTTGCTAATTTTATAAAATCTTTAAGTTTTGAGGTGACCTGAGTCCGAAAAACATGGTCTGGCGAGTGCGTCTGTCTGTGTGTCTGTCTGTCTGTCCGTCTGTCTGACCGTCTGTAGACGGTAATATGTTGTTCTCACGATAACTTTTGAAAAACTTATCGGATCGTTTTTAAATTCAACACACTTAAAGTTGGTGTAAAAATGAAGGCTAACTTCGTTAACCAGCCATTTTCGTTGGAAACTACAAAAACTACGGTAGTTTCAAATTTTTGAAAAATCAATTTTTTTAAGTTTCAGAATTTTAATTTCTATATTATTTTAGATTAGGTTAATACAAACAACTTTCCTCTGGAACATTACTTGATAAAAACTCAATTTTCGAAGTTACAGTTCCTTAAATGGTCAAAAAAACAAAAAAAATTCCAAAATAACACTGAAAATCTAATTTTTTTAAGGAATAAAAGTTAATAAATTGATTTTAACCTGTTTGCACTCTAATTAACTTAAAAAATAACTTACACACAAAAAAGTCGTAATTTCCAGAAAAATCACTCTCTATATATATTTTTTGTGCGTTTTTTGACAAAAAATCAATATTCCGACCCCATTATCTCCGACATTTTTGGATATGCAATTTTGTCACCAGGGACTTTTTTTTGACACTTTGTATCAGCTACAACTTTGCTGTTGACAACTTTTAGCCCAACCAAAAACTTTTCGAGTTATTTTTTAAAAACTGTCAAAAAACTAAATTTTTTACATTCTCATCACATGAGAAGGTATTAGTTTTGATCGAATTTTGACTTTTGCTAATTTTATAAAATCTTTAAGTTTTGAGGTGACCTGAGTCCGAAAAACATGGTCTGGCGAGTGCGTCTGTCTGTGAGTCTGTCTGTCTGTCCGTCTGTAGACGGTAATATGTTGTTCTCACGATAACTTTTGAAAAACTTATCGGATCGTTTTTAAATTCAACACACTTAAAGTTGGTGTAAAAATGAAGGCTAAGTTTGTTAACCAGCCATTTTCGTTGAAAACTACAAAAACTACGGTAGTTTCAAAATTTTGAAAAATCAATTTTTTTAAATTTCAGAATTTTTAATTTTATATTATTTTAGATTAGGTTAATACAAACAACTTTCCTTTAGAACATTACTTCATAAAAACTCAATTTTCGAAGTTACAGTTCCTTAAATGGTCAAAAAAACAAAAAAAAATCCCAAAATAACACTGAAAATCTAATTTTTTTAAGGAATAAAAGTAAATAAATTGATTTTAACCTATTTGCACTCTAATATACTTAAAAAAATAACTTATACACAAAAAAGTCGTAATTTCCAGAAAAATCACTCTCTATATATATTTTTTGTGCGCTTTTCTGACAAAAAATCAATATTCCGACCCCATTATCTTTGACATTTTTGGATATGCAATTTTGTCACCAGAGACTTTTTTGACACTTTGTATCAGCTACAACTTTGCTGTTGACAACTTTTAGCCCAACCAAAAACTTTTCGAGTTATTTTTTAAAAACTGTCAAAAAACTAAATTTTTTACATTCTCATCACATGAGAAGGTATTAGTTTTGATCGAATTTTGACTTTTGCTAATTTTATAAAATCTTTAAGTTTTGAGGTGACCTGAGTCCGAAAAACATGGTCTGGCGAGTGCGTCTGTCTGTGAGTCTGTCTGTCTGTCCGTCTGTCTGTCCGTCTGTAGACGGTAATATGTTGTTCTCACGATAACTTTTGAAAAACTTATCGGATCGTTTTTAAATTCAACACACTTAAAGTTGGTGTAATAATGAAGGCTAAGTTTGTTAACCAGCCATTTTCGTTGAAAACTACAAAAACTACGGTAGTTTCAAAATTTTGAAAAATCAATTTTTTTAAATTTCAGAATTTTTAATTTTATATTATTTTAGATTATGTTAATACAAACAACTTTCCTCTAGAACATTACTTGATAAAAACTCAATTTTCGAAGTTACAGTTCCTTAAATGGTCAAAAAAACAAAAAAAATTCCAAAATAACACTGAAAATCTAATTTTTTTAAGGAATAAAAGTTAATAAATTGATTTTAACCTATTTGCACTCTAATTAACTTAAAAAATAACTTACACACAAAAAAGTCGTAATTTCCAGAAATATCACTCTCTATATATATTTTTTGTGCGCTTTTTTGACAAAAAATGAATATTCCGACACCATTACCTCCGACACTTTTGGATTTCCATTTTTGACACCAGAGACTTTTTTTGACACTTTGTATCAGCTACAACTTTGCTGTTGACAACTTTTAGCCCAACCCAAAACTTTTCGAGTTATTTTATAAAATCTGTCAAAAAACTAAATTTTTTACATTCTCATCACATGAGAAGGCATTAGTTTTGATCGAATTTTGACTTTTGCTAATTTTATGAAATCTTTACGTTTTGAGGTGCCCTGAATCCGAAAAACATGGTCTGGCGAGTGCGTCTGTCTGTCTGTCTGTCCGTCTGCAGACGGTAATAGGTTGTTTCCACGATAACTTTTGAAAAAATTGTCGGATCGTTTTTAAATTCAACACACTTAAAGTTGGTGTAGAAATGAAGGATAAGTTCGTTAACCAGTCATTTTCGTAGAAAACTACAAAAACTACGGTAGTTTCAAAATTTAGAAAAATCAATTTTTTTAAATTTCAGAATTTTTAATTTTATATTATTTTAGATTAGGTTAATACAAACAACTTTCCTCTAGAATATTACTTGATAAAAACTCAATTTTCGAAGTTACAGTTCCTCAAATGGTCAAAAAAACAAAAAAAAAATTCCAAAATAACACTGAAAATCTAATTTTTTTAAGGAATAAAAGTTAATAAGTTGATTTTAACCTATTTGCACTCTAATTAACTTAAAAAATAACTTACACACAAAAAAGTCGTAATTTCCAGAAAAATCACTCTCTATATATATTTTTTGTGCGCTTTTTTGACAAAAAATCAATATTCCGACCCCATTATCTCCGACATTTTTGGATTTCCATTTTTGACACCAGAGACTTTTTTTGACACTTTGTATCAGCTACAACTTTGCTGTTGACAACTTTTAGCCCAACCCAAAACTTTTCGAGTTATTTTTTAAAAACTGTCAAAAAAATTAATTTTTTCATTCTCATCACATGAGAAGGTATTAGTTTTGGTCGAATTTTGACTTTTGCTAATTTTATGAAATCTTTACGTTTTGAGGTGCCCTGAGTCCGAAAAACATGGTCTAGCGAGTGCGTCTGTCTGTGTGTCTGTCTGTCTGTCCGTCTGTAGACGGTAATATGTTGTTCTCACGATAACTTTTGAAAAAATTATCGGATCGTTTTTAAATTCAACACACTTAAAGTTGGTGTAAAAATGAAGGATAAGTTCGTTAACCAGCCATTTTCGTTGAAAACTACAAAAACTACGGTAGTTTCAAAATTTTGAAAAATCAATTTTTTTAAATTTTAGAATTTTTAATTTTATATTATTTTAGATTAGGTTAATACAAACAACTTTCCTTAAGAACATTACTTGATAAAAACTCAATTTTCGAAGTTACAGTTCCTTAAATGGTCAAAAAAACAAAAAAAAAATCCCAAAATAACACTGAAAATCTAATTTTTTTAAGGAATAAAAGTTAATAAATTGATTTTAACCTATTTGCACTCTAATATACTTAAAAAAATAACTTATACACAAAAAAGTCGTAATTTCCAGAAAAATCACTCTCTATATATATTTTTTGTGCGCTTTTTTGACAAAAAATCAATATTCCGACCCCATTATCTCCGACTTTTTTGGATATGCAATTTTGTCACCAGAGACTTCTTTTTGACACTTTGTATCAGCTACAACTTTGCTGTTGACAACTTTTAGCCTAACCCAAAACTTTTCGAGTTATTTTATAAAATCTGTCAAAAAACTAAATTTTTTACATTCTCATCACATGAGAAGGCATTAGTTTTGATCGAATTTTGACTTTTGCTAATTTTATGAAATCTTTACGTTTTGAGGTGCCCTGAATCCGAAAAACATGGTCTGGCGAGTGCGTCTGTCTGTCTGTCTGTCCGTCTGCAGACGGTAATAGGTTGTTTCCACGATAACTTTTGAAAAAATTGTCGGATCGTTTTTAAATTCAACACACTTAAAGTTGGTGTAGAAATGAAGGATAAGTTCGTTAACCAGTCATTTTCGTAGAAAACTACAAAAACTACGGTAGTTTCAAAATTTAGAAAAATCAATTTTTTTAAATTTCAGAATTTTTAATTTTATATTATTTTAGATTAGGTTAATACAAACAACTTTCCTCTAGAATATTACTTGATAAAAACTCAATTTTCGAAGTTACAGTTCCTCAAATGGTCAAAAAAACAAAAAAAAATTCCAAAATAACACTGAAAATCTAATTTTTTTAAGGAATAAAAGTTAATAAGTTGATTTTAACCTATTTGCACTCTAATTAACTTAAAAAATAACTTACACACAAAAAAGTCGTAATTTCCAGAAAAATCACTCTCTATATATATTTTTTGTGCGCTTTTTTGACAAAAAATCAATATTCCGACCCCATTATCTCCGACATTTTTGGATTTCCATTTTTGACACCAGAGACTTTTTTTGACACTTTGTATCAGCTACAACTTTGCTGTTGACAACTTTTAGCCCAACCCAAAACTTTTCGAGTTATTTTTTAAAAACTGTCAAAAAAATTAATTTTTTCATTCTCATCACATGAGAAGGTATTAGTTTTGGTCGAATTTTGACTTTTGCTAATTTTATGAAATCTTTACGTTTTGAGGTGCCCTGAGTCCGAAAAACATGGTCTAGCGAGTGCGTCTGTCTGTGTGTCTGTCTGTCTGTCCGTCTGTAGACGGTAATATGTTGTTCTCACGATAACTTTTTGAAAAAATTATCGGATCGTTTTTCAATTCAACACACTTAAAGTTGGTGTAAAAATGAAGGATAAGTTCGTTAACCAGCCATTTTCGTTGAAAACTACAAAAACTACGGTAGTTTCAAAATTTTGAAAAATCAATTTTTTTAAATTTTAGAATTTTTAATTTTATATTATTTTAGATTAGGTTAATACAAACAACTTTCCTTAAGAACATTACTTGATAAAAACTCAATTTTCGAAGTTACAGTTCCTTAAATGGTCAAAAAAACAAAAAAAAAATCCCAAAATAACACTGAAAATCTAATTTTTTTAAGGAATAAAAGTTAATAAATTGATTTTAACCTATTTGCACTCTAATATACTTAAAAAAATAACTTATACACAAAAAAGTCGTAATTTCCAGAAAAATCACTCTCTATATATATTTTTTGTGCGCTTTTTTGACAAAAAATCAATATTCCGACCCCATTATCTCCGACTTTTTTGGATATGCAATTTTGTCACCAGAGACTTCTTTTTGACACTTTGTATCAGCTACAACTTTGCTGTTGACAACTTTTAGCCCAACCCAAAACTTTTCGAGTTATTTTTTAAAAACTGTCAAAAAACTAAATTTTTTACATTCTCATCACATGAGAAGGTATTAGTTTTGATCGAATTTTGACTTTTGCTAATTTTATGAAATCTTTACGTTTTGAGGTGCCCTGAATCCGAAAAACATGGTCTGGCGAGTGCGTCTGTCTGTGTGTCTATCTGTCTGTCTGTCCGTCCGTCTGTCTGTCCGTCTGTAGACGGTAATATGTTGTTCCCACGATAACTTTTGAAAAACTTATAGGATCGTTTTTAAATTCAACACACTTAAAGTTGGTGTAAAAATGAAGGCTAATTTCGTTAACCAGCCATTTTCGTTGAAAACTACAAAAACTACGGTAGTTTCAAAATTTTGAAAAATCAATTTTTTTAAGTTTCAGAATTTTAATTTCTATATTATTTTAGATTAGGTTAATACAAACAACTTTCCTCTGGAACATTACTTGATAAAAACTCAATTTTCGAAGTTACAGTTCCTTAAATGGTGAAAAAAACAAAAAAATTCCAAAATAACACTGAAAATCTAATTTTTTTAAGGAATAAAAGTTAATAAATTGATTTTAACCTATTTGCACTCTAATATACTTAAAAAAATAACTTACACACAAAAAAGTCGTAATTTCCAGAAAAATCACTCTCTATATATATTTTTTGTGCGCTTTTCTGACAAAAAATCAATATTCCGACCCCATTATCTTTGACATTTTTGGATATGCAATTTTGTCACCAGAGACTTTTTTGACACTTTGTATCAGCTACAACTTTGCTGTTGACAACTTTTAGCCCAACCCAAAACTTTTCGAGTTATTTTTTAAAAACTGTCAAAAAACTAAATTTTTTACATTCTCATCACATGAGAAGGTATTAGTTTTGATCGAATTTTGACTTTTGCTAATTTTATGAAATCTTTACGTTTTGAGGTGCCCTGAGTCCGAAAAACATGGTCTGGCGAGTGCGTCTGTCTGTCTGTCTGTCTGTCTGTTCGTCCGTCTGTAGACGGTAATAGGTTGTTCCCACGATAACTTTTGAAAAACTTATCGGATCGTTTTTAAATTCAACACACTTAAAGTCGGTGTAACAATGACGCCTAAGTTCGTTAACCAGCCATTTTCGTTGGAAACTACAAAAACTACGGTAGTTTCAAATTTTTGAAAAATCAATTTTTTTAAATTTCAGAATTTTTAATTTTATATTATTTTAGATTAGGTTAATACAAACAACTTTCCTCTAGAACATTACTTGATAAAAACTCAATTTTCGAAGTTACAGTTCCTTAAATGGTCAAAAAAACAAAAAAAAAATCCCAAAATAACACTGAAAATCTAATTTTTTTAAGGAATAAAAGTTAATAAATTGATTTTAACCTATTTGCACTCTAATTAACTTAAAAAATAACTTACACACAAAAAAGTCGTAATTTCCAGAAAAATCACTCTCTATATATATTTTTTGTGCGCTTTTTTGACAAAAAATCAATATTCCGACCCCATTATCTCCGACATTTTTGGATATGCAATTTTGTCACCAGAGACTTCTTTTTGACACTTTGTATCAGCTACAACTTTGCTGTTGACAACTTTTAGCCCAACCCAAAACTTTTCGAGTTATTTTTTAAAAACTGTGAGATAACTAAATTTTTTACATTCTCATCACATGAGAAGGTATTAGCTTTGATCGAATTTTGACTTTTGCTAATTTTATGAAATCTTTACGTTTTGAGGTGCCCTGAGTCCGAAAAACATGGTCTGGCGAGTGCGTCTGTCTGTGTGTCTGTCCGTCTGTAGACGGTAATAGGTTGTTCCCACGATAACTTTTGAAAAACTTGTCGGATCGTTTTTAAATTCAACACACTTAAAGTCGGTGTAAAAATGTAGGCTAAGTTCGTTAACCAGCCATTTTCGTTGAAACCTACAAAAACTACGGTAGTTTCAAAATTTTGAAAAATCAATTTTTTTAAATTTCAGAATTTTTAATTTTATATTATTTTAGATTAGGTTAATACAAACAACTTTCCTCTAGAACATTACTTGATAAAAACTCAATTTTCGAAGTTACAGTTCCTTAAATGGTCAAAAAAACAAAAAAAATCCCAAAATAACAGTGAAAATCTAATTTTTTTAAGGAATAAAAGTTAATAAATTGATTTTAACCTATTTGCACTCTAATATACTTAAAAAAATCTGCCCGCCCTTCGGGCGGACACATTCTCATCCGCGCTTCGCGCGGGGCTCGCTAGTTTGAGCGCGCCTCGGGGCGCGCGAATACCGGTCGTCGCGCTTCGCGCTCCGCATGTTGTTGCGCGCTTCGCTCGCGGCAGTTTTCGATTATTGTACATTATTTGCGTTCTTGTTTTTATTCCTTCTTGTATATAAAATATTATCTATATGTTTTAAAAAAATTCAGCTACAATATACTGACTCCTAGCCAATAAACATTTCGCTGTAGATCTAACTCAATCAACTAAGACTACGTATCAGACACGCCATATCTTTCTTGAACCCCTAAATGATTTATTTGTCTTAAAGTTACTACGACTTTAAGGTATACATTCTCATCAAATGTGTGTTAATTTGAAGATTATTATGACATTAATTCTACTTTCATCGAAAAAAAAAATTATATATATTTAATAAATCACCATACCCTATACGAAGAGAAAAATAAATAAAAATAAATACAGATTCCTGCATTTCTAGTATAAACCGTACAAATAACTAAGCATTTTATAATCTTAGTACAACAACAAAAAGAACAATTCATGCAATAGAAATAATTTATTTTCTCGACATTTTGAAAAAATTTTTAAATTTGTATAATTTATGTCTTATTATAAATTGTCTGGTGGTCGAACTAAATTATTTTAAACTGAATTAGATCATGTGCATTAACCGAATAAAAAAATAAACGTCCTTTCAAAAAATTATATTAATTTACTCAAATTAAAAAATTATAATCAATTAATATCTTATAAATCGGCCTTCAGTGACGTACAATTTAATTTCAAACAAAAAACAATCAAATCGGTTGAGAATTTAAGGGTATACTTATTTCTGAATTGAAAATTATTGTTAAAAATTTAAAATAAATATTAATCCATAAACAAATTATTTTTAAAATGTCCAGACATTTGCAATGCAAATAACTTTGGAAGAAATAAAAAGGACCCAAAATTCTATAACAAATTTTATAATTTAACAATACTGAAAAATAAAAAAAAATTGATCTGCATGACAATTACAGGAAAACATTTGAATCATGTTGAAAGTTAAAAAAATACTTATAAAAAAACTCTGGCCCAAAAACTTATAAAAAAAGTCTGACCCAAAAACTTAAAAAAAAAGTCTGACCCAAAAACTTAAAAAAAAAAAAAAAAAAGTGTTCAAAAGAAAAGTTGTTTGTTTTTGCGCATATTTTAAGGAAAAAATTTAAAATAAAATTTTTTTTGAAAATTTAAAAAAAAATTTTTTTTTTTTGAAAATTTAAAATTTTTCAAAAAATCATAACTTTTTTGTTTTTTGTTGTACAAAAAAGTGTTCAAAAGAAAAGTTGTTTGTTTTTGCGCATATTTTAAGGAAAAAAATTAAAAAAAATTTTTTTTTGAAAATTTAAAAAAATTCAAAATTTTGAAAAATTTAAAATGTTGTATTTTTGTTGTTTTTTGTTGAAATGGGCTGTCCAACGAACTCAGGCTTCATTTTAGTGGACTAAAAAAGTGTGCCAAATTTCAAGACGATTCATAAAGATTTATTCGAGTTATTGTGACGACAAATTTTTCTACAGACAGACAAACAGACAGACAGACAGACGGACAGACACTTTTCTAAAAACCATTTTTTTGGAATCAGGGGGTCATGAAACGTAAAGATTTAACAAAATTAGACATTGCTCAAAATCGCACAAATCCAAGACTTTCTCATTTTTGATGAGAATGTAAAAAGCAAATTTTACGGAAAAATTCAAAAAGAGCAAAATTTTTGCATATTTTGAGTTCCTTTTTGTTCCTAGTTTCGTATATTTACGTAACTTTGGCATCTACAAGAAAAAACAGAAGGTTTTTCTATGTTTCTAATGTTTCTTCATGTTTCGGCTAATGCTTCACTCACTATAAATCTCAATTTTTTGCACTTTTTTGAGAATACCTTTTTTTTTTGTTGTACAAAAAAGTGTTCAAAAGAAAAGTTGTTTGTTTTTGCGCATATTTTAAGGAAAAAAATTAAAAAAAATTTTTTTTTGAAAATTTAAAAAAATTCAAAATTTTGAAAATTTTAAAATGTTGTATTTTTGTTGTTTTTTGTTGAAATGGGCTGTCCAACGAACTCAGGCTTCATTTTAGTGGACTAAAAAAGTGTGCCAAATTTCAACACGATTCATAAAGATTTATTCCAGTTATTGTGACGACAAATTTTTCTACAGACAGACAGACAGACAGACGGACAGACACTTTTCTAAAAACCATTTTTTTGGAATCAGGGGGTCATAAAACGTAAAGATTTAACAAAATTAGACATTGCTCAAAATCGCACAAATCCAAGACTTTCTCATTTTTGATGAGAATGTAAAAAGCAAATTTTACGGAAAAATTCAAAAAGAGCAAAATTTTTGCATATTTTGAGTTCCTTTTTGTTCCTAGTTTCGTATATTTACGTAACTTTGGCATCTACAAGAAAAAACAGAAGGTTTTTCTATGTTTCTAATGTTTCTTCATGTTTCGGCTAATGCTTCACTCACTATAAATCTCAATTTTTTGCACTTTTTTGAGAATAACTTTTTTGTTTTTTGTTGTACAAAAAAGTGTTTAAAAGAAAAGTTGTTTGTTTTTGCGCATATTTTAAGGAAAAAATTAAAAGAAAATTTTTTTTTGAAAATTTAAAAAAAATTTTTTTTTTTTTGAAAATTTAAAATTTTTCAAAAAATTATAACTTTTTTGTTTTTTGTTGTACAAAAAAGTGTTCAAAAGAAAAGTTGTTTGTTTTTGCGCATATTTTAAGGAAAAAAATTAAATAAAATTTTTTTTTGAAAATTTAAAAAAATTCAAAATTTTGAAAATTTTAAAATGTTGTATTTTTGTTGTTTTTTGTTGAAATGGGCTGTCCAACGAACTCAGGCTTCATTTTAGTGGACTAAAAAAGTGTGCCAAATTTCAAGACGATTCATAAAGATTTATTCGAGTTATTGTGACGACAAATTTTTCTACAGACAGACAGACGGACAGACACTTTTCTAAAAACCATTTTTTTGGAATCAGGGGGTCATGAAACGTAAAGATTTAACAAAATTAGACATTGCTCAAAATCGCACAAATCCAAGACTTTCTCATTTTTGATGAGAATGTAAAAAGCAAATTTTACGGAAAAATTCAAAAAGAGCAAAATTTTTGCATATTTTGAGTTCCTTTTTGTTCCTAGTTTCGTATATTTACGTAACTTTGGCATCTACAAGAAAAAACAGAAGGTTTTTCTATGTTTCTAATGTTTCTTCATGTTTCGGCTAATGCTTCACTCACTATAAATCTCAATTTTTTGCACTTTTTTGAGAATACCTTTTTTTTTTGTTGTACAAAAAAGTGTTCAAAAGAAAAGTTGTTTGTTTTTGCGCATATTTTAAGGAAAAAAATTAAAAAAAAATTTTTTTTGAAAATTTAAAAAAATTCAAAATTTTGAAAATTTTAAAATGTTGTATTTTTGTTGTTTTTTGTTGAAATGGGCTGTCCAACGAACTCAGGCTTCATTTTAGTGGACTAAAAAAGTGTGCCAAATTTCAACACGATTCATAAAGATTTATTCCAGTTATTGTGACGACAAATTTTTCTACAGACAGACAGACAGACAGACGGACACTTTTCTAAAAACCATTTTTTTGGAATCAGGGGGTCATAAAACGTAAAGATTTAACAAAATTAGACATTGCTCAAAATCGCACAAATCCAAGACTTTCTCATTTTTGATGAGAATGTAAAAAGCAAATTTTACGGAAAAATTCAAAAAGAGCAAAATTTTTGCATATTTTGAGTTCCTTTTTGTTCCTAGTTTCGTATATTTACGTAACTTTGGCATCTACAAGAAAAAACAAAAGGTTTTTCTATGTTTCTAATGTTTCTTCATGTTTCGGCTAATGCTTCACTCACTATAAATCTCAATTTTTTGCACTTTTTTGAGAATAACTTTTTTGTTTTTTGTTGTACAAAAAAGTGTTTAAAAGAAAAGTTGTTTGTTTTTGCGCATATTTTAAGGAAAAAATTAAAAGAAAATTTTTTTTTGAAAATTTAAAAAAAATTTTTTTTTTTTGAAAATTTAAAATTTTTCAAAAAATTATAACTTTTTTGTTTTTTGTTGTACAAAAAAGTGTTCAAAAGAAAAGTTGTTTGTTTTTGCGCATATTTTAAGGAAAAAAATTAAATAAAATTTTTTTTTGAAAATTTAAAAAAATTCAAAATTTTGAAAATTTTAAAATGTTGTATTTTTGTTGTTTTTTGTTGAAATGGGCTGTCCAACGAACTCAGGCTTCATTTTAGTGGACTAAAAAAGTGTGCCAAATTTCAAGACGATTCATAAAGATTTATTCGAGTTATTGTGACGACAAATTTTTCTACAGACAGACAGACGGACAGACACTTTTCTAAAAACCATTTTTTTGGAATCAGGGGGTCATGAAACGTAAAGATTTAACAAAATTAGACATTGCTCAAAATCGCACAAATCCAAGACTTTCTCATTTTTGATGAGAATGTAAAAAGCAAATTTTACGGAAAAATTAAAAAGGAGCAAAATTTTTGCATATTTTGAGTTCCTTTTTGTTCCTAGTTTCGTATATTTACGTAACTTTGGCATCTACAAGAAAAAACAGAAGGTTTTTCTATGTTTCTAATGTTTCTTCATGTTTCGGCTAATGCTTCACTCACTATAAATCTCAATTTTTTGCACTTTTTTGAGAATACCTTTTTTTTTTGTTGTACAAAAAAGTGTTCAAAAGAAAAGTTGTTTGTTTTTGCGCATATTTTAAGGAAAAAAATTAAAAAAAATTTTTTTTTGAAAATTTAAAAAAATTCAAAATTTTGAAAATTTTAAAATGTTGTATTTTTGTTGTTTTTTGTTAAAATGGGCTGTCCAACGAACTCAGGCTTCATTTTAGTGGACTAAAAAAGTGTGCCAAATTTCAAGACGATTCATAAAGATTTATTCCAGTTATTGTGACGACAAATTTTTCTACAGACAGACAGACAGACAGACAGACAGACGGACAGACACTTTTCTAAAAACCATTTTTTTGGAATCAGGGGGTCATGAAACGTAAAGATTTAACAAAATTAGACATTGCTCAAAATCGCACAATTCCAAGACTCTCATTTTTGATGAGAATGTAAAAAGCAAATTTTACGGAAAAATTCAAAAAGAGCAAAATTTTTACATATTTTGAGTTCCTTTTTGTTCCTAGTTTCGTATATTTACGTAACTTTGGCATCTACAAGAAAAAACAGAAGGTTTTTCTATGTTTCTAATGTTTCTTCATGTTTCGGCTAATGCTTCACTCACTATAAATCTCAATTTTTTGCACTTTTTTGAGAATAACCTTTTTTTTTTTTGTTGTACAAAAAAAGTGTTCAAAAGAAAAGTTGTTTGTTTTTTGCGCATATTTTAAGGAAAAAAATTAAAAAAAAATTTTTTTTGAAAATTTAAAAAAATTCAAAATTTTGAAAATTTTAAAATGTTGTATTTTTGTTGTTTTTTGTTGAAATGGGCTGTCCAACGAACTCAGGCTTCATTTTAGTGGACTAAAAAAGTGTGCCAAATTTCAAGACAATTCATAAAGATTTATTCGAGTTATTGTTACGACAAAATTTTTCTACAGACAGACAGACAGACAGACGGACAGACACTTTTCTAAAAACCATTTTTTTGGAATCAGGGGGTCATGAAACGTAAAGAATTTAAACAAAATTAGACATTGCTCAAAATCGCACAAATCCAAGACTTTCTCATTTTTGATGAGAAATGTAAAAAGCAAATTTTACGGAAAAAATTCAAAAAGAGCAAAATTTTTGCATATTTTGAGTTCCTTTTTGTTCCTAGTTTCGTATATTTACGTAACTTTGGCATCTACAAGAAAAAACAGAAGGTTTTTTCTATGTTTCTAATGTTTCTTCATGTTTCGTCTAATGCTTCACTCACTATAAATCTCAATTTTTTGCACTTTTTTGAGAATACCTTTTTTTTTTGTTGTACAAAAAAGTGTTCAAAAGAAAAGTTGTTTGTTTTTGCGCATATTTTAAGGAATAAAATTAAATAAAATTTTTTTTTGAATATTTAAAAAAAATTCAAAATTTTTGAAAATTTTAAAATGTTGTATTTTTGTTGTTTTTTGTTGAAATGGGCTGTCCCAACGAACTCAGGCTTCATTTTAGTGGACTAAAAAAGTGTGCCAAAATTTCAAACACGATTCATAAAGATTTTATTCCAGTTATTGTGACGACAAATTTTTCTACAGACAGACAGACAGACAGACGGACACTTTTCTAAAAACCATTTTGTTTATCAAGGGGTATAAAACGTAAAGATTTGTCAAAATTAGACATTGCTCAAAATCGCACAAATCCAAGAATTTCTCATTTTTGATAAGAATGTAAAAACAAATTTTACGTAAAAAATTTAAAAAGTGCAAAATTTTTGCATATTTTGAGTTCCTTTTTGTTCCTAGTTTCGTATATTTACGTAACTTTGGCATCTACAAGAAAAAACAAAAGGTTTTTCTATGTTTCTAATGTTTCTTCATGTTTCGGCTAATGCTTCACTCACTATAAATCTCAATTTTTTGCACTTTTTTGAGAATAACTTTTTTGTTTTTTGTTGTACAAAAAAGTGTTTATAAGAAAAGTTGTTTGTGTTAGCGCATATTTTAAGGAAAAAATTAAAAGAAAATTTTTTTTTGAAAATTTAAAAAAAATTTTTTTTTTTTTGAAAAATTTAAAATTTTTTCAAAAAATTATAACTTTTTTGTTTTTTGTTGT
Source organism: Leptopilina drosophilae (assembly GCA_032873175.1). Classification (NCBI taxonomy): domain Eukaryota; kingdom Metazoa; phylum Arthropoda; class Insecta; order Hymenoptera; family Figitidae; genus Leptopilina; species Leptopilina drosophilae. The sequence continues at coordinate 23,555,462 of CM065480.1, read as the reverse complement.
ACAAAAAAGTGTTCAAAAGAAAAGTTGTTTGTTTTTGCGCATATTTTAAGGAAAAAAATTAAATAAAATTTTTTTTTGAAAATTTAAAAAAATTCAAAATTTTGAAAATTTTAAAATGTTGTATTTTTGTTGTTTTTTGTTGAAATGGGCTGTCCAACGAACTCAGGCTTCATTTTAGTGGACTAAAAAAGTGTGCCAAATTTCAACACGATTCATAAAGATTTATTCCAGTTATTGTGACGACAAATTTTTCTACAGACAGACAGACAGACAGACGGACACTTTTCTAAAAACCATTTTTTTGGAATCAGGGGGTCATAAAACGTAAAGATTTAACAAAATTAGACATTGCTCAAAATCGCACAAATCCAAGACTTTCTCATTTTTGATGAGAATGTAAAAAGCAAATTTTACGGAAAAATTCAAAAAGAGCAAAATTTTTGCATATTTTGAGTTCCTTTTTGTTCCTAGTTTCGTATATTTACGTAACTTTGGCATCTACAAGAAAAAACAGAAGGTTTTTCTATGTTTCTAATGTTTCTTCATGTTTCGGCTAATGCTTCACTCACTATAAATCTCAATTTTTTGCACTTTTTTGAGAATAACTTTTTTGTTTTTTGTTGTACAAAAAAGTGTTTAAAAGAAAAGTTGTTTGTTTTTGCGCATATTTTAAGGAAAAAATTAAAAGAAAATTTTTTTTTGAAAATTTAAAAAAAATTTTTTTTTTTTGAAAATTTAAAATTTTTCAAAAAATTATAACTTTTTTGTTTTTTGTTGTACAAAAAAGTGTTCAAAAGAAAAGTTGTTTGTTTTTGCGCATATTTTAAGGAAAAAAATTAAAAAAAATTTTTTTTTGAAAATTTAAAAAAATTCAAAATTTTGAAAATTTTAAAATGTTGTATTTTTGTTGTTTTTTGTTGAAATGGGCTGTCCAACGAACTCAGGCTTCATTTTAGTGGAGTAAAAAAGTGTGCCAAATTTCAACACGATTCATAAAGATTTATTCCAGTTATTGTGACGACAAATTTTTCTACAGACAGACAGACAGACAGACAGACAGACGGACAGACACTTTTCTAAAAACCATTTTTTTGGAATCAGGGGGTCATAAAACGTAAAGATTTAACAAAATTAGACATTGCTCAAAATCGCACAAATCCAAGACTTTCTCATTTTTGATGAGAATGTAAAAAGCAAATTTTACGGAAAAATTCAAAAAGAGCAAAATTTTTGCATATTTAGAGTTCCTTTTTGTTCCTAGTTTCGTATATTTACGTAACTTTGGCATCTACAAGAAAAAACAGAAGGTTTTTCTATGTTTCTAATGTTTCTTCATGTTTCGGCTAATGCTTCACTCACTATAAATCTCAATTTTTTGCACTTTTTTGAGAATACCTTTTTTTTTTGTTGTACAAAAAAGTGTTCAAAAGAAAAGTTGTTTGTTTTTGCGCATATTTTAAGGAAAAAAATTAAAAAAAATTTTTTTTTGAAAATTTAAAAAAATTCAAAATTTTAAAAATTTTAAAATGTTGTATTTTTGTTGTTTTTTGTTAAAATGGGCTGTCCAACGAACTCAGGCTTCATTTTAGTGGACTAAAAAAGTGAGCCAAATTTCAAGACGATTCATAAAGATTTATTCCAGTTATTGTGACGACAAATTTTTCTACAGACAGACAGACAGACAGACAGACGGACAGACACTTTTCTAAAAACGATTTTTTTGGAATCAGGGGGTCATGAAACGTAAAGGTTTAACAAAATTAGACATTGCTCAAAATCGCACAATTCCAAGACTCTCATTTTTGATGAGAATGTAAAAAGCAAATTTTACGGAAAAATTCAAAAAGAGCAAAATTTTTGCATATTTAGAGTTCCTTTTTGTTCCTAGTTTCGTATATTTACGTAACTTTGGCATCTACAAGAAAAAACAGAAGGTTTTTCTATGTTTCTAATGTTTCTTCATGTTTCGGCTAATGCTTCACTCACTATAAATCTCAATTTTTTGCACTTTTTTGAGAATACCTTTTTTTTTTGTTGTACAAAAAAGTGTTCAAAAGAAAAGTTGTTTGTTTTTGCGCATATTTTAAGGAAAAAAATTAAAAAAAATTTTTTTTTGAAAATTTAAAAAAATTCAAAATTTTGAAAATTTTAAAATGTTGTATTTTTGTTGTTTTTTGTTAAAATGGGCTGTCCAACGAACTCAGGCTTCATTTTAGTGGACTAAAAAAGTGTGCCAAATTTCAAGACGATTCATAAAGATTTATTCCAGTTATTGTGACGACAAATTTTTCTACAGACAGACAGACAGACAGACAGACGGACAGACACTTTTCTAAAAACGATTTTTTTGGAATCAGGGGGTCATGAAACGTAAAGATTTAACAAAATTAGACATTGCTCAAAATCGCACAATTCCAAGACTCTCATTTTTGATGAGAATGTAAAAAGCAAATTTTACGGAAAAATTCAAAAAGAGCAAAATTTTTACATATTTTGAGTTCCTTTTTGTTCCTAGTTTCGTATATTTACGTAACTTTGGCATCTACAAGAAAAAACAGAAGGTTTTTCTATGTTTCTAATGTTTCTTCATGTTTCGGCTAGTGCTTCACTCACTATAAATCTCAATTTTTTGCACTTTTTTGAGAATAACTTTTTTGTTTTTTGTTGTACAAAAAAGTGTTTAAAAGAAAAGTTGTTTGTTTTTGCGCATATTTTAAGGAAAAAATTAAAAGAAAATTTTTTTTTGAAAATTTAAAAAAAATTTTTTTTTTTTGAAAATTTAAAATTTTTCAAAAAATTATAACTTTTTTGTTTTTTGTTGTACAAAAAAGTGTTCAAAAGAAAAGTTGTTTGTTTTTGCGCATATTTTAAGGAAAAAAATTAAATAAAATTTTTTTTTGAAAATTTAAAAAAATTCAAAATTTTGAAAATTTTAAAATGTTGTATTTTTGTTGTTTTTGGTTAAAATGGGCTGTCCAACGAACTCAGGCTTCATTTTAGTGGACTAAAAAAGTGTGCCAAATTTCAAGACGATTCATAAAGATTTATTCGAGTTATTGTGACGACAAATTTTTCTACAGACAGACAGACAGACAGACGGACAGACACTTTTCTAAAAACCATTTTTTTGGAATCAGGGGGTCATGAAACGTAAAGATTTAACAAAATTAGACATTGCTCAAAATCGCACAAATCCAAGACTTTCTCATTTTTGATGAGAATGTAAAAAGCAAATTTTACGGAAAAATTCAAAAAGAGCAAAATTTTTGCATATTTTGAGTTCCTTTTTGTTCCTAGTTTCGTATATTTACGTAACTTTGGCATCTACAAGAAAAAACAGAAGGTTTTTCTATGTTTCTAATGTTTCTTCATGTTTCGGCTAATGCTTCACTCACTATAAATCTCAATTTTTTGCACTTTTTTGAGAATACCTTTTTTTTTTGTTGTACAAAAAAGTGTTCAAAAGAAAAGTTGTTTGTTTTTTGCGCATATTTTAAGGAAAAAAAATTAAAAAAAATTTTTTTTTGAAAATTTAAAAAAATTCAAAATTTTGAAAATTTTAAAATGTTGTATTTTTGTTGTTTTTTGTTGAAATGGGCTGTCCAACGAACTCAGGCTTCATTTTAGTGGACTAAAAAAGTGTGCCAAATTTCAACACGATTCATAAAGATTTATTCCAGTTATTGTGACGACAAATTTTTCTACAGACAGACAGACAGACAGACGGACACTTTTCTAAAAACCATTTTTTTGGAATCAGGGGGTCATAAAACGTAAAGATTTATTAAAATTAGACATTGCTCAAAATCGCACAAATCCAAGACTTTCTCATTTTTGATGAGAATGTAAAAAGCAAATTTTACGGAAAAATTCAAAAATAGCAAAATTTTTGCATATTTTGAGTTCCTTTTTGTTCCTAGTTTCGTATATTTACGTAACTTTGGCATCTACAAGAAAAAACAAAAGGTTTTTCTATGTTTCTAATGTTTCTTCATGTTTCGGCTAATGCTTCACTCACTATAAATCTCAATTTTTTGCACTTTTTTGAGAATAACTTTTTTGTTTTTTGTTGTACAAAAAAGTGTTTAAAAGAAAAGTGTTTTGTTTTTTCGCATATTTTAAGTAAAAAATTAAAACAAAAATTTTTTTTGAAAATTTAAAAAAAATTTTTTTTTTTTTGAAAATTTAAAATTTTTCAAAAAATTATAACTTTTTTGTTTTTTTTGTTGTACAAAAAAGTGTTCAAAAGAAAAGTTGTTTGTGTTTTTATTTTGCGCATATTTTAAGGAAAAAAAATTAAATAAAATTTTTTTTTGAAAATTTAAAAAAATTCAAAATTTTGAAAATTTTAAAATGTTGTATTTTTGTTGTTTTTTTGTTGAAATGGGCTGTCCAACGAACTCAGGCTTCATTTTAGTGGACTAAAAAAGTGTGCCAAATTTCAACACGATTCATAAAGATTTATTCCAGTTATTGTGACGACAATTTTTTCTACAGACAGACGGACAGACAGACGGACGGACACTTTTCTAAAAACCATTTTTTTGGAATCAGGGGGTCATAAAACGTAAAGATTTAACAAAATTAGACATTGCTCAAAATCGCACAAATCCAAGACTTTCTCATTTTTGATGAGAATGTAAAAAGCAAATTTTACGGAAAAATTCAAAAAGAGCAAAATTTTTGCATATTTTGAGTTCCTTTTTGTTCCTAGTTTCGTATATTTACGTAACTTTGGCATCTACAAGAAAAAACAGAAGGTTTTTCTATGTTTCTAATGTTTCTTCATGTTTCGGCTAATGCTTCACTCACTATAAATCTCAATTTTTTGCACTTTTTTGAGAATAACTTTTTTGTTTTTTGTTGTACAAAAAAGTGTTTAAAAGAAAAGTTGTTGTTTTTTGCGCATATTTTAAGGAAAAAATTAAAAATAAATTTTTTTTTGAAAATTTAAAAAAAATTTTTTTTTTTTTTTTGAAAATTTAAAATTTTTCAAAAAATTATAACTTTTTTGTTTTTTGTTGTACAAAAAAGTGTTCAAAAGAAAAGTTGTTTGTTTTTGCGCATATTTTAAGGAAAAAAATTAAATAAAATTTTTTTTTGAAAATTTAAAAAAATTCAAAATTTTGAAAATTTTAAAATGTTGTATTTTTGTTGTTTTTTGTTGAAATGGGCTGTCCAACGAACTCAGGCTTCATTTTAGTGGACTAAAAAAGTGTGCCAAATTTCAAGACGATTCATAAAGATTTATTCGAGTTATTGTGACGACAAATTTTTCTACAGACAGACAGACGGACAGACACTTTTCTAAAAACCATTTTTTTGGAATCAGGGGGTCATGAAACGTAAAGATTTAACAAAATTAGACATTGCTCAAAATCGCACAAATCCAAGACTTTCTCATTTTTGATGAGAATGTAAAAAGCAAATTTTACGGAAAAAAAATTAAAAAATATCAAAATTTTTGCATATTTTGAGTTCCTTTTTGTTCCTAGTTTCGTATATTTACGTAACTTTGGCATCTACAAGAAAAAACAGAAGGTTTTTCTATGTTTCTAATGTTTCTTCATGTTTCGGCTAATGCTTCACTCACTATAAATCTCAATTTTTTGCACTTTTTTGAGAATAACTTTTTTGTTTTTTGTTGTACAAAAAAGTGTTTAAAAGAAAAGTTGTTTGTTTTTGCGCATATTTTAAGGAAAAAATTAAAAGAAAATTTTTTTTTGAAAATTTAAAAAAAATTTTTTTTTTTTTGAAAATTTAAAATTTTTCAAAAAATTATAACTTTTTTGTTTTTTGTTGTACAAAAAAGTGTTCAAAAGAAAAGTTGTTTGTTTTTGCGCATATTTTAAGGAAAAAAATTAAATAAAATTTTTTTTTGAAAATTTAAAAAAATTCAAAATTTTGAAAATTTTAAAATGTTGTATTTTTGTTGTTTTTTGTTGAAATGGGCTGTCCAACGAACTCAGGCTTCATTTTAGTGGACTAAAAAAGTGTGCCAAATTTCAAGACGATTCATAAAGATTTATTCGAGTTATTGTGACGACAAATTTTTCTACAGACAGACAGACAGACGGACAGACACTTTTCTAAAAACCATTTTTTTGGAATCAGGGGGTCATGAAACGTAAAGATTTAACAAAATTAGACATTGCTCAAAATCGCACAAATCCAAGACTTTCTCATTTTTGATGAGAATGTAAAAAGCAAATTTTACGGAAAAATTCAAAAAGAGCAAAATTTTTGCATATTTTGAGTTCCTTTTTGTTCCTAGTTTCGTATATTTACGTAACTTTGGCATCTACAAGAAGAAACAGAAGGTTTTTCTATGTTTCTAATGTTTCTTTTCTTCATGTTTCGGCTAATGCTTCACACACAATAAATCTCAATTTTTTGCACTATTTTGAGAATAACTTTTTTGTTTTTTGTTGTACAAAAAAGTGTTTAAAAGAAAAGTTGTTTGTTTTTGCGCATATTTTAAGGAAAAAATTAAAAGAAAATTTTTTTTTGAAAATTTAAAAAAAATTTTTTTTTTTTTGAAAATTTAAAATTTTTCAAAAAATTATAACTTTTTTGTTTTTTGTTGTACAAAAAAGTGTTCAAAAGAAAAGTTGTTTGTTTTTTGTTTTTGCGCATATTTTTAAGGAAAAAAATTAAATAAAAATTTTTTTTTGAAAATTTAAAAAAATTCAAAATTTTGAAAATTTTAAAATGTTGTATTTTTGTTGTTTTTTGTTGAAAATGGGCTGTCCAACGAACTCAGGCTTCATTTTAGTGGACTAAAAAAGTGTGCCAAATTTCAAGACGATTCATAAAGATTTATTCGAGTTATTGTGACGACAAATTTTTCTACAGACAGACAGACAGACAGACGGACAGACACTTTTCTAAAAACCATTTTTTTGGAATCAGGGGGTCATGAAACGTAAAGATTTAACAAAATTAGACATTGCTCAAAATCGCACAAATCCAAGACTTTCTCATTTTTGATGAGAATGTAAAAAGCAAATTTTACGGAAAAATTCAAAAAGAGCAAAATTTTTGCATATTTTGAGCTCCTTTTTGTTCCTAGTTTCGTATATTTACGTATCTTTGGCATCTACAAGAAAAAACAGAAGGTTTTTCTATGTTTCTAATGTTTCTTCATGTTTCGGCTAATGCTTCACTCACTATAAATCTCAATTTTTTGCACTTTTTTGAGAATACCTTTTTTTTTTGTTGTACAAAAAAGTGTTCAAAAGAAAAGTTGTTTGTTTTTGCGCATATTTTAAGGAAAAAAATTAAAAAAAATTTTTTTTTTAAAATTTAAAAAAATTCAAAATTTTGAAAATTTTAAAATGTTGTATTTTTGTTGTTTTTTGTTGAAATGGGCTTGTCCCAAAAACGAACTCAGGCTTCATTTTAGTGGAGTAAAAAAGTGTGCCAAATTTCAATACACGATTCAATAAAGATTTATTCCAGTTATTGTGACGACAAATTTTTCTACAGACAGACAAACAGACAGACAGACAGACGGACAGACACTTTTCTAAAAACCATTTTTTTGGAATCAGGGGGTCATAAAACGTAAAGATTTAACAAAATTAGACATTGCTCAAAATCGCACAAATCCAAGACTTTCTCATTTTTGATGAGAATGTAAAAAGCAAATTTTACGGAAAAATTCAAAAAGAGCAAAATTTTTGCATATTTTGAGTTCCTTTTTGTTCCTAGTTTCGTATATTTACGTAACTTTGGCATCTACAAGAAAAAACAGAAGGTTTTTCTATGTTTCTAATGTTTCTTCATGTTTCGGCTAATGCTTCACTCACTATAAATCTCAATTTTTTGCACTTTTTTGAGAATAACTTTTTTGTTTTTTGTTGTACAAAAAAGTGTTTAAAAGAAAAGTTGTTTGTTTTTGCGCATATTTTAAGGAAAAAATTAAAAGAAAATTTTTTTTGAAAATTTAAAAAAATTCAAAATTTTTAAAATTTTAAAATGTTGTATTTTTGTTGTTTTTTGTTGAAATGGGCTGTCCAACGAACTCAGGCTTCATTTTAGTGGACTAAAAAAGTGTGCCAAATTTCAACACGATTCATAAAGATTTATTCCAGTTATTGTGACGACAAATTTTTCTACAGACAGACAGACAGACAGACAGACGGACAGACACTTTTCTAAAAACCATTTTTTTGGAATCAGGGGGTCATAAAACGTAAAGATTTAACAAAATTAGACATTGCTCAAAATCGCACAAATCCAAGACTTTCTCATTTTTGATGAGAATGTAAAAAGCAAATTTTACGGAAAAATTCAAAAAGAGCAAAATTTTTGCATATTTTGAGTTCCTTTTTGTTCCTAGTTTCGTATATTTACGTAACTTTGGCATCTACAAGAAAAAACAGAAGGTTTTTCTATGTTTCTAATGTTTCTTCATGTTTCGGCTAATGCTTCACTCACTATAAATCTCAATTTTTTGCACTTTTTTGAGAATAACTTTTTTGTTTTTTGTTGTACAAAAAAGTGTTTAAAAGAAAAGTTGTTTGTTTTTGCGAATATTTTAAGGAAAAAATTAAAAGAAAATTTTTTTTTGAAAATTTAAAAAAAATTTTTTTTTTTTGAAAATTTAAAATTTTTCAAAAAATTATAACTTTTTTGTTTTTTGTTGTACAAAAAAGTGTTTAAAAGAAAAGTTGTTTGTTTTTGCGCATATTTTAAGAAAAAAATTAAAAGAAAATTTTTTTTTTGAAAATTTAAAAAAATTTTTTTTTTTTTGTAAATTTAAAATTTTTCAAAAAATTATAACTTTTTTGTTGTTTGTTGTACAAAAAAGTGTTCAAACGAAAAAGTTGTTTGTTTTTGCGCATATTTTAAGGAAAAAAATTAAATAAAATTTTTTTTTGAAAATTTAAAAAAATTCAAAATTTTGAAAATTTTAAAATGTTGTATTTTTGTTGTTTTTTGTTGAAATGGGCTGTCCAACGAACTCAGGCTTCATTTTAGTGGACTAAAAAAGTGTGCCAAATTTCAAGACGATTCATAAAGATTTATTCGAGTTATTGTGACGACAAATTTTTCTACAGACAGACAGATAGACGGACAGACACTTTTCTAAAAAACATTTTTTTGGAATCAGGAGGTCATGAAACGTAAAGATTTAGCAAAATTAGACATTGCTCAAAATCGCACAAATCCAAGACTTTCATTTTTGATAAGAATGTAAAAAGCACATTTTGCGGAAAAAATCAAAAAGAGCATAATTTATGCATATTTTGAGTTCTTTTTTGTTCCTAGTTTCGTATATTTACCTAACTTTGGCATCTACAAGAAAAAACAGAAGGTTTTTCTATGTTTCTAATGTTTCTTCATGTTTCGGCTAATGCTTCACTCACTATAAATCTCAATTTTTTTGCACTTTTTTGAGAATAACTTTTTTGTTTATTGTTGTACAAAAAAGTGTTTAAAAGAAAAGTTGTTTGTTTTTGCGCATATTTTAAGAAAAAAATTAAAAGAAAATTTTTTTTTTGAAAATTTAAAAAAAATTTTTTTTTTTTGAAAATTTAAAATTTTTAAAAAAATTATAAGTTTTTTTTTTTTTGTTGTACAAAAAAAGTGTTCAAAAGAAAAGTTGTTTGTTTTTGCGCATATTTTAAGGAAAAAAATTAAATAAAATTTTTTTTTGAAAATTTAAAAAAATTCAAAATTTTGAAAATTTTAAAATGTTGTATTTTTGTTGTTTTTTGTTGAAATGGGCTGTCCAACGAACTCAGGCTTCATTTTAGTGGACTAAAAAAGTGTGCCAAATTTCAAGACGATTCATAAAGATTTATTCGAGTTATTGTGACGACAAATTTTTCTACAGACAGACAGACGGACAGACACTTTTCTAAAAAAACCATTTTTTTTGGAATCAGGGGGTCATGAAACGTAAAGATTTAACAAAATTAGACATTGCTCAAAATCGCACAAATCCAAGACTTTCTCATTTTTGATGAGAATGTAAAAAGCAAATTTTACGGAAAAATTAAAAAGGAGCAAAATTTTTGCATATTTTGAGTTCCTTTTTGTTCCTAGTTTCGTATATTTACGTAACTTTGGCATCTACAAGAAAAAACAGAAGGTTTTTCTATGTTTCTAATGTTTCTTCATGTTTCGGCTAATGCTTCACTCACTATAAATCTCAATTTTTTGCACTTTTTTGAGAATACCTTTTTTTTTTGTTGTACAAAAAAGTGTTCAAAAGAAAAGTTGTTTGTTTTTGCGCATATTTTTAGGAAAAAATTTTAAAAAAATTTTTTTTTGACAAGTTAAAAAAATTCAAAATTTTGAAAATTTTAAAATGTTGTATTTTTGTTGTTTTTTGTTGAAATGGGCTGTCCAACGAACTCAGGCTTCATTTTAGTGGAGTAAAAAAGTGTGCCAAATTTCAACACGATTCATAAAGATTTATTCCAGTTATTGTGACGACAAATTTTTCTACAGACAGACAGACAGACAGACGGACAGACACTTTTCTAAAAACCATTTTTTTGGAATCAGGGGGTCATAAAACGTAAAGATTTAACAAAATTAGACATTGCTCAAAATCGCACAAATCCAAGACTTTCTCATTTTTTGATGAGAAATGTAAAAAGCAAATTTTACGGAAAAATTCAAAAAGAGCAAAATTTTTGCATATTTTGAGTTCCTTTTTGTTCCTAGTTTCGTATATTTACGTAACTTTGGCATCTACAAGAAAAAACAGAAGGTTTTTCTATGTTTCTAATGTTTCTTCATGTTTCGGCTAATGCTTCACTCACTATAAATCTCAATTTTTTGCACTTTTTTGAGAATAACTTTTTTGTTTTTTGTTGTACAAAAAAGTGTTTAAAAGAAAAGTTGTTTGTTTTTGCGCATATTTTAAGGAAAAAATTAAAAGAAAATTTTTTTTGAAAATTTAAAAAAATTCAAAATTTTGAAAATTTTAAAATGTTGTATTTTTGTTGTTTTTTGTTGAAATGGGCTGTCCAACGAACTCAGGCTTCATTTTAGTGGACTAAAAAAGTGTGCCAAATTTCAACACGATTCATAAAGATTTATTCCAGTTATTGTGACGACAAATTTTTCTACAGACAGACAGACAGACAGACGGACAGACACTTTTCTAAAAACCATTTTTTTGGAATCAGGGGGTCATAAAACGTAAAGATTTAACAAAATTAGACATTGCTCAAAATCGCACAAATCCAAGACTTTCTCATTTTTGATGAGAATGTAAAAAGCAAATTTTTACGGAAAAATTCAAAAAGAGCAAAATTTTTTGCATATTTTGAGTTCCTTTTTGTTCCTAGTTTCGTATATTTTACGTAACTTTGGCATCTACAAGAAAAAACAGAAGGTTTTTCTATGTTTCTAATGTTTCTTCATGTTTCGGCTAATGCTTCACTCACTATAAATCTCAATTTTTTGCACTTTTTTTGAGAATAACTTTTTTGTTTTTTGTTGTACAAAAAAGTGTTTAAAAAGAAAAGTTGTTTGTTTTTGCGCATATTTTAAGGAAAAAAATTAAAAGAAAATTTTTTTTTGAAAATTTAAAAAAAATTTTTTTTTTTTGAAAAATTTAAAATTTTTCAAAAAATTATAACTTTTTTGTTTTTTGTTGTACAAAAAAGTGTTCAAAAGAAAAGTTGTTTGTTTTTGCGCATATTTTAAGGAAAAAAAATTAAATAAAATTTTTTTTTGAAAATTTAAAAAAAATTCAAAATTTTTGAAAATTTTAAAATGTTGTATTTTTGTTGTTTTTTGTTGAAATGGGCTGTCCAACGAACTCAGGCTTCATTTTAGTGGACTAAAAAAAGTGTGCCAAATTTCAAGACGATTCATAAAGATTTATTCGAGTTATTGTGACGACAAATTTTTCTACAGACAGACAGACGGACAGACACTTTTCTAAAAACCATTTTTTTGGAATCAGGGGGGTCATGAAACGTAAAGATTTAACAAAATTAGACATTGCTCAAAATCGCACAAATCCAAGACTTTCTCATTTTTGATGAGAATGTAAAAAGCAAATTTTACGGAAAAATTCAAAAAGAGCAAAATTTTTGCATATTTTTGAGTTCCTTTTTGTTCCTAGTTTTCGTATATTTACGTAACTTTGGCATCTACAAGAAAAAACAGAAGGTTTTTCTATGTTTCTAATGTTTCTTCATGTTTCGGCTAATGCTTCACTCACTATAAATCTCAATTTTTTGCACTTTTTTGAGAATACCTTTTTTTTTTGTTGTACAAAAAAGTGTTCAAAAGAAAAGTTGTTTGTTTTTCCGCATATTTTAAGGAAAAAAATTAAAAAAAATTTTTTTTTGAAAATTTAAAAAAATTAAAAATTTTTAAAATTTTAAAAATGTTGTTTTTTTGTTGTTTTTTGTTGAAATGGGCTGTCCAACGAACTCAGGCTTCATTTTAGTGGACTAAAAAAGTGTGTGCCAAATTTCAAGACGATTCATAAAGATTTATTTGAGTTATTGTGACGACAAATTTTTCTACAGACAGACAGACAGACAGACGGACAGACACTTTTCTAAAAACCATTTTTTTGGAATCAGGGGGTCATGAAACGTAAAGATTTAACAAAATTAGACATTGCTCAAAATCGCACAAATCCAAGACTTTCTCATTTTTGATGAGAATGTAAAAAGCAAATTTTACGGAAAAATTCAAAAAGAGCAAAATTTTTGCATATTTTGAGTTCCTTTTTGTTCCTAGTTTCGTATATTTACGTAACTTTGGCATCTACAAGAAAAAACAGAAGGTTTTTCTATGTTTCTAATGTTTCTTCATGTTTCGGCTAATGCTTCACTCACTATAAATCTCAATTTTTTGCACTTTTTTTGAGAATAACTTTTTTGTTTTTTGTTGTACAAAAAAGTGTTTAAAAGAAAAGTTGTTTGTTTTTGCGCATATTTTAAGAAAAAAATTAAAAAAAAATTTTTTTTTGAAAATTTAAAAAAAATTTTTTTTTTTTTTTAAATTTAAAATTTTTAAAAAATTCATATGTTTTTTGTTTTTTTGTTGTACAAAAAGTGTTCAAAAGAAAAGTTGTTTGTTTTTGCGCATATTTTAAGGAAAAAAATTAAAAAAAATTTTTTTTTGAAAATTTAAAAAAATTCAAAATTTTGAAAATTTTAAAATGTTGTATTTTTGTTTGTTTTTTGTTGAAATGGGCTGTCCAACGAACTCAGGCTTCATTTTAGTGGACTAAAAAAGTGTGCCAAATTTCAAGACGATTCATAAAGATTTATTCGAGTTATTGTGACGACAAATTTTTCTACAGACAGACAGACAGACAGACAGACAGACAGACGGACAGACACTTTTCTAAAAACCATTTTTTTGGAATCAGGGGGTCATGAAACGTAAAGATTTAACAAAATTAGACATTGCTCAAAATCGCACAAATCCAAGACTTTCTCATTTTTGATGAGAATGTAAAAAGCAAATTTTACGGAAAAATTCAAAAAGAGCAAAATTTTTGCATATTTTGAGTTCCTGTTTGTTCCTAGTTTCGTATATTTACGTAACTTTGGCATCTACAAGAAAAAACAGAAGGTTTTTTCTATGTTTCTAATGTTCTTCATGTTTCGGCTAATGCTTCACTCATTATAAATCTCAATTTTTTGCACTTTTTTGAGAATAACTTTTTTGTTTTTTGTTGTACAAAAAAAGTGTTTTAAAGAAAAGTTGTTTGTTTTTGCGCATATTTTAAGAAAAAAATTAAAAAAAAATTTTTTTTTGAAAATTTAAAAAAAATTTTTTTTTTTTTTAAATTTAAAATTTTTCAAAAAATCATAACTTTTTTGTTTTTTGTTGTACAAAAAAATGTTCAAAAGAAAAGTTGTTTGTTTTTGGGCATATTTTAAGGAAAAAAATTAAAAAAAATTTTTTTTTTTGAAAATTTTAAAAAATAAAAAATTTTGAAAATTTAAAAATGTTGTTTTTTTGTTGTTTTTTGTTGAAATGGGCTGTCCAACGAACTCAGGCTTCATTTTAGTGGACTAAAAAAGTGTGCCAAATTTCAAGACGATTCATAAAGATTTATTCGAGTTATTGTGACGACAAATTTTTCTACAGACAGACAGACAGACAGACAGACGGACAGACACTTTTCTAAAAACCATTTTTTTGGAATCAGGGGGTCATGAAACGTAAAGATTTAACAAAATTAGACATTGCTCAAAATCGCACAAATCCAAGACTTTCTCATTTTTGATGAGAATGTAAAAAGCAAATTTTACGGAAAAATTCAAAAAGAGCAAAATTTTTGCATATTTTGAGTACCTTTTTGTTGCTAGTTTCGTATATTTACGTAACTTTGGCATCTACAAGAAAAAACAGAAGGTTTTTCTATGTTTCTAATGTTTCTTCATGTTTCGGCTAATGCTTCACTCACTATAAATCTCAATTTTTTGCACTTTTTTGAGAATAACTTTTTTGTTTTTAACTTTTTTGTTTTTTGTTGTACAAAAAAGTGTTCAAAAGAAAAAGTTGTTTGTTTTTGCGCATATTTTTAAGGAAAAAATTAAATTAAATAAAATTTTTTTTGAAAATCTAAAAAAATTCAAAAATTTTTGAAAATTTTAAAATGTTGTATTTTTGTTGTTTTTTGTTGAAATGGGCTGTCCAACGAACTCAGGCTTCATTTTAGTGGACTAAAAAAGTGTGCCAAATTTCAACACGATTCATAAAGATTTATTCCAGTTACTGTGACGACAAATTTTTCTACAGACAGACAGACAGACAGACGGACAGACACTTTTCTAAAAACCATTTTTTTGGAATCAGGGGGACATAAAACGTAAAGATTTAACAAAATTAGACATTGCTCAAAATCGCACAAATCCAAGACTTTCTCATTTTTGATGAGAATGTAAAAAGCAAATTTTACGGAAAAATTCAAAAAGAGCAAAATTTTTGCATATTTTGAGTTCCTTTTTGTTCCTAGTTTCGTATATTTACGTAACTTTGGCATCTACAAGAAAAAACAGAAGGTTTTTCTATGTTTCTAATGTTTCTTCATGTTTCGGCTAATGCTTCACTCACTATAAATCTCAATTTTTTGCACTTTTTTGAGAATAACTTTTTTGTTTTTTGTTGTACAAAAAAGTGTTTAAAAGAAAAGTTGTTTGTTTTTGCGCATATTTTAAGGAAAAAATTAAAAGAAAATTTTTTTTTGAAAATTTAAAAAAAATTTTTTTTTTTTTGAAAATTTAAAATTTTTCAAAAAATCATAACTTTTTTGTTTTTTGTTGTACAAAAAAGTGTTCAGAAGAAAAGTTGTTTGTTTTTTTTTTGCGCATATTTTAAGGAAAAAAATTAAATAAAATTTTTTTTTAAAATTTAAAAAAATTCAAAATTTTGAAAATTTTAAAATGTTGTATTTTTGTTGTTTTTTGTTGAAATGGGCTGTCCAACAAACTCAGGCTTTATTTTAGTGGACTAAAAAAGTGTGCTAAATTTCAAGACGATTCATAAAGATTTATTCGAGTTATTGTGACGACAAATTTTTCTACAGACAGACAGACGGACAGACACTTTTCTAAAAACCATTTTTTTGGAATTGGGGGTCATGAAACGTAAAGATTTAACAAACTTAGACACATGGCTCAAAATCGCCCAAATCCAAGACTTTCTCATTTTTGATGAGAATGTAAAAAGCAAATTTTACGGAAAAATTCAAAAAGAGCAAAATTTTTGCATATTTTGAGTTCCTTTTTGTTCCTAGTTTCGTATATTTACGTAACTTTGGCATCTACAAGAAAAAACAGAAGGTTTTTTTATGTTTCTAATGTTTCTTAATGTTTCGGCTAATGCTTCACTCACTATAAATCTCAATTTTTTGCACTTTTTTGAGAATACCTTTTTTTTTTGTTGTACAAAAAAGTGTTCAAAAGAAAAGTTGTTTGTTTTTCCGCATATTTTAAGGAAAAAAATTAAAAAAAATTTTTTTTTGAAAATTTAAAAAAATTCAAAATTTTGAAAATTTTAAAATGTTGTTTTTTTGTTGTTTTTTGTTGAAATGGGCTGTCCAACGATCTCAGGCTTCATTTTAGTGGACTAAAAAAGTGTGCCAAATTTCAAGACGATACAAAAAGATTTATTCGAGTTATTGTGACGACAAATTTTTCTACAGACAGACAGACAGACAGACAGACAGACAGACAGACAGACGGACAGACACTTTTCTAAAAACCATTTTTTTGGAATCAGGGGGTCATGAAACGTAAAGATATAACAAAATTAGACATTGCTCAAAATCGCACAAATCCAAGACTTTCTCATTTTTGATGAGAATGTAAAAAGCAAATTTTACGGAAAAATTCAAAAAGAGCAAAATTTTTGCATATTTTGAGTTCCTTTTTGTTCCTAGTTTCGTATATTTACGTAACTTTGGCATCTACAAGAAAAAACAGAAGGTTTTTCTATGTTTCTAATGTTTCTTCATGTTTCGGCTAATGCTTCACTCACTATAAATCTCAATTTTTTGCACTTTTTTGAGAATAACTTTTTTGTTTTTTGTTGTACAAAAAAGTGTTTAAAAGAAAAGTTGTTTGTTTTTGCGCATATTTTAAGAAAAAAATTAAAAAAAAATTTTTTTTTGAAAATTTAAAAAAAATTTTTTTTTTTTTTTAAATTTAAAATTTTTCAAAAAATCATAACTTTTTTGTTTTTTGTTGTACAAAAAAATGTTCAAAAGAAAAGTTGTTTGTTTTTGCGCATATTTTAAGAAAAAAAATTAAAAAAAATTTTTTTTTGAAAATTTAAAAAAATTCAAAATTTTGAAAATTTTAAAATGTTGTTTTTTTGTTGTTTTTTGTTGAAATGGGCTGTCCAACGAACTCAGGCTTCATTTTAGTGGACTAAAAAAGTGTGCCAAATTTCAAGACGATACAAAAAGATTTATTCGAGTTATTGTGACGACAAATTTTTCTACAGACAGACAGACAGACAGACAGACAGACAGACGGACAGACACTTTTCTAAAAACCATTTTTTTGGAATCAGGGGGTCATGAAACGTAAAGATTTAACAAAATTAGACATTGCTCAAAATCGCACAAATCCAAGACTTTCTCATTTTTGATGAGAATGTAAAAAGCAAAATTTTACGGAAAAAAAAATTCAAAAAGAGCAAAATTTTTGCATATTTTGAGTTCCTTTTTGTTCCTAGTTTCGTATATTTACGTAACTTTGGCATCTACAAGAAAAAACAGAAGGTTTTTCTATGTTTCTAATGTTTCTTCATGTTTCGGCTAATGCTTCACTCACTATAAATCTCAATTTTTTGCACTTTTTTGAGAATAACTTTTTTGTTTTTTGTTGTACAAAAAAGTGTTTCAAAAGAAAAGTTGTTTGTTTTTGCGCATATTTTAAGGAAAAAAATTTAAAAAAAAATTTTTTTTTTGAAAATTTAAAAAAATTCAAAATTTTGAAAATTTTAAAATGTTGTATTTTTGTTGTTTTTTTGTTGAAATGGGCTGTCCAACGATCTCAGGCTTCATTTTAGTGGACTAAAAAAGTGTGACAAATTTCAAGACGATTCATAAAGATTTATTTGAGTTATTGTGACGACAAATTTTTCTACAGACAGACAGACAGACAGACGGACAGACACTTTTCTAAAAACCTTTTTTTTGGAATCAGGGGGTCATAAAACGTAAAGATTTAACAAAATTAGACATTGCTCAAAATCGCACAAATCCAAGACTTTCTCATTTTTGATGAGAATGTAAAAAGCAAATTTTACGGAAAAATTCAAAAAGAGCAAAATTTTTGCATATTTTGAGTTCCTTTTTGTTCCTAGTTTCGTATATTTACGTAACTTTGGCATCTACAAGAAAAAACAGAAGGTTTTTCTATGTTTCTTCATGTTTCGGCTAATGCTTCACTCACTATAAATCTCAATTTTTTGCACTTTTTTGAGAATAACTTTTTTGTTTTTTGTTGTACAAAAAAGTGTTTAAAAGAAAAGTTGTTTGTTTTTGCGCATATTTTAAGAAAAAAATTAAAAAAAAATTTTTTTTTGAAAATTTAAAAAAAATTTTTTTTTTTTTTTAAATTTAAAATTTTTCAAAAAATCATAACTTTTTTGTTTTTTGTTGTACAAAAAAATGTTCAAAAGAAAAGTTGTTTGTTTTTGCGCATATTTTAAGGAAAAAAATTAAAAAAAATTTTTTTTTGAAAATTTAAAAAAATTCAAAATTTTGAAAATTTTAAAATGTTGTTTTTTTGTTGTTTTTTGTTGAAATGGGCTGTCCAACGAACTCAGGCTTCATTTTAGTGGACTAAAAAAGTGTGCCAAATTTCAAGACGATACAAAAAGATTTATTCGAGTTATTGTGACGACAAATTTTTCTACAGACAGACAGACAGACAGACAGACAGACAGACAGACAGACAGACGGACAGACACTTTTCTAAAAACCATTTTTTTGGAATCAGGGGGTCATGAAACGTAAAGATTTAACAAAATTAGACATTGCTCAAAATCGCACAAATCCAAGACTTTCTCATTTTTGATGAGAATGTAAAAAGCAAATTTTACGGAAAAATTCAAAAAGAGCAAAATTTTTGCATATTTTGAGTTCCTTTTTGTTCCTAGTTTCGTATATTTACGTAACTTTGGCATCTACAAGAAAAAACAGAAGGTTTTTCTATGTTTCTAATGTTTCTTCATGTTTCGGCTAATGCTTCACTCACTATAAATCTCAATTTTTTGCACTTTTTTGAGAATAACTTTTTTGTTTTTTGTTGTACAAAAAAGTGTTCAAAAGAAAAGTTGTTTGTTTTTGCGCATATTTTAAGGAAAAAATTAAAAAAAAATTTTTTTTTTGAAAATTTAAAAAAATTCAAAATTTTGAAAATTTTAAAATGTTGTATTTTTGTTGTTTTTTGTTGAAATGGGCTGTCCAACGATCTCAGGCTTCATTTTAGTGGACTAAAAAAGTGTGACAAATTTCAAGACGATTCATAAAGATTTATTTGAGTTATTGTGACGACAAATTTTTCTACAGACAGACAGACAGACAGACGGACAGACACTTTTCTAAAAACCTTTTTTTTGGAATCAGGGGGTCATGAAACGTAAAGATTTAACAAAATTAGACATTGCTCAAAATCGCACAAATCCAAGACTTTCTCATTTTTGATGAGAATGTAAAAGCAAATTTTAGGGAAAAATTCAAAAAGAGCAAAATTTTTGCATATTTTGAGTTCCTTTTTGTTCCTAGTTTCGTATATTTACGTAACTTTGGCATCTACAAGAAAAAACAGAAGGTTTTTCTATGTTTCTAATGTTTCTTCATGTTTCGGCTAATGCTTCACTCACTATAAATCTCAATTTTTTGCACTTTTTTGAGAATAACTTTTTTGTTTTTTGTTGTACAAAAAAGTGTTCAAAAGAAAAGTTGTTTGTTTTTGCGCATATTTTAAGGAAAAAATTTAAAAAAAATTTTTTTTTTGAAAATTTAAAAAAATTCAAAATTTTGAAAATTTTAAAATGTTGTATTTTTGTTGTTTTTTGTTGAAATGGGCTGTCCAACGATCTCAGGCTTCATTTTAGTGGACTAAAAAAGTGTGCTAAATTTCAAGACGATTCATAAAGATTTATTCGAGTTATTGTGACGACAAATTTTTCTACAGACAGACAGACAGACAGACAGACAGACGGACAGACACTTTTCTAAAAACCATTTTTTTGGAATCAGGGGGTCATGAAACGTAAAGATTTAACAAAATTAGACATTGCTCAAAATCGCACAAATCCAAGACTTTCTCATTTTTGATGAGAATGTAAAAAGCAAATTTTACGGAAAAATTCAAAAAGAGCAAAATTTTTGCATATTTTGAGTTCCTTTTTGTTCCTAGTTTCGTATATTTACGTAACTTTGGCATCTACAAGAAAAAACAGAAGGTTTTTCTATGTTTCTAATGTTTCTTCATGTTTCGGCTAATGCTTCACTCACTATAAATCTCAATTTTTTGCACTTTTTTGAGAATAACTTTTTTGTTTTTTGTTGTACAAAAAAGTGTTCAAAAGAAAAGTTGTTTGTTTTTGCGCATATTTTAAGGAAAAAATTAAAAAAAAATTTTTTTTTTAAAATTTAAAAAAAATTTTTTTTTTTTTGAAAATTTAAAATTTTTTAAAAAATCATAACTTTTTTGTTTTTTGTTGTACAAAAAAGTGTTCAAAAGAAAAGTTGTTTGTTTTTGCGCATATTTTAAGGAAAAAAATTAAAAAAACTTTTTTTTTGAAAATTTAAAAAAATTCAAAATTTTGAAAATTTTAAAATGTTGTATTTTTGTTGTTTTTTGTTGAAATGGGCTGTCCAACGAACTCATGCTTCATTTTAGTGGACTTAAAAAGTGTGCAAAATTTCAAGACGATTCATAAAGATTTATTCGAGTTATTGTGACGACAAATTTTTCTACAGACAGACAAACAGACAGACAGACAGACAGACACTTTTCTAAAAACCATTTTTTTTTAATCAGGGGGTCATGAAACGTAAAGATTTAACAAAATTAGACATTGCTCAAAATCGCACAAATCCAAGACTTTCTCATTTTTGATGAGAATGTAAAAAGCAAATTTTACGGAAAAATTCAAAAAGAGCAAAATTTTTGCATATTTTAAGCTCCTTTTTGTTCCTAGTTTCGTATATTTACGTAATTTTGGCATCTACAAGAAAAAACAGAAGGTTTTTCTATGTTTCTAATGTTTCTTCATGTTTCGGCTAATGCTTCACTCACTATAAATCTCAATTTTTTGCACTTTTTTGAGAATAACTTTTTTGTTTTTTGTTGTACAAAAAAGTGTTCAAAAGAAAAGTTGTTTGTTTTTGCGCATATTTTAAGGAAAAAAATTAAAAAAAATTTTTTTTGAAAATTTAAAAAAATTCAAAATTTTGAAAATTTTAAAATGTTGTATTTTTGTTGTTTTTTGTTGAAATGGGCTGTCCAACGATCTCAGGCTTCATTTTAGTGGACTAAAAAAGTGTGCTAAATGTCAAGACGATTCATAAAGATTTATTCGAGTTATTGTGACGACAAATTTTTCTACAGACAGACAGACAGACAGACAGACGGACAGACACTTTTCTAAAAACCATTTTTTTGGAATCAGGGGGTCATGAAACGTAAAGATTTAACAAAATTAGACATTGCTCAAAATCGCACAAATCCAAGACTTTCTCATTTTTGATGAGAATGTAAAAAGCAAATTTTACGGAAAAATTCAAAAAGAGCAAAATTTTTGCATATTTTGAGTTCCTTTTTGTTCCTAGTTTCGTATATTTACGTAACTTTGGCATCTACAAGAAAAAACAGAAGGTTTTTCTATGTTTCTAATGTTTCTTCATGTTTCGGCTAATGCTTCACTCACTATAAATCTCAATTTTTTGCACTTTTTTGAGAATAACTTTTTTGTTTTTTGTTGTACAAAAAAGTGTTCAAAAGAAAAGTTGTTTGTTTTTGCGCATATTTTAAGGAAAAAATTTAAAAAAATTTTTTTTTTTGAAAATTTAAAAAAATTCAAAATTTTGAAAATTTTAAAATGTTGTATTTTTGTTGTTTTTTGTTGAAATGGGCTGTCCAACGATCTCAGGCTTCATTTTAGTGGACTAAAAAAGTGTGCTAAATTTCAAGACGATTCATAAAGATTTATTCGAGTTATTGTGACGACAAATTTTTCTACAGACAGACAGACAGACAGACGGACAGACACTTTTCTAAAAACCATTTTTTTGGAATCAGGGGGTCATGAAACGTAAAGATTTAACAAAATTAGACATTGCTCAAAATCGCACAAATCCAAGACTTTCTCATTTTTGATGAGAATGTAAAAAGCAAATTTTACGGAAAAATTCAAAAAGAGCAAAATTTTTGCATATTTTAAGTTCCTTTTTGTTCCTAGTTTCGTATATTTACGTAACTTTGGCATCTACAAGAAAAAACAGAAGGTTTTTCTATGTTTCTAATGTTTCTTCATGTTTCGGCTAATGCTTCACTCACTATAAATCTCAATTTTTTGCACTTTTTTGAGAATAAATTTTTTGTTTTTTGTTGTACAAAAAAGTGTTTAAAAAAAAAGTTGTTTGTTTTTGCGCATATTTTAAGGAAAAAATTAAAAAAAAATTTTTTTTTTTGAAAATTTAAAAAAATTCAAAATTTTGAAAATTTTAAAATGTTGTATTTTTGTTGTTTTTTGTTGAAATGGGCTGTCCAACGATCTCAGGCTTCATTTTAGTGGACTAAAAAAGTGTGCTAAATTTCAAGACGATTCATAAAGATTTATTCGAGTTATTGTGACGACAAATTTTTCTACAGACAGACAGACAGACAGACAGACGGACAGACACTTTTCTAAAAACCATTTTTTTGGAATCAGGGGGTCATGAAACGTAAAGATTTAACAAAATTCGACATTGCTCAAAATCGCACAAATCCAAGACTTTCTCATTTTTGAAGAGAATGTAAAAATAACTTATACACAAAAAAGTCGTAATTTCCAGAAAAATCACACTCTATATATATTTTTTTGCGCTTATTTGACAAAAAATCAATATTCCGACCCCATTATCGCCGACATTTTTGGATATGCAATTTTGTCACCAGAGACTTTTTTTGACAATTTGTATCAGCTACAACTTTGTTGTTGACAACTTTTAGCCCAACCCAAAACTTTTCGAGTTATTTTTTAAAAACTGTCAAAAAACTAAATTTCTTACATTCTCATCACATGAGAAGGTATTAGTTTTGATCGAATTTTGACTTTTGCTAATTTTATGAAATCTTTACGTTTTGAGGTGCCCTGAGTCCGAAAAACATGGTCTGGCGAGTGCGACTGTCTGTGTGTCTGTCTGTCCGTCTGTAGACGGTAATATGTTGTTCTCACGATAACTTTTGAAAAACTTATCGGATCGTTTTTAAATTCAACACACTTAAAGTTGGTGTAAAAATGAAGGCTAAGTTCGTTAACCAGCCATTTTCGTTGAAAACTACAAAAACTACGGTAGTTTCAAAATTTTGAAAAATCAATTTTTTTAAATTTTAGAATTTTTAATTCTATATTATTTTAGATTAGGTTAATACAAACAACTTTCCTCTAGAACATTACTTGATAAAAACTCAATTTTCGAAGTTACAGTTCCTTAAATGTAAAAAAAAAAAAAAAAATCCCAAAATAACACTGAAAATCTAATTTTTTTAAGGAATAAAAGTTAATAAATTGATTTGAACCTATTTGCACTCTAATATACATTAAAAAATAACTTATACACAAAAAAGTCGTAATTTCCAGAAAAATCACTCTCTATATATATTTTGTGTGCGCTTTTTTGACAAAAAATCAATATTCCGACCCCATTATCTCCGACATTTTTGGATATGCAATTTTGTCACCAGAGACTTTTTTTGACACTTTGTATCAGCTACAACTTTGCTGTTGACAACTTTTATCCCAACCCAAAACTTTTCGAGTTATTTTTTAAAAACTGTCAAAAAACTAAATTTTTTACATTCTCATCACATGAGAATGTATTAGTTTTGATCGAATTTTAACTTTTGCTAAATTTATGAAATCTTTACGTTTTGAGGTGCCCTGAGTCCGAAAAACATGGTCTGGCGAGTGCGACTGTCTGTGTGTCTGTCTGTCCGTCTGTAGACGGTAATATGTTGTTCTCACGATAACTTTTGAAAAACTTATCGGATCGTTTTTAAATTCAACACACTTAAAGTTGGTGTAAAAATGAAGGCTAAGTTCGTTAACCAGCCATTTTCGTTGAAAACTACAAAAACTACGGTAGTTTCAAAATTTTGAAAAATCAATTTTTTTAAATTTTAGAATTTTTAATTTTATATTATTTTAGATTAGGTTAATACAAACAACTTTCCTCTAGAACATTACTTGATAAAAACTCAATTTTCGAAGTTACAGTTTCTTAAATGGTAAAAAAAACAAAAAAAATCCCAAAATAACACTGAAAATCTAATTTTTAAAGGAATAAAAGTTAATAAATTGATTTTAACCTATTTGCACTCTAATATACATTAAAAAATAACTTATACACAAAAAAGTCGTAATTTCCAGAAAAATCACTCTCTATATATATTTTGTGAGCGCTTTTTTGACAAAAAATCAATATTCCGACCCCATTATCTCCGACATTTTTGGATATGCAATTTTGTCACCAGAGACTTTTTTTGACACTTTGTATCAGCTACAACTTTGCTGTTGACAACTTTTAGCCCAACCCAAAACTTTTCGAGTTATTTTTTAAAAACTGTCAAAAAACTAAATTTTTTACATTCTCATCACATGAGAAGGTATTAGTTTTGATCGAATTTTGACTTTTGCTAATTTTATGAAATCTTTACGTTTTGAGGTGCCCTGAGTCCGAAAAACATGGTCTGGCGAGTGCGACTGTCTGTGTGTCTGTCTGTCCGTCTGTAGACGGTAATATGTTGTTCTCACGATAACTTTTGAAAAACTTATCGGATCGTTTTTAAAATTCAACACACTTAAAGTTGGTGTAAAAAATGAAGGCTAAGTTCGTTAACCAGCCATTTTCGTTGAAAACTACAAAAACTACGGAAGTTTCAAAATTTTGAAAAATCAATTTTTTAAATTTCAGAATTTTTAATTTTATATTATTTTAGATTAGGTTAATACAAACAACATTCATCTAGAACATTACTTGATAAAAACTCAATTTTCGAAGTTACAGTTTCTTAAATGGTAAAAAAAACAAAAAAAATCCCAAAATAACACTGAAAATCTAATTTTTTTAAGAAATAAAAGTTAATAAATTGATTTTAACCTATTTGCACTCTAATATACTTAAAAAAATAACTTATACACAAAAAAGTCGTAATTTCCAGAAAAATCACTCTCTATATATATTTTTTGTGCGCTTTTTTGACAAAAAATCAATATGCCGACCCCATTACCTCCGACATTTTTGGATATGCAATTTTGTCACCAGAGACTTTTTTTTTGACACTTTGTATCAGCTACAACTTTGCTGTTGACAACTTTTAGCCCAACCCAAAACTTTTCGAGTTATTTTTTAAAAACTGTCAAAAAACTAAATTTTTTACATTCTCATCACATGAGAAGGTATTAGTTTTGATCGAATTTTGACTTTTGCTAATTTTATGAAATCTTTACGTTTTGAGGTTCCCTGAGTCCGAAAAACATGGTCTGGCGAGTGCGTCTGTCTGTGTGTCTATCTGTCCGTCTGTTGACGGTAATGTGTTGTTCTCACGATAACTTTTGAAAAACTTATTGGATCGTTTTTAAATTCAACACACTTAAAATTGGTGTAATAATGAAGGATAAGTTCGTTAACCAGCCATTTTCGTTGAAAACTACAAAAACTACGGTAGATTCAAAATTTTGAAAAATCAATTTTTTAAAATTTAAGAATTTTAAATTTTATATTATTTTAGATTAGGTTAATACAAACAACTTTCCACTAGAACATTACTCGATAAAAACTCAATTTTCGAAGTTACAGTTCCTTAAATGGTCAAAAAAAAAAAAAAATCCCAAAATAACACTGAAAATCTAATTTTTTTAAGGAATAAAAGTTAATAAATTGATTTTAACCTATTTGCACTCTAATATACTTAAAAAATAACTTATACACAAAAAAGTCGTGATTTCCAGAAAAATCACTCTCTATATATATTTTTTGTGCGCTTTTTTGACAAAAAATCAATATTCCGACCCCATTATCTCCGACATTTTTGGATATGCAATTTTGTCACCAGAGACTTTTTTTGCCACTTTGTATCAGCTACAACTTTGCTGTTGACAACTTTTATCCCAACCCAAAACTTTTCGAGTTATTTTTTAAAAACTGTCAAAAAACTAAATTTTTTACATTCTCATCACATGAGAACGTATTAGTTTTGATCGAATTTCAACTTTTGCTAAATTTATGAAATCTTTACGTTTTGAGGTGCCCTGAGTCCGAAAAACATGGTCTGGCGAGTGCGACTGTCTGTGTGTCTGTCTGTCCGTCTGTAGACGGTAATATGTTGTTCTCACGATAACTTTTGAAAAACTTATCGGATCGTTTTTAAATTCAACACACTTAAAGTTGGTGTAAAAATGAAGGCTAAGTTCGTTAACCAGCCATTTTCGTTGAAAACTACAAAAACTACGGTAGTTTCAAAATTTTGAAAAATCAATTTTTTTAAATTTCAGAATTTTTAATTTTATATTATTTTAGATTAGGTTAATACAAACAACTTTCCTTTAGAACATTACTTGATAAAATCTCAATTTTCGAAGTTACAGTTCCTTAAATGGTCAAAAAAACAAAAAAAAAAAAAAATAACACTGAAAATCTAATTTTTTTAAGGAATAAAAGTTAATAAATTGATTTTAACCTATTTGCACTCTAATATACATTAAAAAATAACTTATACACAAAAAAGTCGTAATTTCCCGAAAAATCAGTCTCTATATATATTTTGTGTGCGCTTTTTTGACAAAAAATCAATATTCCGACCCCATT
The DNA here is from genome assembly GCA_032873175.1 of Leptopilina drosophilae. NCBI lineage: Eukaryota > Metazoa > Arthropoda > Insecta > Hymenoptera > Figitidae > Leptopilina > Leptopilina drosophilae. Next base: position 23,528,920 of record CM065480.1, on the reverse strand, counting down.
ATCTCCGACATTTTTGGATATGCAATTTTGTCACCAGAGACTTTTTTTGACACTTTGTATCAGCTACAACTTTGCTGTTGACAACTTTTAGCCCAACCCAAAACTTTTCGAGTTATTTTTTAAAAACTGTCAAAAAACTAAATTTTTTACATTCTCATCACATGAGAAGGTATTAGTTTTGATCGAATTTTGACTTTTGCTAATTTTATGAAATCTTTACGTTTTAAGGGTGCCCTGAGTCCGAAAAACATGGTCTGGCGAGTGCGACTGTCTGTGTGTCTGTCTGTCCGTCTGTAGACGGTAATATGTTGTTCTCACGATAACTTTTGAAAAACTTATCGGATCGTTTTTAAATTCAACGCACTTAAAGTTGGTGTAAAAATGAAGGCTAAGTTCGTTAACCAGCCGTTTTCGTTGAAAACTACAAAAACTACGGTAGTTTCAAAATTTTGAAAAATCAATTTTTTTAAATTTCAGAATTTTTAATTTAATATTATTTTAGATTAGGTTAATACAAACAACTTTCCTCTAGAACATTACTTGATAAAATCTCAATTTTCAAAGTTACAGTTCCTTAAATGGTCAAAAAAAAAAAAAATCCCAAAATAACACTGAAAATCTAATTTTTTTAAGGAATAAAAGTTAATAAATTGATTTTAACCTATTTGCACTCTAATATACTTAAAAAAATAACTTATACACAAAAAAGTCGTAATTTCCAGAAAAATCACTCTCTATATATATTTTTTGTGCGCTTTTTTGACAAAAAATCAATATTCCGACCCCATTACCTCCGACATTTTTGGATATGCAATTTTGTCACCAGAGACTTCTTTTTGACACTTTGTATCAGCTACAACTTTGCTGTTGACAACTTTTAGCCCAACCCAAAACTTTTCGAGTTATTTTTTAAAAACTGTGAGAAAACTAAATTTTTTACATTCTCATCACATGAGAAGGTATTAGTTTTGATCGAATTTTGACTTTTGCTAATTTTATAAAATCTTTACGTTTTGAGGTGCCCTGAGTCCGAAAAACATGGTCTGGCGAGTGCGTCTGTCTGTGTGTCTATCTGTCCGTCTGTTGACGGTAATGTGTTGTTCTCACGATAACTTTTGAAAAACTTATTGGATCGTTTTTAAATTCAACACACTTAAAGTTGGTGTAAAAATGAAGGCTAAGTTCGTTAACCAGCCATTTTCGTTGAAAACTACAAAAACTACGGTAGTTTCAAAATTTTGAAAAATCAATTTTTTTAAGATTCAGAATTTTAATTTTATATTATTTTAGATTAGGTTAATACAAACAACTTTCCTCTAGAACATTACTTGATAAAAACTCAATTTTCGAAGTTACAGTTCCTAAAATGGTCAAAAAAACAAGAAAAATCCCAAAATAACACTGAAAATCTAATTTTTTTAAGGAATAAAAGTTAATAAATTGATTTTAACCTATTTGCACTCTAATATACTTAAAAAAATAACTTATACACAAAAAAGTCGTAATTTCCAGAAAAATCACTCTCTATATATATTTTTTGTGCGCTTTTTTGACAAAAAATCAATATTCCGACCCCATTACCTCCGACATTTTTGGATATGCAATTTTGTCACCAGAGACTTCTTTTTGACACTTTGTATCAGCTACAACTTTGCTGTTGACAACTTTTAGCCCAACCCAAAACTTTTCGAGTTATTTTTTAAAAACTGTCAAAAAACTAAATTTTTTACATTCTCATCACATGAGAAGGTATTAGTTTTGATCGAATTTTGACTTTTGCTAATTTTATGAAATCTTTACGTTTTGAGGTGCCCTGAGTCCGAAAAACATGGTCTGGCGAGTGCGTCTGTCTGTGTGTCTGTCTGTCCGTCTGTAGACGGTAAAATGTTGTTCCCACGATAACTTTTGAAAAACTTATCGGATCGTTTTCAAATTCAACACACTTAAAGTTGGTGTAAAAATGAAGGCTAAGTTCGTTAACCAGCCATTTTCGTTGAAAACTACAAAAACTACGGTAGTTTCAAAATTTTGAAAAATCAATTTTTTTAAGATTCAGAATTTTAATTTTATATTATTTTAGATTAGGTTAATACAAACAACTTTCCTCTAGAACATTACTTGATAAAAACTCAATTTTCGAAGTTACAGTTCCTTAAATGGTCAAAAAAACAAGAAAAATCCCAAAATAACACTGAAAATCTAATTTTTTTAAGGAATAAAAGTTAATGAATTGATTTTAACCTATTTGCACTCTAATATACTTAAAAAAATAACTTATACACAAAAAAGTCGTAATTTCCAGAAAAATCACTCTTTATATATATTTTTTGTGCGCTTTTTTGACAAAAAATCAATATTCGGACCCCATTATCTCCGACATTTTTGGATTTCCATTTTTGTCACCAGAGACTTTTCTTGACACTTTGTATCAGCTACAACTTTGCTGTTGACAACTTTTAGCCCAACCCAAAACTTTTCGAGTTATTTTTTAAAAACTGTCAAAAAACTAAATTTTTTACATTCTCATCACTTGAGAAGGTATTAGTTTTGGTCGAATTTTGACTTTTGCTAATTTTGTGAAATTTTTACGTTTTGAGGTGCCCTGAGTCCGAAAAACATGGTCTGGCGAGTGCGTCTGTCTGTGTGTCTGTCTGTCCGTCTGTAGACGGTAAAATGTTGTTCCCACGATAACTTTTGAAAAACTTATCGCATCGTTTTTAAATTCAACAAACTTAAAGTTGGTGTAAAAATGAAGGCTAAGTTCGTTAACCAGCCATTTTCGTTGAAAACTACAAAAACTACGGTAGTTTCAAAATTTTGAAAAATCAATTTTTTTAAATTTCAGAATTTTTAATTTTCTATTATTGTAGATTAGGTTAATACAAACAACTTTCCTCTAGAACATTACTTGATAAAAACTCAATTTTCGAAGTTACAGTTCCTTAAATGGTCAAAAAAACAAAAAAAATCCCAAAATAACACTGAAAATCTAATTTTTTTAAGGAATAAAAGTTAATGAATTGATTTTAACCTATTTGCACTCTAATATACTTAAAAAAATAACTTATACACAAAAAAGTCGTAATTTCCAGAAAAATCACTCTCTATATATATTTTTTTGCGCTTTTTTGACAAAAAATCAATATTCCGACCCCATTATCTCCGACATTTTTGGATTTACATTTTTGTCACCAGAGACTTTTTTTGACACTTTGTATTAGCTACAACTTTGCTTTTGACAACTTTTAGCCCAACCCAAAACTTTTCGAGTTATTTTTTAAAAACTGTTAAAAAACTAAATTTTTTACATTCTCATCACATGAGAATGTATTAGTTTTGGTCGAATTTTGACTTTTGCTAATTTTATGAAATCTTTACGTTTTGAGGTGTCCTAAGTCCGAAAAACATGGTCTGGCGAGTGCGTCTGACTGTGTGTCTATCTGTCCGTCTGTATACGGTAATGTGTTGTTCTCACGATAACTTTTGAAAAACTTATCGGATCGTTTTCAAATTCAACACACTTAAAGTTGGTGTAAAAATGAAGGCTAAGTTCGTTAACCAGCCATTTTCGTTGAAAACTACAAAAACTACGGTAGTTTTAAAATTTTGAAAAATCAATTTTTTTAAGTTTCAGAATTTTTAATTTTATATTATTTTAGATTAGGTTAATACAAACAACTTTCCTCTAGAACATTACTTGATAAAAACTCAATTTTCGAAGTTACAGTTCCTTAAATGGTCAAAAAAACAAGAAAAATCCCAAAATAACACTGAAAATCTAATTTTTTTAAGGAATAAAAGTTAATAAATTGATTTTAACCTATTTGCACTCTAATATACTTAAAAAAATAACTTATACACAAAAAAGTCGTAATTTCCAGAAAAATCACTCTTTATATATATTTTTTGTGCGCTTTTTTGACAAAAAATCAATATTCGGACCCCATTATCTCCGACATTTTTGGATTTCCATTTTTGTCACCAGAGACTTTTCTTGACACTTTGTATCAGCTACAACTTTGCTGTTGACAACTTTTAGCCCAACCCAAAACTTTTCGAGTTATTTTTTAAAAACTGTCAAAAAACTAAATTTTTTACATTCTCATCACATGAGAAGGTATTAGTTTTGATCGAATTTTGACTTTTGCTAATTTTATGAAATCTTTACGTTTTGAGGTGCCCTGAGTCCGAAAAACATGGTCTGGCGAGTGCGTCTGTCTGTGTGTCTGTCTGTCCGTCTGTAGACGGTAAAATGTTGTTCCCACGATAACTTTTGAAAAACTTATCGGATCGTTTTCAAATTCAACACACTTAAAGTTGGTGTAAAAATGAAGGCTAAGTTCGTTAACCAGCCATTTTCGTTGAAAACTACAAAAACTACGGTAGTTTTAAAATTTTGAAAAATCAATTTTTTTAAGTTTCAGAATTTTTAATTTTATATTATTTTAGATTAGGTTAATACAAACAACTTTCCTCTAGAACATTACTTGATAAAAACTCAATTTTCGAAGTTACAGTTCCTTAAATGGTCAAAAAAACAAGAAAAATCCCAAAATAACACTGAAAATCTAATTTTTTTAAGGAATAAAAGTTAATAAATTGATTTTAACCTATTTGCACTCTAATATACTTAAAAAAATAACTTATACACAAAAAAGTCGTAATTTCCAGAAAAATCACTCTCTATATATATTTTTTTGCGCTTTTTTGACAAAAAATCAATATTCCGACCCCATTATCTCCGACATTTTTGGATTTCCATTTTTGTCACCAGAGACTTTTTTTGACACTTTGTATTAGCTACAACTTTGCTTTTGACAACTTTTAGCCCAACCCAAAACTTTTCGAGTTATTTTTTAAAAACTGTTAAAAAACTAAATTTTTTACATTCTCATCACATGAGAATGTATTAGTTTTGGTCGAATTTTGACTTTTGCTAATTTTATGAAATCTTTACGTTTTGAGGTGTCCTAAGTCCGAAAAACATGGTCTGGCGAGTGCGTCTGACTGTGTGTCTATCTGTCCGTCTGTATACGGTAATGTGTTGTTCTCACGATAACTTTTGAAAAACTTATCGGATCGTTTTCAAATTCAACACACTTAAAGTTGGTGTAAAAATGAAGGCTAAGTTCGTTAACCAGCCATTTTCGTTGAAAACTACAAAAACTACGGTAGTTTTAAAATTTTGAAAAATCAATTTTTTTAAGTTTCAGAATTTTTAATTTTATATTATTTTAGATTAGGTTAATACAAACAACTTTCCTCTAGAACATTACTTGATAAAAACTCAATTTTCGAAGTTACAGTTCCTTAAATGGTCAAAAAAACAAGAAAAATCCCAAAATAACACTGAAAATCTAATTTTTTAAGGAATAAAAGTTAATAAATTGATTTTAACCTATTTGCACTCTAATATACTTAAAAAAATAACTTATACACAAAAAAGTCGTAATTTCCAGAAAAATCACTCTGTATATATATTTTTTTGCGCTTTTTTGACAAAAAATCAATATTCCGACCCCATTATCTCCGACATTTTTGGATTTCCATTTTTGTCACCAGAGACTTTTTTTGACACTTTGTATCAGCTACAACTTTGCTTTTGACAACTTTTAGCCCAACCCAAAACTTTTCGAGTTATTTTTTAAAAACTGTCAAAAAACTAAATTTTTTACATTCTCATCACATGAGAATGTATTAGTTTTGATCGAATTTTAACTTTTGCTAAATTTATGAAATCTTTACGTTTTGAGGTGTCCTAAGTCCGAAAAACATGGTCTGGCGAGTGCGTCTGACTGTGTGTCTATCTGTCCGTCTGTAGACGGTAATATGTTGTTCTCACGATAACTTTTGAAAAACTTATCGGATCGTTTTCAAATTCAACACACTTAAAGTTGGTGTAAAAATGAAGGCTAAGTTCGTTAACCAGCCATTTTCGTTGAAAACTACAAAAACTACGGTAGTTTTAAAATTTTGAAAAATCAATTTTTTTAAGTTTCAGAATTTTTAATTTTATATTATTTTAGATTAGGTTAATACAAACAACTTTCCTCTAGAACATTACTTGATAAAAACTCAATTTTCGAAGTTACAGTTCCTTAAATGGTCAAAAAAACAAGAAAAATCCCAAAATAACACTGAAAATCTAATTTTTTTAAGGAATAAAAGTTAATAAATTGATTTTAACCTATTTGCACTCTAATATACTTAAAAAAATAACTTATACACAAAAAAGTCGTAATTTCCAGAAAAATCACTCTGTATATATATTTTTTTGCGCTTTTTTGACAAAAAATCAATATTCCGACCCCATTATCTCCGACATTTTTGGATTTCCATTTTTGTCACCAGAGACTTTTTTTGACACTTTGTATCAGCTACAACTTTGCTTTTGACAACTTTTAGCCCAACCCAAAACTTTTCGAGTTATTTTTTAAAAACTGTTAAAAAACTAAATTTTTTACATTTTCATCACATGAGAATGTATTAGTTTTGGTCGAATTTTGACTTTTGCTAATTTTATGAAATCTTTACGTTTTGAGGTGCCCTAAGTCCGAAAAACATGGTCTGGCGAGTGCGTCTGACTGTGTGTCTATCTGTCCGTCTGTATACGGTAATGTGTTGTTCTCACGATAACTTTTGAAAAACTTATCGGATCGTTTTTAAATTCAACACACTTAAAATTGGTGTAAAAATGAAGGCTAAGTTCGTTAACCAGCCATTTTCGTTGAAAACTACAAAAACTAGGGTAGTTTCAAAATTTTAAAAAATAAATTTTTTCAAATTTCAGAATTTTTAATTTTATATTATTTTAGATCTGGTTAATACAACAACTTTCCTCTAGAACATTACTTGATAAAAACTCAATTTTCGAAGTTACAGTTCCTTAAATGTTCAAAAAAAAAAAAATCCCAAAATAACATGGTCTGTTCCCACGATAACTTTTGAAAAACTTATCGGATCGTTTTTAAATTCAACACACTTAAAGTTAGTGTAAAAATGAAGGCTATGTTCGTTAACCAGCCATTTTCGTTGAAAACTACAAAAAATACGGTAGTTTCAAAATTTTGAAAAATCAATTTTTTTTAATTTCAGAATTTTTAATTTTATATTATTTTAGATTAGGTTAATACAAACAACTTTCCTATAGAACATTACTTGATAAAAACTAAATTTTCGAAGTTACAGTTCCTTAAATGGTCAAAAAACAAAAAAAATCCTAAAATAACACTGAAAATCTAATTTTTTTAAGGAATAAAAGTTAATAAATTGATTTTAACCTATTTGCACTCTAATATACTTAAAAAAATAACTTATACACAAAAAAGTCGTAATTTCCAGAAAAATCACTCTTTATATATATTTTTTGTGCGCTTTTTTGACAAAAAATCAATATTCCGACCCCATTATCTCCGACATTTTTGGATTTCCATTTTTGTCACCAGAGACTTTTCTTGACACTTTGTATCAGCTACAACTATGCTGTTGACAACTTTTAGCCCAACCCAAAACTTTTCGAGTTATTTTTTAAAAACTGTCAAAAAACTAAATTTTTTACATTCTCATCACATGAGAAGGTATTAGTTTTGGTCGAATTTTGACTTTTGATAATTTTATGAAATCTTTACGTTTTGAGGTGCACTGAGTCCGAAAAACATGGTCTGGCGAGTGCGTCTGTCTGTGTGTCTGTCTGTCCGTCTGTAGACGGTAATATGTTGTTCCCACGATAACTTTTGAAAAACTTATCGGATCGTTTTCAAATTCAACACACTTAAAGTTGGTGTAAAAATGAAGGCTAAGTTCGTTAACCAGCCATTTTCGTTGAAAACTACAAAAACTACGGTAGTTTCAAAATTTTGAAAAATCAATTTTTTTAAATTTCAGAATTTTTAATTTTATATTATTTTAGATTAGGTTAATACAAACAACTTTCCTCTAGAACATTACTTGATAAAAACTTTTTTTTTTATAAGTTTTTGGGCCCGTCTAGCTTTACTGTGTTAAAAAAATTTTATTGATTTTCTAATATCTTGAAACTTTTATAAAAATTTTTATTTTACAATAGAACAAATTAACAGTTTTAACTGTTTTTTTGAAATTGTAAATTACTTCCTCATAGAGGAAGTATTATAATGCCAAAATTTGTCGAGTTCGATTTTTTTGACATATCTTTATGTTATTTGACCTCAGGAGTTCAAAAATTACATTTTTAAGAAAAGTCATTGTGTGTGTACATCTCATTTTCATAAATATCTTAAAATCATGATGAGCTTTTGAGTTAAATTTTTTTTAAATTGTAGATCCCTTCTGCGGACATAAAGTTAGAGTACTTTCTGATATATTAATAAAGTTTAACTACTTTTTTTTATATTTAATTTTGCAAAAAAAATTGTTTTTGCCAATAACTTTAAAAAAATGTTAGGACACCTATAGATGATTTTCCATAATTTTGGAAAATTTTTTTTAAACGCATCTTTATAGCCTTAATTGAACATTTTTCGTCTATATTAACCGGAGTTATTAAATTTTTAAAAATCAAAAATTTTGGAATTAAAACCTTTTTTTAAAATTTTGTTGAAGAACGTAGAAAAAACTTTAAAATTATCGTTATTAACTTGTTTTTTGTTATTCTGTGCTATTTTTTATTATTTTGTTGTAATTTGGGTATCCTACCTTTGCTTTTCCTACAATTTCTAAGCAATGAATACACGTTAATACCTGAAGTAATTCTCATACTGTTGAAAATGACCTTTAAATTAAGAAGAGAAGCTTTAGAAAACGTTTACTATTTTATAAGTTATTCAAATATTTGTATAGCATTAAAAATGGCGATTTTTTCAAAATCTCATAGTGAATTTCTTGTTTAAGCTCAAAATAACATATAATAACAATATTTGTTAATATATTTAATACATTATGTATAAAATAATATATTATAATATTCTATAAAATTTAAATATTTTTTTACAAAAATAAATTTAAAGTTTTTCTTATAAGAATTAAATATCACATCCACTGTATCCGGATTTACTTGTTTTTAATCATACATTTGATATAAGATATTTACAAATCACGTATATAGGGGGAACGGGACATAATGACAAGGGGCGTAATGAATAATTGTAATTTATTTAAAAATCTTAAATCAAAATGATTTCGCTCCAAAGACTACTTGATGTACTGCAAGTTTCTGCAAAGTTTGATTTTTTAATTATTTAATTACTATTGTAAGAAATATAGTAGAAAAACTGTATTTCACATATGAAAGTAACATTTCAAAATTTTCATTTTTTCGTTCTAATTTTTTAAAAATAACATTAAAAAAAACTAAAATCGTGTTTTAAGCTTGAAACATTCTTTGAGGGTCAATTTGAGATTTTTGATTCACACTTACTGTATTGATAAAAATTACAAAATATTTCCCAAGAACCCCTAGGGCGTGTTGGCTAATGTAACACGCTATGCATAAAGAGCAACCTACGATACCGACGAAGTGTCTGTTCATTGTAGAAAAAAAAGCAAGAGTAATATAGGGACGTTCATTTTTTTAAAAGAAAGCTGAGATACCAGAGTAACTTTTCTAGGAGACAAACACTTAATTAAAGCAAAAGTGTCCGAGTAAATCAACAAAGAGTGAAAAGTTAGCAATTACGCTCCGATCTACACTACGCAAAAAAACTTGATACTAATACTTTAAGAATATTTTAGCTGCTTCTGCAAATCACGTTTTTGCTAAGAGAGTTAGTATAATTAAAAATAACTTAAAAAATTTAATTATCAACAGTAAAAATATACATTTAAATCGACTTAATCTCGTAATCATCAGCAACCAAAAATAAGTGATGAGAATGTAATCCTTAAAGTCGTAGTAACTTTAAGAAAAAAAATATATTTTATGAATCATATAATAGGAAACAAGAACAAGAAAACAAATAATGCATAACAATTGCAGAATACTGCGAGCAACGCGAGTCATTTGCGTGCGAAGCGCGCAACAACACAAGGAGCGCGACGATCAATATTCGCGCGCCCCGAGGCGCGCTGAAACTTGCGAGCGAAGCAAGCCCCCGCGCGAAGCGCGGATGAGAATGTGTCCGCGCTTGCGCAAACAGATTTTTTAAAGTTCCTTTATCAGTTTTATACGGGGGTAGATAAATAAAAACTAATTTTAGTAAAGATGTAAAAGGTTGTTTTTGTTAAGAATCCACATTTATTTTCAGTTTTAAAATGTTAAGCTTTTCGTTCATCAACGACAGACCTCTTCAGACATACTTATGAAAACTGAAAATTTACAAAACACGAAATGACAGAATGAGAAAGAAAAAAAAGTTATTATATTACAGTATAGTAACTATGCCACATAACCTCAACTTACCACGTGGAATTTCTCACCTCAGATATCATTATAAACATATATTTAAAAACACTAAATTCAAAGTCATAATAATGACAGAAAAATATATAAATCATGAGAAGACAAAAATCTTTTATAAACAACATACTTACGTAGTGTGAAAACATAATATTATTTACAATTAGCATGAGGGAAAATATGTGACTCTCACACAAACTGTCAAAGTTGCAGATCTCGTGATGGAGAAACTTGAATTTGATGTTTTAAAGAAATTACCTTTTTCTTATTTTTTCTATCGTAGGTATGTTGACGATATTTTCATTCTTGTTTATGAAAAAGACGTTGACAACCTACTATATTTTTTTGATCAATTTAATGAGCATATACTAGATATACTAGATTTCATAATGAGAATTTGTGCCTTTGTTTTCGACGCTCATATTAAAAATAACTATCCTGCTTCTTTTTTGAAAAAACATATGAACAGTAGACTAAAACATATTGTATCTTCTAATAATAATCAGAGTGTACCTTTCAATAATAATAACATTGTGGTTCTTCCATTTGTGAACGAATTGAAAGGTTTTTTTATAATTTATTTTATAATTTATAATTTAATTTTACAATCACATTTTTTTATTTTAGCTTTAAGAAAATTTCATTTAAGGGTTCCCTTACTACACCTAAACTTACAGTAATATTGGCAATAGTGCTGCAAATTTAGTTGTTCTAGTTGTTACGTTCACCTTCTTTAAGTTTGGGCTGTTTGTATTTGCAAATATTACATGTGAAGGTAAAGCAATCAAAAACAAACAGTTCCAAACTGAAGAATGAAACATTTAGAGAGGTCTGGCTCCTATTGTCCTGAGCGGCGACAACGCCTTGGGAAAAACCCAAGCTCGTCTGGCGCACGGAGAGGAAAAACCCGTGACGTTAGTCACGGGCGTCGGCCAGTTTCCGCGTAGCCCGCAAAACCAACGCGAAGCTCTCAATTTTAGATTACCCGTTCAATATTTTACATTTATCTTCGATTTATTTTTTTTCTTCGTTCAAATAGTTAGTTAACTTTATTATTCTTTGTATCGTTATTTTTAATTCTCCTTAAAAGAATCAATTTTAATGTCATTAATTAAGGAAGTGACTACTACTTTTAATATTACAAGTAATATTATTATCAATTAATGTTAATATTATTTTACTATTAATGTTACTATTTCTATTATAATACTGCTTTTCTTTCATCACTATCACTATTTCTATTATTATTATTATAAGTATTATTCATATAACGATTATTTCTTAGATATGTATCGGACCATGGTGCAGAAGTTGTTCCCATGGCATGGCAAAAAAATATAGAGGGAGAGAAACTCGGCACGTCTTCTACATTCCGCTGCTTCCGCTGGACTAACTCTCGTTCCACCATACTGCGCATGTGCGCCTCAGAGTGGGAGCGTCTCATACGCTGATTGGCTCCTGCACTGGGGGAAAGGGAAACCGCGAATGCGGCTCGGCAGAGGCACATAAATATGCCGCATTTCCCCTGACTCAGACAGAAATCGCTGAAACTTAAAGGAGACAACAAGCCCACTCGCCCACCGACTCTCGAAGGAAGCCGACATCCGGAGCTATCGTTGGGAATCAGGACGGACCACGCCACCGACAAGTTTTCTCTCTCTCTCTACTTACCTCGACATCGCCGCCTGCCACTGGGACAACCGAAGCACCAGGTCCTCTATCGGGCAAATAAATATTTTCTTGGTAAATATCGTCTCATCACTCTCTCGCCTTGTGCGATGGTACTTCACCACCTGTCCTTCTCAGGGCAAAATTTATACACAACCTGCCCTTTTCAGGGCAAAGTTACGTAACGGGTCTCGGCCTTGGAACCCTGCTCGGGGTCAAGATCGAAGACACCGATCGGCTCTGGCCACTGTCGCCGCTTATGCCGGCTAGAATAACGTGCGTCAAACGACGCCGTCCCGGTAAGGCCGCTCCAGTGCGGGCCTACGATCCGGACCACCCTGAGCCACCGACGTCAGACTCCCGTTTCTTCGTGAAATTAATTCGGGGGCACCCTCTCACCAAGGATCCGCGCCGACGATTGGGACGGCAGTCCCACTCAGTTATCACACTCCCGGTACCGGTATATACCGCAGTGTCACGAAAGCCCCCGGGAAACCGCATCGTGCATCCGAATAGCGCCCCGTCCCCATTTACACGCGAGCTGCCCCTACGTGCCCCTCGGGAAGCACCCAATATCGTCGTTTCGGTGCCGCCCACGAACCCTCGCCGAGAAAGGCAGCTCCAAGAATTGTTCGGCCGACGTCACTAACAGTCACATGGTGTTATAAGCTTAACTCCAATTTGTAAGTTATTCTCTAGATAACATATTAAAAATGTAATTTCATATTTTATAAAGAAAATTAAAAACAAGTTTTTTCGTAAGTGGATCAATTTTTAAATAAAAAATTTATTATTTTAAACATTTTTATTAACTTACAGAAATAAGTAATTCGACAACAGTAAAGTTAAAATATATTAAAATAAGTAGCAAGTGAAACGATGAAAAAATAACAAACAATGATGTGTAACAAAAAAAATTTAAACTTCAAGATAAATTTAGAAAACATTATTTATTTTTTTTAGTAAATCAGAATTTTCTTTAAACCGTTAATTAGGATTTCACTCCTTTCTATTTCGACTTTTAATAATTTCTTCTTTAGCTCCAAATTTTTTTTTGACCTACAGGTTAAAAAAAGGTAATAAAATAGGTCAAATTAGACATAGATTTTATCGTAATGTAAGGCTGTTATTTATCCTCTTTTTGACCTATAGGTAAAAAAATAGGTCAATTTTGACATAAGTTTTGACGTAATGTGGGTCCGTTATTTATCCTTTTTTTGACCTATAGGTCAAAAAATAGGTCAATTTTGACATAGGTTTTGACGTAATGTGAAGCCGTTATTTATTCTCTTTTTGACCTATAGGTAAAAAAAGGTCAATTTTGACATAAGTTTTGACGGCCCTTACTATAAGGAGCCCATGGAAATCCTGACTCTGCGGCGGCGGCGAAATGTTTTTATATAACAGGGAGAGATTTATATATGAAAAAGTGAGAATTGAATGTTTAAACTTTGAAAAAATGAATTTTCTCCTAAACAGAGCTAAAACCGGGTTTAGAGCGCTCCGGTGAGCAGAAACCTTTTTTTTCAATGTTTAAACATTCTAGTCCCACTTTTTCATATATATGTCCTTTTAGGAAAAAAGCTCAGCTTTCGTTTAAAAAAATCGTACCTTTCCCTCCCAAAAATTAAAATTTATTATTAATTTTGTTTTTTTTGGGCCAAAAATTTTTTTAACTCTTATTTTCAATCGAAAGAGCATGAAAAACCCGTTTTAAAATGTACTTTGCCAAATTTTTATGTTTAATAGTTTAAGAGTAAAAAATTATAGAAGTAAGCATTACACCGTAAGATCCCTGGATGACTTGACATGGAATGCCTCATATATAGAATAACTTTATAGAACATTCTATCAAATATTTTATAGAATATAACTGAATATTTCTTAACTTCTACACAAATTTTATTAATTATTTCCAGTCAAATTCTATAGAATATTCTATAGAATGCACTACAGTGAAAAGTAAGAATTTTTGGAGTGAGAGTGAGAGAGAAAGTGAGAATTTTTTAAATGAAAGCGACAGTAAGAATAAAAAGTGCAAATTTTTTGAGTGAAAATGAGGGTAAGAAGTGTGAATTTTTTAGGTAAAAGTGACAGTAAAAATTGAGAATTTTTTAAAGTAAAAGTGAAAATGAGAATTTTTTATTGAAAGTGAAAGTGAGAGTGAAAAGTGAGAACTTTTTAAGTGAAAGTGAAAATGAGAATTTTTTATTGAAAGTAAAAGTGAGAGTGAAAAGTGAGAATTTTTGAGTGAAAGAGAGAGTGAAAAGTAAAAATAAGAATTGTTTGTGTGAAAGTGAAAGTGAGAACTTTTTGAGTGAAAGTGAGAGTGAAAAGTGAGAATTTTTTGAGTGAGAGTGAAAAGAATATGTGAGAAATTTAAGTCAGAGTGTAAGTGAGTGTTAAGTGGGAGTGAAAAGTGAAAGTGAGAATTTTTTTAATTGAATGTAATATTTTTTTGAGTGAATGTGAAAGTAAGAGTGAAAAGTAAAAGTGAGAATTTTTTGAGTGAAAGTGAAAAGTGAGAATTATTGAGTAAAAGTGAAAAATAAGATTTTTTTAGTGAAAGTGAGAGTGAAAGTGAGAATTTTTGATTGAAAGTGAGTGAGAAATTTTTTAAGTGATAGTGAGAGTAAAAGTGAGAAATTTTGAGTGAAAGTAAGAGTGAGAATTTTTTTAAGTGAAAATGAAACTGAAAGTGAGAATTTTTGAGTGAAAGTACAAAGTGAGAGTTTTTAGTGAAACTAAGAGTGGGAGTGAAAAGTAAGAATTATTGAGTGAAAGTGAAAGTGAGAATTTTTTAAGTGAAAGTGAAAGTGAGAATTTTTTTAGTGAAAGTGAAAGTGAAAATTTTTTTGAGTGAAAGTGAGAGTAAAAAGTGAAAGTGAGAATTTTTTGAGTGAAAGTAAGATTTTTTTGAGTGAATGTGAAAGTAAGAGTAAAAAGTGAAAGTGAGAATTTTTTGAGTGAAAGTGAAAAGTGAGAATTATTGAGTAAAAGTGAAAAATGAGATTTTTTTAGTGAAAGTGAGAGTGAAAGTGAGAATTTTTGATTGAATGTGAGTGAGAAATTTTTTAAGTGATAGTGAGAGTAAAAAGTGAGAAATTTTGAGTGAAAGTGAGAGTGAGAATTTTTTAAAGTGAAAATGAAACTGAAAGTGAGAATTTTTGAGTGATAGTAAAAAGTGATATTTTTTAGTAAAAATAAGAGTGGGAGTGAAAAGTAAGATTTTTTAAGTGAAAGTGAGAATTTTTTGAGTGAAAGTGAGAGTGAGAGTGAAAAGTGAATGTGAGAATTTTTTTAGTGAAAGTGAAAGTGAGAGTGAAAGTGAGAGTGTAACAAGTTGTATGTTAATTGCATTAGATTTAAAAAAATTTTTTTGTTTATTTATGCAAGTCCCTAAAGCTCAGTTTAGATTCCTACTCTTTATATAAATAAAAATGCACACAAACATGTATAAAAAATTTTCACAACATAAACTTTGTTGGAGAATTAATGTAACAATTTAATTTAAATGGGTTGACTTTTTTTCCCCACGAATGTAAAAAGTGTTGTATTATGTCATGAGTGTCCCAAACATTTAGCCTAAGTTTTACCTTCGAAAAATTCTAAAATGTTAAATAAATAAGCAAAAAACTATTTTTCTTAACTTTATTAGTACATTAACAGTTGAAACAGAGTCATAAAATAAATTATTAGCAAATTCTTATTTTCTTGGTGAAATGAAAATGTCGTTTTTTCATTTTTTCTCACTTTTCTCTGTGTTTTGCTTAATTAAAAAAATTTTTCTTTATCAAACGTGACCTTATAGTAAAATTTATGGTTCGTTTGAGTTTCATAATTGTAAGAGTAACAAAACAATACTTGTCCCTAATATAATTAATCATCATTAAATGGAAGATTTGCAGAAAAATTTTACTATTTCTGACGAAAAACGTCTCTTATGTGGAATATTTCACTTTAATTGCGCGACTACTATGAATTTTGTTAATGTAATATATATAATTGTTTAAAAAATGTGGATTAAATTACAGAATCGAAACTTGCTACGTCAATTTTTGTTGAGGCTAAAAATGACAATTTAAATTAAATGACCCATATTTTTATTATTAATTTAAATTCAGTGACTCTAATTACATAAAAATTGAATACATAAAAGATGTTAACAATCGCGGATCCGAAATGGCGGACCTAAAATGGCAGGTTTTTAAAAAAAATTGTTATTATTTCTTTGAAAATCATTGGTCGGGGGTTCTCGGGGTCGCTAATTATAAAATTGAAGTCGGTTTTTAAGAATTCAAAACGGCGGATCCAATATGGCGGACAAAAAATTAAAAATTAATCAGATCCACTTGAAAATCGTTTCTCTTGGGTTTTTGGGGTAACTGAAAATAGATATGATGTCAGTTTTCAAAAATTTTAAATGTCAAATTGTCAAATCTTATCCTCTTTGTAAATCCCCATGCAAATTATTTTCTCAGTCTTCACCACCTTACTAGGCGTGTAAAAAAATACCAGCAATAAAATTTTGGTCAGACTACTTTTTTCGCTTTAGATACACCCCAAGGAAGAGAACCTACCATGTGTCAGTCTTCGCACTCGAATTTAAATGTGTCATAAGTATAGATAAGACAATTTGAATGAAACTTTTTAAAAATGTCTTCCAAAAACAATTTTTAATTTATCAAAAACAATTTGTTTCATTTTACCTTAGAGTTTTTTCTTTAATATATATTTTTCCGTAGGGTAAGCCCGGGGGGATCGCCATACGTGAGAGATGACTAATTCAAATATTTTACTGAATATAGCCCCCCACATATAGTAATTTTAGTTACTTTTGCATTTCTTATTTAAGTCAAGTAACCCTGCATAGGGAAATGTGCTCCAAAAGAAATTTTGAAAGACACTTCGTTTTTGGCTGTACTTAGAGATAGATCATTACGATCATTATTGTGATTTTACTTAACCTCATTATTGTATTATTAAAATTAAATATAAATTATTTATGTTATTAAATCAGTTATTATTATTTAGTGTTGATACGCAAAATATAGGAAACCTTCTAATAAATATATAATATAAAAGTATCAAATTCCTATAGTGGTAACCCCGACGTGATTTTTCGCGTCGTCCATTGAGGTTATAATAGTGCAAAAATTTTATTTAATTATCTCAAAATATCTGTAGACTTATTAAAAATCCAAGTGCAAGTTTAATTCTATTTAATAGAGAAAATTTTTCTCTTTTAAACATTGACATTTACGTTTTGAAAATAGTTGATTTTAATTCAACTTTATTGAATTAAACATTTTGCCATGCGGTGCTTTTACATGAGGTCGACATATTGGATTGTGTACTTCTCTAAGCAGAATTAATAACCAGCCAACAATTGTCAACTGACACTCCAAACGAGAAGAAATTTTGACAAAAATTTTACTTTAATGACGACATTTCGAGAATTCCTCGATGCTGCGATTGCTTCCTGCCTTGGACTTTTTACCGGTCTTGTGACAGTTGAGTCACTTTGATTGCAGTCATCTTGTTTTCAATGCTATTTAAACGGCGCATAGGCATATCACTCCTGCCTATGCAACAGGTATGCATATTTTCCTTCCTGTATGCAAACTAACAGTTTCTGAACTTTTTTGTCCCCTGATGAGTTTTTCTGTTTTCAAACTTTACAGCTGATTCATGAGAGTATTTCGCCTGGATATTTTTTCCTGACAACTTTGGATAATTGTTGATTTTTGAGGAAATTCTCTTCACATTGAAAACGAATGGAGCTTTACATCATATTTACTGGTTACATAGTCTATAAATGACGTTTTATCGCTTATACATGTTTTATCATGTTCGTTTGTTTTTTAACATATTTATTGTCATGAAAATTGTAAGTCATTTTTTAAAATCTATTTATATTAACTCATTTCGAAGAAGTTTTACATAAAAGTTAATTTTAGTTTTGAGTGATTTTAATAGTAATTGAAAAAAAATTAATATTGTGTGTTTACGCGTTACTGTATTACGTGTTTTCAACTTGAGTTGTTGTAAAGTTTATATTTTTAAGGTTAAAATCTATTTTTAACGAGTTTTTGAAAACTTTAATGATTTTCTTCTATACCTTTTCAATATTTTAATTTTATTACGTAATTTGATTATTGATAACTCACGACTTAATTGTTTTTAATATAAAAATAGTTTTAACTACACCATTGTGGATTAAAAATTTGATTTTTCTTATATTGATCTATTTTGTCACTTTGTTATTTTATTATTTCTCGTTATATGTTTATAAATGAAAATATTATTTTATTTAATGAAGTGTCATTGATAATAACGTTTGACGGAATTTTAGGCGATTTGTTTTGTTTTTTGTCATGTATGTTATAGCAGAATTAGATCAAGATGTTATAATAAGTATTCGCGACTTGATAAACATGGTACCTCGTGCAGATGATTTTTATGACAGAATTAAGACACGGATAATGAATCATTTTTCTGTCTTTTCCGAATCGAGTTTGCGGCAGTTATTGAAGGGTAATGTTTCTTCTGCAGGGAAACCATTACAAATTCTTAGTAGATTAAATAATTTGAATGATAATCGTTGTAGTCAGGATATCATCAAATCTATTTTTCTCGATCAATTGCCCATTCAACAACGTGCTATTTTGGTTGCTACTCAGATTAACGATCTTCCTACCCTTGTCAGTATGGCTGATAGAATTTCTGAAACTGTTGAATTGACGACCGTTAACGCGATTTCGTTTCAGGTTGAAGAGATGAATACTTCAAGCCTTGAGAGGAAAATTGATTCATTAATAGCAAGAATTAAAGAAACAAGGATAAAATCACAGACTACCAATTGCTTCAATTGAAAGTAAGTCAGGAAATTTCCGTCCAAGTCGATCATCTAATCGGTCTCGATATAAATCGCGAGAAAGAAATCGTTCAAGGTCTCGGAAGTCAGGTGATAGATGTTCTTATCATAAGAATTTTGAAAAAAGCTAAGAAATGCGTGGAGCCGTGGTAATGGGTAAATTATGATAATAATAAAAAAAGGATGAGTCGGAAAACTAAATACCCATCTCCATGAGGAAACTACCGGGGTGCGGGTTTTCTCTAAACGTCTCCATGTTGTCGATATTGAATCTAAGGTGAAGTTTCTCATTGACAATGGTTCTGATATTTCTCTTATACCTATGGATAAAAGAGCTAAAATTCAACCATCAAAACTCGTTCTGTTTGCCGCGAATGACACTCGAAAACTTGAAATTAAATATCGGTTTGAGACGCGTTATCACATGGAATTTTTGCGTAGCAGCAGTTCCGTACCCTATAATAGGGTCAGATTTGTTGTCTTATTAAGGTTTGGTTGTAGATTTGCGTTGTCGAAAAATGACTTTCGGGTTGCGAAATGCTGGTCAAACCTTTCAGAGGTACATCCATCCTGCTCTCGGTGATCTCGAATTAGTTTTTGCTTACATCGATGATGTACTTATTGCATCATCATGTAAAGAGGAGTATGAGGAACATCTTCGGATTGTTTTCCAGAGTCTCAGGGATTTTGGTCTCAGGATTAATTTTTCAAAATGCGTTTTTGGCAGTGATGAGCTTACTGCAATTCATGATTCTGTCAAGTACTTTCGGGATCTTCTAGTAGGTCGTGATTTTCGCATCATTTCAGATCATAAACCACTCGTCAACGCTTTCTCACAGCGTTTGGATAAAGCATCTCCTCGCCAACATCGCCAATTGTCACTCATATCGCAATTTTCAACATCCATCAAACATCTTTCAGGAAGTGAGAATGTTGTCGCTGACGCTTTGTCTCGAGTCGAGTCAATAATAATTCCAACTCAGATACAGCTATCTGATTTTGCTGCACAGAACACTGATAAGGAATTGAAGGATATCCTTCAACTCTTCCTCCGTTTATTTCGAAGGTTTTTAGACAGAGGATTTTCAAATTGAGCGGCTGGATTCCATAAGGGCACGTAAATTTTTCTCGGCCGAAATCGAAGTCCCCTGGACACTCAAAATTCAACTTCTGAATTTAAATGTTTAAAATATATATCCTTATAGGAAATTTCATTGCGCATCTTTTTTTCTTTTAAATTTTTATTGTATCTGTTACCGTTTTCAAAATATAAGGAAAAAACTGTTTTTTTAAAGAGTGAAATTTTTATTGTTTTTTTCACTTCAACTCGCGATTACTCAGTCAATTTTACGAATTTTTTAATGAAACAAAAATAAAAATACGCGTTGTTTTATCCTACGAGTGACTAAAAAAGAAAAATGTTGTTTTAATTATAAATAAAAAAGTTATTAATTTTTTATTAAGATATTGCAAAATTCGTAAACTGAAATTTTCACTAAGCGGGGAAGTTGAGCAAATTTTGAGCAACAAAAAACTTCCAGCGAGAAAGTTATTCATTTAGGTCTAAAAAAGTTTTTCCCGAAAGTTACAGTTCAATTAAACAATTAGTTAACAAATGGCGAATGTTAAAAGTCGTTGGCGACTGAACGCCCAGCGCGCGTATCTCACTTAATAGTAAGCTGGAGAGTTTTATTCTGTGTATACATAATACGGGTGAGATACGCACGCTGGGCGTTCAGCCGCCAACGACTTTTAACATTCGCCATTTGTTAACTAATTGTTTAATTGAACTGTAACTTTCGGGAAAAACTTTTTTAGACCTAAATGAACAACTTTCTCGCTGGAAGTTTTTTGTTGCTCAAAATTTGCTCAACTTCCCCGCTTAGTGAAAATTTCAGTTTACGAATTTTGCAATATCTTAATAAAAAATTAATAACTTTTTTATTTATAATTAAAACAACATTTTTCTTTTTTAGTCACTCGTAGGATAAAACAACGCGTATTTTCGTTTTTGTTTCATTAAAAAATTCGTAAAATTGACTGAGTAATCGCGAGTTGAAGTGAAAAAAACAATAAAAATTTCACTCTTTAAAAAAACAGTTTTTTCCTTATATTTTGAAAACGGTAACAGATACAATAAAAATTTAAAAGAAAAAAAGATGCGCAATGAAATTTCCTATAAGGATATATATTTTAAACATTTAAATTCAGAAGTTGAATTTTGAGTGTCCAGGGGACTTCGATTTCGGCCGAGAAAAATTTACGTGCCCTTATGGAATCCAGCCGCTCAATTGTTGCATGATCCTGCTCATCCTGGTTCGAAGGTCACAGATCGAATTGTTAGAAAATGTTATGTTTGGCCGAAAATGAACAAAGACATCAAGGAATGGTGTAGGACATGTATTGAATGTCAGCGCTCGAAAGTTTCGAGGCACACCATTCTCAAACCGGCTCAGTTTGTTGCTCCGGAATCTCGGGTCAGGCATGTCCATATGGACATAGTTGGTCCTCTTCCTCTCGATAATGATTACCGTTATTGTATCACCATCATCGATCGATTCTCACGATGGCCGGAAGCAGTTCCTCTGAAGGATATTGAGGCTAATACAGTTTGTCAGGCTTTCTAATATAGCTGGGTTGCTCGGTTCGGTTCTCCGGATACTCTGACTCTCTAAGAGGATTAGGACTACTGCTTATCACCCGGCTGCCAACGGATTGGTTGAGCGCTGGCATCGATGTCTTAAAGCGGCTATAATGTGCCACTCTTCTCGTGAATGGTCTTGAATTTTGTCGACTGTCCTTTTAGGATTGCGGAATAATGTGTTGGAATGTGGTTCATCTCCTGCTGAGTTCGTTTACGGGACAACTTTACGCATTCCCGGCGAGTTTGTGTTTCCTGATGATTTTTCACCTAATCCTCAGGTATTTCTCGAAGAGTTTCGAGAGCACATGAGGGAGATTCGTCCGATTCCTGTGGAGCATAAACACAGGCAAAAAATTTTTGTTTACAAGGAATTGTCAAGTTGTACTCATGTTTTTCTTCGAGTAATGGCTCGAAAATCGCTTGAAAGTCCATATTCTGGACCTCACAGGATTGTTAATCGACTTTCAGATCGAGTTTATGAAATCAACGTAAGTGGTTTTCATAGAAACGTCTCAGTCGAGAATATCAAACCCGCGTTTTTTATTAAAGAAAATAATGAAAGTTTAAATAGTAAAACTGTTCTTGTAATGAACAGTGTTCCTTTTGACGCTAAAAATGATAAAGTTCCCGATTCAAGTGGTCGAAATTTGAAATCAAATAGGCAGACAGGTTTGAGAACTTATTCTCGAAAGAAAAAAGAAGTTACTTTCGCTGTTTAAATTTTTGAACATTTATATTTATATGTAGTAACGCAATCTTGTCGCCCATATTTACGTATGATTTTATACTTTAGAATATGTTATTTCGACGCATCTTGGTTTAAAATAAAAAACAAAAAAAGAGAAAATTTTTTATATGTCTATCTGTTTTAGATTTTAAAGTATTAAAGTGTATTCAGGATTATGAATGAATTAACGAACTTATGGGTTAAGGTTTTCAGCCAAAGCTTAAATAATTTGTATTCTTTTATATACAAAAAAGTATTAATTAAGTTTACCGTAAAGAATAATTTATGGTTAAAATTTTTTTAAAGTAAAAAAATGTTTTTAGTCCTAGGGGAGTACTGTGGGGATTTATGTACGTCAACGTTGCCCCTACGTATATTGATTTTAGTTGTTTTTGTATTTTTTATTTAAGTCTAGTAACCCTGCATAGGGAAATGTGCTCCAAAATGAGTTTTGAGAGACACTTCGTTTTTGGCTGTTCTTAGAGGTAGATCATTATGATCATTGTTGTGATCTTTGCCGTACATAAGCTTTCCCCACCTCAGAAAAAATCAGTTTGACAGTGGAATCACGTGGATAATATCAGGGCCGGAAATTAGTTTGATTTTGAGGTTATGTTTACATTGGTTATGTAGATTTGATAAAAGCCTTTAATAATCAAATATAGCTATGTTTAAAAAGTAATAAATTGCAAATACACTTCCAGTTTATACAAAAAACCAGATTTTTAGGTATTAAATATTATTTTGAAATATAATTTATTTTAAATATAAATGGATTCATTTTTTAATTAGGTACGTTCCTGAAAATTCAGAACACTTACATTCTTACACATAACTAACTTATCAACACAAGCATACCGCCTTTTCTCATTGGTTGTTCCCCCAGAAAAGACTCTAAAGGACATTTCGTAACACAAGAACGGCAAAGGGTTAACCTCATTATTGTATAATTAAAATTAAATATAAATTATTTATGTTTATATATCAGTTATTATTATTTAGTGTTGATACGCAAAATATGGGAAACCTTCTAATAAATATATAATATAAAAGTATCAAATTCCTATATAGTCTTGTACATTTCGTGACATAAAGTAAACATAAACAAAAAAATGTTAAAAAAGAATAAAAAAGTAATTGTAAACCTTCTTTATTTCGTTTTGTGGTTCAAAAAAAATTTAAGAAATTCACGTTTCTGATTGTCACATTCTTATTTTTTAACATATTTCTAAAATTCAAGAGTTTTTGAGAAGTACATAACGCTCTCTTTAATAAAATCTGAGAATTGAAGACCAAAATATATTATTTATTCAATCATTAATTTTTACCCTGTAAAAAAGAAGAATTGGGTGGTCCAGGATTTCGAATTGGGATGTCGTTTTTTGAATTCGAGAAAACGACTTTTTCGAATTGGACTGATTTCTGAATTCAGAAATGTATGTTTCCGCGATCAACCCATTTGGACAGATATTTTAAAGATGAAAATAAAGAGTTTTACACTTCACTGGACTTTAAACAGTAGTTAATTTAGACGGTGCACGTTATTCACGTAGGTGAATACATATCTTTAAGCAATAATGTTAATTTTCAATAAAATAGAGAGAATTAAAAATTTAATGTGGTCTTTGTTTACAATAAAAAAGTTTTTTACTTTTAGGGTTATTAAAGCAGCTCACTTACCGACAGCTGAGAAGTATTATGTTAACAAATCAAATGATAATTTCTATATGAAAGTATATCATTTACGTCGGTAATTGAATATTAATAATTAAATTTAAATTTTTTTTTAACTGTATTTAAAAGTAAATTGTAGAGAATTACAATAAAATTGTATAAAATATAATTAAAATCTTGATTTCAGTTTTCAATGAATTTAAGTGTATAATTTTGTAATCAAACTTGGAATTAATTTCATTTCTAGTTTTTTTATTTATTTATTTATTCAGAAATATACAGACAATGCCCATTCGTATAATAGTACTATAAGAATACTTAAAATAATACATATATTTGTTTATTTGGCCGCACTAACATTGTTATTATTAATATCATACACATATAAGTGGGAACGTAATTTGCTTACAAATGTATTTAATGTTATTCCAAAAAAAATCAATTGAACTACTGAGCTCATTAGCCTCCATTTGCAATCTGTTAACCACCGAATTTTCAAGATATCTAGTTCTAGATAATGGGACATTAAACAATTGATGATGTCTCAAAGATCTCCGTGGTACATATAAGTTGAAGAGACGAAGTGAATCTGGACAATTAATTAAGCCATTGACAATTTTAAACAAAAATAACATGTCTGCATATAAAAATCTTTGCGATAATGACGGAATACCAAGCAGTGCTCTTAGACTCGGGTAATCATGGCTATAATAATCAAACGGAATATTTGCTTGTCTAGCCACAAATCTCAAAAATCTGTTTTGCACACGCTCAATATCCGTCATTAAACAATCCTGAAAAGGTCTCCAAAGTGTTGATGCAAACTCAAGGATAGGCCTGACAAGTGAATAATATAATATTGACAAGGCTCTCACATTACGAAACTGTTTTGCATTTCTTATAACAAAACCCAAAGTTCTTGTGGCCTTATTTACTATCTACTGGATATGATCAGTAAATGAACATGAGTTATTAAATAAAATTCCTAGATCTCGTACCAAAGAAACTCTTAACATTATGTCGTTAACAAAAATATATTTATTAATTATTAAATTAGAGGAGGATGAAAATGAGATTGCTTTACACCTTTTTATATTTAGGAATAGTTTGTTTTTTTCTGTCCATAACTGTAACTGATTAAGATCATATTGTAACTGCATATAGTCACTTTCATTGGTAATCAGAAAAAAACAATTTTAAGTCATCAGCAAATAATAAAAATTTACAAAATCTAAAAATATTTAAGTCATTAATAAAAAGTAAAAATAATAGTGGTCCAAGATTATATCCTTGAGGAATTCCAGGCGTAGCATAAAAAACATCTGAGTACTCATACTCAACACGAACTGAAAGTGTTCTTTCTTTAATATAACTTGCCAGCTAAGTTAACAAAGAATTAGAAAAACCAAGATCTTCAAACTTTGCCAGAAGAATCCCATAATCAACTTTGTCAAAAGCCTTTACAAAATCTGTATAAATTGCATCTACTTGTATATCATTAGCTAGATTATTAAGATCAAAATTTGAAAAAATACTTAAGTTAGTCAAAGCAGATCTGCCCTTCCTGAAACCGTGCTGCTCCTGAATAATTGTTGACTCTATTTGACGGTAAATATCACCGTAAATAATACTTTCAAAAATTTTGGAAATTGAACTTAATATAATTATTGGACGATAATTACTTACATCCTCTTACTAATATCCTTGTACACTGGAACAACAATTCAACGTTTCCATACAAGAGGGAACACACCAGAAGAGAGAGTCAAATTAAACAATATATAAAGCGGTTCAACTAGAGAAAAACAGCACGATTTTAATAGTGAAGGTGGAATTTCATCAGGACAAGCCCCCTTATCTACACCCAAAGCTTTGGAGCTTTTTTGTCTTAGCAAAACCGTTTCCCGTGAAATATGGCTTAGTGAGACAAAGTTATTGATATTTTTTGTAAAAGTCATTGGCTGAGATGTTCTTAGAAGGCTGTGTGTAAACAGAAGCAAAATAAGATTTAAAACAATTTGCACTATCCATTTTGGTATTGACAGTATTTTTATGATATTTTACCTCATTAGGAATTTTAGTATTCCCACGTAATATATTAACAAATCTCCAAAAACCCTTAGGGTCTGAAATACATCCTTTCTCAACACTTGTTATATAATTGTTATAACATTCTTTTGATTTTCTTTTACATTCTGTTCGAAGTTGAGAAAAAATTAGATAATCGTGATAACTATTAGTAAGCTTATATTTTTGATGAGCAATTTTCTTAGATTGTATTAAATGTTTAAGATTTGAGGTAAACCAACATGGATAGTTATATGAAGAAAATGTTTTAATTGGTACAAATAAGTTAAAGGCATTATAAAGATAATCATAAAAGATCAAAACTGCATCATCAATATTAAATATGTTCAACACAATATTCCAATTTATATTAAGTAAATAAGTATTCAAACCTGACACATCAGCGTTCCTGAAATCATATTTACCAGGAGTAATCGAAATCTTACAATTATTATTTATATTAGAACCATCTTGAATATCAGTTGTTAAGATTAGTGGTGAATGATGCATGTTAGTAGGGAGAATTGACTCAGGTGCTAATTTTAAAGTACATAGTGATGAGTTAAGAAAGACTAAATCCAAAATATTGCCTTTGGCATTGGGAAATGTATTAAATTGCTTAATATTTAAAAAGTCTAATGTTTCAGATAAGCAATTAACAATTTTATTAAATGTTTTTCATGTACTTATTTTTGAATAGCAGGAAGGCCCGGTGTCAGAGAATGAACGACAAGAAACAAATGGTAAGTTAAAATCAACCATAACAATTAGTGTTGCAGATGGAAAAATATTGGATACCTTTTCAACTATATTACAAATAGTTAAGTAAGAATTAAATTTAGAATTGGGAGGTATGTAAAATGCACCAACAATATACAATATTTTTTAAAATAAAATTTTACAAAAATATGTTCAACCGAAGAGTTATCAGTGTCTAGGAGCGAAGCATTAAGCATCAAACTACATGCCACGAGAACATTACCACCACGAGAATATAAACTGGTATTATTGTTTCTGTCTGATCGAAAAATGACATAATTAGAAAAACCAAGTTCAAAAGAATTAAAAGATGAATTTAACCAAGTTGTAATGAAATATCAATTGAATTTTATTGTCAGCGAACTTTGTATTCCTCGCGTGGGATTAATTCATTTTACTTCGCATGAGTAGTATATCTATATATATATATATATATATATATATATATTGAGGAGCTCTCTGCGTGACTGCTGAAAGGAGAGTGCCGATGGCGCACTCTTTGCTGCGCAAGCACGTGGTTTCTCTCTCTTCGCGCTATACCTGTCAAAGGCCCGGCTAGCTATATGACTTCGCTGCACCCAGAATTTCGGCAGATCGCTGTCGAACGGACTCGAGGCTTGATTCGACGACGAGCGACAGCAGCTCAGCTCTCTTTCCTTTTCCTTCTTTTCTCTATGCTTTTTCTCATGCAGGCAGGCGGTATCTCAGGTGCAACTGGGGCCGCTGGCTAGCATTCTTCTCGCAGAAGGAGCCCAATCAGCACATATGCTTGCCACAAACTTGCATTAAGCTTGCCGTGCAAGGTGTGCAAGCTTACAGAGCAATCTCGTGACAAGTTTGTGGCAAGTAACAAAATGTCCTATTGCTGCAAGCTAACACTGCAATCTTGCTATAAGATTATGATAAGAGCTTGCTGTAAGCTTGTGAGGCAAGTTTTCGACAAGATTATTTGGCAAACTTGCTA
Source organism: Leptopilina drosophilae (assembly GCA_032873175.1). Taxonomy (NCBI): domain Eukaryota; kingdom Metazoa; phylum Arthropoda; class Insecta; order Hymenoptera; family Figitidae; genus Leptopilina; species Leptopilina drosophilae. The sequence goes on along the minus strand of CM065480.1, from coordinate 23,501,168 downwards.
CAAGCTTGCCAGATAAACTTGCTACAAAGTTGCTGCAAGCTGCCGGATAAATTAAAAAACTTGACACGATGCGCAGTTGAATTCTATGGCATTTACGGCTGCGCAGTAAATTTCTTTGACACCTGGATATATTGCTGAGTGTAAATTTGAAATTTATAAGAAAATATCCAGAAAAAATTAAAATTGATTCAATTAAATTGTATATACTTGTGCAGCAAGCTTGCAATAAGCTTACTGCAAACTTACACTAGAAACTTGTAGCAAGTTTGCCAAATAAGCTTGTCGAAAACTTGCCTCACAAGCTTGCAGCAAGCTTATATCATAATCTTGTAGCAAGATTGGAGTGCAAGCTTGCAGCCATAGGACATTTTGTTGCTTGCCACAAACTTGTCACGAGCTTGCTCTGTAAGCTTGCACACCTTGCACGGCAAGCTTAATGCAAGTTTGTGGCAATCATATGTGCTGATTGGGAGTTGTACTCGAGACTCAGGTGCAACTGCGCAGTAGTAAAACCCTTCGTCTTCTTTCGTCTCTTTTTTTTCTTCTGTACACAGGGTCAGACCAGGGGTGCATCCGTGGATGACCTAGTGTACAGTTTCTATTCTTTATCTTGTGTGAACCAACTCCGTGGAGAAGAGGTGCATCTCGACCTCCCCGAAGTTGATGCACCAGGTAGATTCTATGACTCAAGGTGCGTCTTGAGGAAAGATGAAGCCTGTTATTTGTCCCCTCTCTCTTTTTCTCATACTAAATAAGTGTCGGGCAAGAATACCGTGTGGTAACTCGGTATCTAGTTTCTCCTTGATTATTCGTATTCGATCTAGCGTTTACGACCCCTAGTAATCGTCCCGAACGTAATTTAGGGGTGATTTCTAGAATCTACCCACATGCGAAAAATGAGCGTTGTAAGGACAAATAATAATAATATAAAAATGGCGGAACATTAATAACTGCGAATTTTACAGCTTGGCCGACGGTCAACCATTCAAGCCTTAATTTTCATCAGCGCAAAGTTGCAGCGTCAACCTTTTCTCCCTCTCTTTCTTATACAAAAGCTTTCTATTCTTATCTTTTATTTCTTTTCTTTATTATTCTTTTATTCTTTATTTCTTTTATTTCTATTTTAGTTAGTTTAGTCGCGTTAAATTGTTATTAGTTAGTTTAGGTTTTGATTGATTTATTTTTGCATTATATCGAGTCTTTATTTTATTATATCTTGTTAATTTTCTTTTAGTTCATTTTAAATTCATCTTCGTTACGTATTATTATTGTATTATTTCTTTATTAATTTGTTAATATATTTTCTTACGAAGGTTTAAATATCTGCTTTGTTACTGACTAAACCCTTCCTACCAATATCACTAAATTGACTAACTAGCTTGCTTAAATTTTGTAATGACGCTCACGCCATTTCAATAATTTATTTGATAAATATTATTTAAATATAAACCCGGACTTCATCCGGCGAGCAAATCCTTTGGCCTTAAAACTAAGATCATTACATGGCGCCCGAACAGGGATTAATTTTGAACAGGGACCATTTTTGAACAGGGACCTTTTTTAATATGGTCTTTGGTGATGTCGGTAGAGGGGATAGTAAATCAATTTTTCATCGTCGTGAGGGCGTGATAGTCGCAGGGGTGGGGGTAAATGTTCTCTAATATATAGTCACGTTTTTAGTTTATCGGTCTAGTTGATTCAGTACCACTCAACGATACTTTATCAAAAAAAATTTTTTTTTGTTAAGCAAGAGAGAAGAAGAGGACAGCATGGAGTCACCACGAAGCGTCGAACGTGCTTTTCGAATTATTGTAAAACTCGAACGGCATTTTCCTGATTTTTCCCTTTTTGAGCTGCTTCAGCGAGTAGAGAGTGAACGCATTAAGCATAGAATTTCGGTTTCGCAATTACATCGCGTGTTCCCGGAAATGTTAACGTACGATTTTGTATTGGAGAATAAGAACTTTTTAGAGAAATTGCCATATGATAAGCAACTTTCATATAAAGAGAATTTCTTTTTCAATCGGCATCCCATTTTCTTTGGCCCTCCAGTTACTGTCTTGATAGATAGAAATTATCCTTATAATCCGAAGACACATTGTTGGCGCTGCGGTCAACACGGTCATCAAAAAAGGCAGTGCAGGAATAAGCCGTTGTTATTCTGCTCTAAGTGCGGGTTAAAGGACAGATTGACTTCGGATTGCTGTTTTTGGAGAAGAAATTAAGTGATTTTTTTTTCTTAACTTGTCGTTCGACCAGTCGCCATCTTGGTTTTCTTCTCCTACCATCACCTTTGGAGAAGAGTAGGGAGCGATCAACCAGACCTTAGACCCAGAAAACTACAACGAGAAAGAAGACATCTCTCGAGACGACATCGCCCTGGAAGACCCAAATTTGCTAGTGCACCTAGACGGAGATGCTCCGAGACAACCTGGAGCTCTCACTAGAGAACAAATTGGGGCCATCGAGTCTTTGATCAACCAACAAAGGATGTTTCTGGAACCGTACGCTCATCAACTCCAATTGATTTTAACAGTGGTACTTTTGTACTCGAATGAATGAGGAAATGGAATTACCAATTCGAAGGAAAGGATGTTTATACTTTCCTTGAACGTGTGGAGGAACTACAGCAGGTGTATGGCTTCAGTGATAAACAACTTCTTCGAGGTTTTCCCGAATTGTTGAAAGTTGAAGAACTACTCTGGTACCGTAATGAAATAAGAACTATATTTACCCTAGAAGAATTAACCACAGCTTTGAGAAGATTTTATCTTTCACCAAGTGAATGTAGACACTTAGAAACACAAATTGCCACAAAAATACAGGGTAGTAATGAATCTATCCGAGAGTTTACAACATCGTTAAGAACGCTTTTGAGACGTCATGGAAGATACGATCTTACACGCGAATTGAATACTCTTTATTGGAATATGAGACCTATTTATCGACTTCATATTCGCCGCAACGAATTAGATTCAGTTAGCACTCTAATTCAACTTGTTGAAGAGATTACTGAAATTCTTCAAACGGTTCATCAAGAAGAACGGAAAGTGAAGAATTTGGAACCATTAGCATTAATAGACCCTATAACCCCAAAACTGACTGTTGGCGTTGTGGAAAAGTTGGTCATCGCCGTTCGGACTGCAGAAGTAGGCCTAAGAAGTTTTGCTCTTTTTGTGGTAAAAAGAACATTTTAACAAGAGACTGCAAATGTGTCAAAGCGGGAAACGACAAGAAGGTCGAACGAGCGGAGTAAATTCGACCTTGTCTACTTCAGACTCCTGTATTTTCATAACCTATCATTGTAATGATTTGACACTTCCAGCCCTTGTGAATACCGGAGCAGTAAGTTCCTTCATAGATATTCACACAGCGAACCATTTAGTTGCCCTAGGATGTGAAGCTAACCTCGAAGACATTATTATTGCCCTAGCTAACGGTTCAGAATATAAAGTGAAGACCAGTTTCGACGTGAAAATTGTCGCGGGTTCAACGAAAGTAAAAAATAAATTTTTAGTGTTACCCGGTCTTTCTCAACCCATGATTATTGGTATAGACCTTTTACAAAAATTTAATTTTTCCCTTTTATTTAATAATCAAGATATTCGATTGTTGAAAAACTCGTTTAAAATTAATGTGTGTGAAATAGGTCCGTCAGGTTTAGTATCATTGGATAAAAACCAAGAAAATGTATTAAATGAGTTATGATAAAGAAAAACTTTTATTTGAAAACATTAAAGGTTGTACACCCTTGTTAAAACATGAAATTTACTTAGAAGTTAATATACCCATTAAGCAACGTTATCAGCCGCGTAACCCTGCAATTCAGGAACAAATGAGACTGGAAGCCCTAGAAATGTTAAAACAAAAAGTGATTAGAAAATCGCGTAGTGCGTGGAGCACCCCTGTTGTGTTAATTAAAAAGAAAAACGGCAAATTACGTTTTTGTATTGATTTTCGAAGACTAAATAAAGTGACTAAAAAAGATGCTTACCCTTTGCCCCGGATAAATAGTATCCTAGATCAGTTGAAAGGAGCTAAATACTTATCTACCCTTGATTTAAAAAATGGTTATTGGAAGGTTGAGTTGACAGAAGAAAGTGCGCCCCTTACGGCCTTTACAGTGCCCGGTTTAGGCCTCTTCGAATTTGTCGTTATGCCCTTTGGTTTACATTCAGCACCGGCTACGTTCCAGAGACTAATTGATCGAGTAATTCCTGCTGAATTAGCCCCACATGTATTTTCTTACCTAGATGATATTGTGATAACATCAGAGACATTCGAAGAACACTTAAAATTACTAAAATTAGTTTTCAACCGTTTAAAGGAAGCTAAATTAGTTCCTAATTGGGAAAAATGTTTCTTCGCCCTTACTCAACCCACCTACCTCGGACACCTTGTGGACAAGAATGGACTTCACCCGGATCCAGACAAAGTGGACGCCATTTTGAAATTACCCCCTTCTACGAATTTGAAGGAATTAAGAAAATTTTTGGGTATGGTATCTTGGTATCGACGTTTTGTTAAGGATATCTCCGTACTCATTGCCCCGTTGATTCATCTCTTGAAGAAAGAAGTAAAATGGACTTGGAAGGAAGATCATCAATTAGCATTCGATAATATTAAAAAGAAACTAACCGAAGCACCAGTTTTAGCCTGTCCAGACTGGTCGCAAACATTTTATCTCCAAACCGATGCTAGTCTTGAAGGTCTTGATGCAGTATTGACTCAGAAAATTGGATCATCCGAAGTTGTGATTGCCTATGCGAGTAGAACTTTAAATCCAGCCGAGAAGAACTATTCAGCAACTAAAATAGAATGCCTAGCTGTTAAATGGGGTATTTGGGAGATGAGACACTACCTAGAAGGTTATCATTTCATAGTTGTCACGGATCATCAGGCCCTAAAATGGCAGAATAGTATTCTTACCCCATCAGGAAGACTTGCACGTTGGATTATGGAGTTGGCTCAATGGGACTTCGAAGTTCAGTATAAAAAAGGAATTGAAAATCGTCTTCCAGATTATTTATCTCGATTACCGTTACAAATGTCTACTATTGACAAACAACCATCTTGTCAATGGTACCAACGCCATTTTAAAGATACTTTAGATCACCCTGAAAGATGCCCAGACTTCAGAATAGAAGATGGTAAACTTTATCATCATGTTCTTAATTCTTTGGATTTCAAGGACACCCCTTATGAAGATCAATGGAAACTTTGTATTCCTAAAGAAGATAGACCGAAGATTCTTCATAAAGTTCACGATGAAACGACTGCTGGACATCTTGGCGTTACAAAAACTGTAGCAAGGCTGGGAGAATTTTTTTTCTGGCCTGGAATGCAGCGTGATGGCGCCGACTATGCTCGAAATTGTAAAAATTGTCAGCGCAATAAAAATTCTCAACAAGCAGCAGCAAATCTCATGCACGCTACACTTGTAGAAAACCCATGGGAAATGATTTCTATCGACTTCGTAGGACCACTTCCAAGAACAACTTCTGGAAATTCAACCCTTTGCGTTATTCAAGATAGATTCACAAAGTGGCTTGAAATAAAACCACTTCGTAAAGCAACATCAATGTTAGTAATTTCGACATTAAAAGAAATTTTTTATCGTTTCGGATGCCCTAGAAAAATTGTCTCAGATAATGGTAGACAATTTATTAGTAAAGAATTCAAAGCATTTTTGGAAGACTTTGGAATTGAACATCGTCTTACACAACCGTATTCACCGCAGTGCAATCCAGTAGAAAGAGTCAACAAAGTAGTAAAAACGATGATTCGACAATACCTGGATAGCAAGAAACCGGACTGGGACCGCGATCTACCGGAACTTCAGTTCGCGTATAACACGGCTAAGCATTCATCGACCGGTTTCACACCTGCCTACCTTACCGCCGGTCGAGAATTTATTCCTCCAGGATTTCAAAATACTCGTTTGAATTCTAATTCAAACTCTGAAACAAGGATAAAAAATTTGCAGAATGCCCTCGAATTAGGCAGAATGAATCTTGCTAAAAATTTTAACATTCAACAGAAACATTATAATTTACGTAAACGCGAATGGAAACCTAATGTAGGGGATAAAGTGTTAAAAAGAAATTTCCATTTATCTAAAAAATGGAAAAGAAAAATGCGAAATTGTTAGAAAAATTTAGTGGCCCATTTATTATTAAGAAAAAAATTTTTCCAGTTATTTTCGATGTAGTTAATGAACAGGGGAAAATTTTTCGACATGTTCATTTAAAAGACCTGAAAAATGTAAGTGACTAATAATATTTATTCCCTCTAAAATATTAAAGTCAACGACCTCTCAGACAAATTAATTCTTATTTCTGAGAAACACCCTTGTAGTTCGTGAATGTCACTCGAAATGCAAAAAGCTAAACAAGCCGCTCAACGTCAACGCGAAGCAATTCGTAGAAACGCGTTGAATATGAATAAGTTAAATTTGACAATTCCAGAATTTGATAGGAATTATCAAAAACTTTTTGCCGAAAATTTAAGAAGTTCAACTAATAGTAATGTTTTAAATGTGCCTTTACTACCGTATCTTCCTCGTGATTTTGAAAATATAAAGGTGTGTACTTCGCCGCCTAAATCTCCGCATCTTCAACTAACGAAAAAGGACGCTGTAATCCCGCCAATTTCTCCGAGTATGGATTTTGAAACGACTCTTCAAGAAATTCATAAAAAGGAGTAAGAATTATTAGTGAAAGAAAAAATGGACAAGATTAAAAATAAAATAAAGTTATCTAAATTTCCGTTGGTTAAACTTACCCGTATAATTTCTCTAGTTAAAACTGCCGCTAAAAAGTTAGTTTCAATTAAACGTCCCTCTGCAAAAACCACTAAGTCAAAATTGTCAGCAATGAAAATAATCGCGATAAATAAAATTGCGAAACAAATAAACAAGGTTAAGACGCCTAAACTTGTTAAATTATAAAACTAATTCTAGTGGAAAAAAAGTAGTTAAAAAACTGAACTAGTTATTACAAACAAACCAAAAATTATTAGTGATGTGATTTTAAAAGATTCGGTTAAAATTAAAAATTTGTCTAGTGATTGCCCTGCTAGTTTTGAAGAACTTTTTAAAAGTCTCCAAGACACCATTGATGAGGTGGATTTAAATAATAATGTGGAACCAATCAAAGTTAATTCGGCAAATGAACCAATTCCTTTAGACATCGAATTAGCCCATCTTCCTTTTGCTGTTGCAAAATTGCCAAGTGGACCTTGGGTTCAAGTTCCAATTGGTCCAGCACGTTATCGTTTGACTGTTGGCAATATTCGATGGAGTTTGCGGTTGAAGAGATCAACAGGATACGTTCGACGCGCCAAAAAAATTTTGTAAGTGGTACTGAAACGTTTTAAAAAAAAATAAAAAGAATTTGCTCTATAACTGTTTATTGTTCTGGTTAAAAATTCATTGTTACATTCTCCTTGGACGCTCATTAAAATTCGCTTTTCAAGCAGGGGGGATGTAATGAAATATCATTTGAATTTTATTGTCAGCGAACTTTGTATTTCTCGCGTGGGATTAATTTATTTTATTTCGCATGAGTAGTATATCTATATATATTGAGGAGCTCTCTGCGTGATTGCTGAGAGGAGAGTGCCGATGGCGCACTCTTTGCTGCGCAAGCACGTGGTACTCGAGACTCAGGTGCAACTAAGCAGTAGTAACACCCTTCGTCTTCTTTCGTCTCTTTCTTTTCTTCTGTACACAGGGTCAGACCAGAGGTGCATCCGTGGATGACCTAGTGTACAGTTTCTATTCTTTACCTTGTGTGAACTAACTCCGTGGAGAAGAGGTGCATCTCGACCTCACTGAAATTGATAGACCAGGTAGATTCATTGACTCAAGGTGCGTCTTGAGGAAAGATGAAGCCTGTTATTTGTCCCCTCTCTCTTTTTCTCATACTAAATTAGTGTCGGGCAAGAATACCGTGTGGTAACTCGGTATCTAGTTTCTCCTCGATTATTCGTATTCGACCTAGCATGCACGACCCCTAGTAATCGTCCCGAACGTAATTTAGGGGTGATTTCTAGAATCTACCCACATGCGAAAAATGAGTGTTGTAAGGACAAATAATAATAATATAAAAATGGCGGAACATTAATAACTGCGAATTTTACAGCTTGGCCTTAATTCAAGCCTTAATTGTCATCAGCGCAGAGTTGCAGCGTCAACCTTTTCTCCCTCTCTTTCTTATACTAAAGCTATCTATTCTTATCTTTTATTTCTTTTATTATTTTATTTCTTTTCTTTATTATTCTTTTATTCTTTATTTCTTTTATTTCTATTTTAGTTAGTTTAGTCGCGTTAAATTGTTATTAGTTAGTTTAGGTTTTGATTGATTTATTTTTGCATTATATCGAGTCTTTATTTTATTATATATCTTGTTAATTTTCTTTTAGTTCATTTTAAATTCATCTTCGTTACGTATTATTATTATTGTATTATTTCTATATTATTTTGTTAATATATTTTCTTACGAAGGTTTAAATATCTGCTTTGTTACTGACTAAACCCTTCCTATCGATATCACTAAATTGACTTACTAGCTTGCTTAAATTTTGTAATGACGCTCAGGCCATTTCATTAATTTATTTGATAAATATTATTTAAATATAAACCTGGACTCCATCCGGCGAGCAAATCCTTTGGCCTTAAAACTAAGATCATTACAAAGTTTCAGAAAATATAACACTGAAATCTACCATTGATGACACTTGGTGGAGAACATCCAGTTTACTTCTCAGACCTCTAACATTTTAATAATAAATGGATAACAAGTGAGAAACAGCTGTCACTGATGGTTCATGAGATGTAGTGGGGAGAATAATTACTGAGTCAACAGAATCTCGAAGCTTATCGTCACAAACACTGCGACATGCAGAATCTGTGGGCACATACACCAATTTATCGGCTTTGACGACGAGTGGTAGGCACAATTACAGGTACACCGCGACGATAGGCAATGCGTATATTCGTCTCCCCTTCTATTTGCCGTTTCTCCAACTCCTTTCTCAGCACCAACAAGTCTTCTATCTGCATATTTGTCATGTCTCGTGATAGGCGCATATTCAAATGTAGAGACTGATTGACGTCGTCCTTCTTGGCTTTCAAAAATGACATGTGAAGTGATCTCGCATTCTCCTCCGATTCGCTTACAGTTTTTATTGGTCTCGGACGTTGTTGCATCTGCTTAACCCTTTCGCAGTCCAGCTAAAAATCGCTTGTGGTCCAAAAACGGCCCAAGAAAAAAAGTTCCTAAAAAATGTGATTTCATTGTAATTAAGGTTTTTGGAGTCGCAAAATTCCAATTTGAAGTCAGTTTTTCAAAATTTAAAATGGCGGATCCAAAATAGCGAATTCGAAAATTTTAAATTTCATCAGATTTGCTTGAAACTTGTTACTCGGGGGTTTTTGGGGTCTCTGATTGCGAATATAATGTCAGATTTTGAAAATTCAAAATGGCGGATCTAGTATGGCGGTCGAGAAAATAAAAAATCCAACGGATTTGGCGGACCTGAAATTCGATCAAATTGCATGAATCTTGAAATCATCCGCCATATTGGATTCACCATTTTAATTTTGTAAATCTGACATCATATTCGTAATCAGCGACCCTGAAAACCCCCAAGTAACGAGTTTCAAGGGTATTTGATAAATTTTTAAATATTCATAGTCGCCATTTTAGGTCCACCATTTTGAATTTTGAAAATCTGATTTGAAATTCGGATTCAGCGACCCCAAAAACCTTAGTGTGCACTTGGTCATTCAAATCGAATTATGTTTAGTATTTTATTTTTGAGATGGACATATATGGCCACAGACGTAAAGGTGGCACGACTTTTTGTGGTTACATATGGGCCATGGACTGTCAAGGGGTTAAACGGACCAATTCTAAATATTTTTGCTTTGTCAATTAAATTAGAAGAAGAGAATTTTGAAAAAAGCTTCTTGACCATGATCAAGATATTTTTTTCAGAATTAACATTAGACTTGGTATTTTTTCAGAAAGACAAAAAAGAATTAAATTGCAGGAATGAGAAAGACGATCCTGAATTTCTGCCATGCAATTTCCAGATAGAGAATTTACATTTAAATGTTCAATAGTACCTTCTAATGTAGCAATTCTCCTTGAATGATTGGCAGTAATAGCAATTACATCATCACTCTTATTGCACATCACACACATCATTTCACTCGAAAGACTGTCTCGAGAAGCCATGTTTTGGCGCGGTAAAAAGTTAGGTTAAAGGAAACAAATATCAATAAAAAAAACAATTATTGTCAGGAATGCAAGAGAATCACTTAAGAAAACGATACACTAGGCACTCGGAAGTATATTTATACATATGCAGTAAAAAAAGAAAAATTCGATGCTTAATATCAATGAAATGTTAATATATTTACGAGACTGGCAAAACGTGATATAGCAGCGTGGCGGCCAGAACGTATTTTAAAATATAGTAAATTTGTTAAATATATTTTTTTAAAATTATTAATGCTCTTACAATCTAATCTAATCAATAACCGAGATCAAGCTGGATATTCCCAAAAGGGAAAGTTGGCTCTTAGATTAGAGAATTCATTGTACCAAGCTCCAGCTTGCTAGTTTACAACAACCCATTAAAATCCTGTTCTTCTCCAGAAGTCCAGTATTTTTCCTCTATTGATAGGTTGCTCACCAGCATAGGGTCTGTAATTGCTTAACCCCAGATAGAAAGTCTGATCCTAGCTAATGCCGGCATTCAGATAATATGTGAGACGACGTCTCGTCATTCGTCTCACACAGTCTACACAGGTGAGACTTTATTTCCTATTTTATGCTGATGATAATTCAAAAGCCCATGTCGTGTAAAGGAGCGAACAATGGTTTTAACTCTGATTTTATCGAGTTTTAGGAGGCCGCTCGCTCGCCTCATGTTGGGCACTAAATCCAGCAGAACCTGTTGGTTCAGGACCTAAAAATACCGTTTCAGAACCTATTTTTGCCAAAACGTCCACCCTTTCAATGTCTTTGATTCCCAAGTGTCCCGGTACCCAAATCAACGAAAGTTTATTTACTGAACCTAACTCGTCTAGTACGCTACGGCATTCCCAGACAAGCTTCGATTCTATTGGGAAATTCTTTAGAGCCCTTAGAGCCGACTGACAATCCACACAAATACTGATCCTTTTGCCCCTTGTCCCTTTTTGAATGGACATTTGGGCACAAGTTAAAATCACACAGACCTCGATCTGCCAAACCGTGGCATATTGTCCTAGTGACTCAGCCACTTTAATGCTGCCAGTTTTTCGATATATTCTGAAGCAATCCATCTCGTCCCCAAGTGGACACCCCTTCTTCCAGTCTAATCTGGAAGATATTAGTATCTTGAAGCGAGGTTTAAATTTCACCGTCTTGATCATTCTATCTTGCACCATACTTAATTCTGGAATTGATAGCATTGAACTAAAGAACTTGGTGTGTTTACCACTTGACTTCCACTTTTCCTGTGCGTTTAGCCTGCTCATAGTAAGGGCCGCCTTTTTCATAGCAGTAATATATACAGGTACTTCGGCCAGTATGAATCCCTACACCACTGTAGGCGTGGTCCTCATGGCGCCTATAATACCCCTAAAAACCATTGCTTGAAGTTGTTCTTTGTCTTTGTCCCCACGATGACTTTATCGCCCTTCTACACGCCCAGAACGCAGTACAGAATTTTCTATACTGTTAATCGAAATGTTCTTTCCAACTCAGCTTTTTATCCGGGATTACTCCCAAGTATTTAGCCGATTCGGAAAAAGAAATCTCTTGTCCATATAATACCAGCTTCTTTAAACTCGGTATCTTGTATTTCCTAGTGAAAACAACTATATTCGTTTTCTCTAGATTCACAGAAAGTCCAGTCTGACTGCACCAATTCTTGACAGTCTTGAGTGCACTTTCCGTAAGGTCTAAAAGGAAGGCCTTCCATATACCTTCAATATCAAGAAAGGTACCCACCGCATAACCCCCTGCCAATTTCCTCCTCTATTCTACCTACTAACGCCTTTAACATAAAGGCACGGTGAGCTTGGATGAAATTCAACCGAAAAGTCAAGACCCTTTCTGCTTTATTTTCTAGATATCATTTAAGTAATGTCTAATAATCATTATAAGATAAAAATTAAAATAATTCTTGGAGGGAAACTCAAATTATATTGATTTTTCAAATTTTTTTCTAGGTTATTGTACATATTTTCTGAAGGATAATGTTTTAAACAATATTTATTGCTTCAAAAGATATCTTTCAACATTAAAAAAACATTCTATTTAGTAAAACAATATTTTAATATATATATAATGCTAAAAAATTGTCGAAAAAGTCGAAAAGTGTGAATTTTTTCGTTTTTCTGAAAATTACTCTTTTATAAGTCATTAAACACTAATATTATGCAAATGTAAATTCAAGTACATAAAATTTCCTGGAAAACTAAAAAAGAAAAACTATTTTATCTATTGTCGTTACAGAAATACTATGATTTAAAGTTCGCTTTTAATGAAAAAGTAATTGAAATTTGTCATTAAGTCCAGTTTCTTTGGTGAAATCTTTTTTTCTGGACCTTACTTGAAAACCATATAATAAAATGTTTAAAAAAGTTTAATTTTAAACAATTTTAAATAAATAAACTTGATTTATATCTTGAGCATCGAAAGTCACTTTTTTAAATTAGCGCTGGAAGAGTTTTTGAGTTATTCTTATTGGATGCTCTTATAAAATTAGTTTCCATAGTAATCAAATAATCTGTTAATATAATTCATGTTTCATTCTTAGTCACTGTTTGAATAAAATAAATGAACATGATTTCTGTTAGTTCAATAAAAAGTTTATTTATTTAAAATTTTTTTAAATTAAACTTTTTTAAACATAAGATTATATGATTTTCAAGTAAGGTCTAGAAAAAAAGATTTCACCAAAGAAACTGGACTTAATGACAAATTTAAATGACTTTTTCATTAAAAACGAACTTTGAATCATAGTATTTCTGTAACAACAATAGATAAAATAGTTTTTCTTGTTTAGTTTTCCAGGAAATTTTATGTACTTGAATTTACATTTGCATAATATTAGTGTTTAATGACTTATAAAAGAGTAATTTTCATAAAAACGAAAAATCACACTTTTTCGACAATTTTTTAGCTTTATATATATTATAATATTGTTTTTACTAAATAGAATGTTTTTTTAATGTTAAAAGATATCTTTTGAAGCAATAAATATTGTTTAAAACATTATCCTCTAACGATTATTTTAATTTTTATCTTAAAATGATTATTAGACATCACTTAAATGATATCAAAAATAAACCAGAAAGGGTCTTGACTTTTGGGTTGAATTTCATCCAAGCTCACCGTGAAGGAGGTTAGACTAATTGGTCTGAACTCCTTTACAGCAGTATATCCTGTGCGACCGGCTTTTGGGATAAATATCACCCTTGTCCTTTTCCAGGACTCCGGTGTATAACCAAGAGCAATACACGCTTTCATAATTTTACACATGGATAATCTAATACAGTCCAATCCTCTTTGTAAAAGGACCGAATATATACCGTCCCCTCCTGAGGCTTTAAAAGGTTTGAAAGAGTCTATTGCCCAATTAATACCCTCCGGAGTCACAACTCTGGCTGCAAGTTTTCAGTATTCCCGGTTTCTTCGGGCTCTACGTAGACCCTCGCCAAAGTCATGTATCGTTCTCTCCTCAAAGTCCGGGAAGTTAGGTTTCATTAGATACTTTAGGCAGTCTTTTTTATCCTGAGCATATTGCCCATTAGATAACCTAATGGTAGATAGTTTTGCCAAAGGATCATTAGCCAGAACTTTATCGAGTCTTAATACTTCAGATACTCTTTCGATACTCTTTTCTTATACGAATTACGAGCTGCATGGTAATCATCCTATGCTTGCTGATTCTTACGTTTCTTGGCTTTAATAAAAAGCTTTCTTACTGTTTGCCTGTGACCCTCTAAACAGGAACTCCACCACGTATTACTTCTGTTGGTGTCCAAATTTTGGCTACACAGTTTCTCTGAAAGGAGCTGACAACGGAATCTCGCAGATATTCCGCTGCTAGTTCTAATTCTTCGTACGTTCCGTACGAGGTGGTAAAGTGGCCCATGGAGGCCTTGAGGTCCTCAGTAAATGAGTCCCAATTAGTTCCCCTAGGGTCACGTCTCCACTTATGTTCCCGATCTTTCGATTCCAGTCTAAATGTGGAAAGTCTGTGGTCCGAGAGTGAGTCTGCGTCAGACACTCTCCAGTCCCTAACACCACCCCACACAAACTTGGAGCAGATCGTAATATCCAACACTTCTCTCCTGTTAACAGTAACGAAGGTTGGCTCATTACTCTGATTTAAAATTTCTAAATCTGTATCTATAAGAAAATCTAGTAGATTTCTACCTCCGTCGTTAATTTCAGTGCTACCCCAAACTACGTGGTGGGCATTGGCATCACAAACTATTATCAAAAGGAGACTCTGCTGTTGACAATACTCCACCAACTTTTCCACCTCTCCTGGTGGCGCAGGTTCTCCCTTCGAACCCGAGAAATAAGCAGAAGCTACTACAACCTCCCTCTTATTTTCGTTCGTCTCTGGGTACTTAGTTTTCACGACAGCTAAGTCTCTAGTTGTCAATTCTAACAAAAGGAAAGCGTCTAGACCTTTATAGATCAGACACGCCCTTGGAACCGATTCGTGTGGTGAGCAAACTAGCTCTCCGCATCCATTCAGACCTCTGATTCTCCCCTTGAAGACCCAAGGTTCTTGAACAAAGGCTAAAGCTGTCTGCATCCTTGTCAAGTTCTTGGCTAAAATCGCCGAAGCAGCTTTACAATGATGCAAATTGATCTGCATACACTTGAACCCGGAAGGAGACATTTTAATGGCTGATTTACGGTCTTCTCAGACCCTTTAACTGCTTCTCAGGCATGCTTCGGGCAAGGAAAGCCATCTCCGAGTCCAGCCGCCTTTTAGACGTCAAAGCCCTAGACGAGACCCCGGCTCCCAGAAGCACCCTGAGATGGGCCAGCGAGGCCCGATCCAGTCCTCTCATAGGCCTTGGCTCGAGCTCGCCTGTCCACTTGTTGCAAGGTTGAGTCCCCTACGGTCCTCCTACCAGCAACAAATGTATCACACACCCCAGTGTTGCGATCCTCCATTCGGAGCCCTACCATGGGGACAAGCTTTACGAGAGCTAAGTTATGCCCAGCGATGGTCGTCCACCTCCCGGAGGAACCCGAAGGATTTGGTTACCCTAGTATCATTCATTCATGGACACGAGTTCATCACGAATTGGGTGGCGAGACTCGCGCCTCAATCGCCATGGCACAGGCAAACAAACCATGGAAGGGTTTCTTCTTGGTCAGACTCCCTCCAACAGGAAATCTTCAGAATGAACCCGCGGTTAAGCCTCTGTTCGTCCCGTCATTCCCGATAACCTCTCAAAATTCTTGAGCTGGCGACCCATTATGAAAGGTTTGCCCCCTCAATCACCACGAGAGACATCGAAAAGTAGTTTCCAGGGGGTCGATTACGTAACTTATTCCAGATTCCACATTCCGAATTCCATATTCCGGATTCGACATTCCGAATAGGGTCAGGCTTAGCCAAACTAATCGGATAAATTAAAAAAAAATTTATCAATGAAATGTCTTTTATTCTCATCTTTATGTGATAAAAATATTGTCATAAAAAATTTAAAGCAAAAAAAATTTTTGTTACAGTTATTAACAATTAAAGTTTTTAACAATATTAAATGAAAATATTTTTGTCTTGAGTTCTTTTTAACCGATTTGAAAAACCAAATAGGCGTTTTTTTCGTCTTGAAGCGAAGAATTTAAAAATATATTTTGTTTGAAAAAATTTTTATTTTTTATTGTTTTTTAAATTATTTATTTGAATTATTATAATAAAAACAGTCTTCTTCACGCTATACTCAAAATTACAAAATACTATTGTATTCTACATACATTTTTGAGTCAGTGAGCACAATAGAAAAGGTCAATAACAATTTTTAAAAAAGTTAATAACTATTCAAGCAAATCACACTTTTTGACTCAAAACATTTTTTGAACCTTTTAAAAAAATAAAATTTGTGCCAAATTGTGCTCGTGAGCACAATAATAAAGTCTCAAACGATTGTTTCAAAAAGTAAAATAATAAAATTTGTTCTGAATCGTGCTTAGCGAGCACATTAATAAAAGTCTATAATAATTTTACATCAGGTTTACAACAGTTCTATCTTATACATTGCAATGGATAGAATTAAGTTGTTAGATATATATCCTTCCATAGTTTGTTAATGTAGAAAATTATATATGATCTTGGGAAGGTAAGATTTGAATAAAAAATTCAAAAGTGTGCTGTTAAAAGAGCGACGTTTCGTTGGCTAGGGTTTGCCAACCTCATCAGGCTAAATTTCGTTAGATAGCTAAATTTAGCCTGATGAGGTTGGCAAACCCTAGCCAACGAAACGTCGCTCTTTTAACGACACACTTTTGAATTTTTTATTCAAATCTTATCTTCCCAAGATTATATATAATTTTCTACAATGGATAGAATTGTTTTAGTTAAATTACTATTATCCCTATGAGTGATTTTAATATCATGTACCTGCATACTTTAAAATAAATATTGGCTCACAATTACCAGAATGCTTTATTTTACAAAAAGCTTTGTATTTGTTTTATTTAAATTTCATGCAAATTTTTCTTTTCGAAGTTTAAGTAAAAAAAAAGGAAAAGTATATTAACATTCTTTTTAACTATACTATTCTTAAAATTCCTTGTAAAAACAATAAGAACATGAACGCCCTAAATAAATATTTAAAAATAAAAAAATTAGATGATCAAACTTTAAAATATTGTTAAATAATGGAGGTGACCCACTATTCTTCAAGTTCTCCTATGACTATTTTAAAAAAATTATTTAACTTTTTAAAACAATCGTTTGTGACTTTATTATTGTGTTCACGAGCATAATTTGCACCAATTTTACTTTTTAAAAGGTTCAAAAAAATTTTTAAGTCAAAAACTGAAAAAAGAAAAGAAAATCATTTATTGAATAGTTATTAACTTTTTGAAAAATTGTTCTAGACCCTTTCTATTGTGCTCACTGAGCAAAATTAAGCACAAATTTTATTTTTAAAAAATTTTAATTTTTGAAAAATGTTTAAAAAAATAAAAATATAAAAGAAACATTTTTAAAAATTTTTGAAAAATAATTAAATTTTTTTTCAGCTAAATATTTGTTATCGTTTGCTAGATTTAGCACAATATTTGTTTTTTAGTTTAATCAAAATTTTGTTGACAAAAAATGAAATGGCGTTGCCAACTTCTTGGACATGCGTTCGTAAGCGCGTCAGTCTCAACAGGGCGTTATATACTTTTTCGTTGATTTCTCGAAAAGTTATCGCGATCCCATTATAAAACTTTTTGGAAAAAATTCTTATTACTTTTGGCAATCACTATAAAAAATAAAAATAAATAAAAAGGGGGTGTTTTTCAAAAAATTAAAAAAAAATTTTTTGAAAAATTTTTAATATTTGATGAAATTTTTTTTTCTAAAAAATGTATTTAAAAAGTACTAGTTATACTGAGAAATTAAAAAAAAAATTTGAAAAAATATTGAAAATAACCGAAGTTATCTTAATTTAAAAAATTAGTACATAAATTTTCAAATTTGAATATTTTTAAAAAAATTTCAAATTTTTCAAAATCGCCTTCACTTTATCATATCTTATCCTTATAGTTACAAGGAAAAAAAGTTTCAAACAAATTGCTAACAATGTCGAAGAATAGTTGATCATTTTATATGGAATTGCTCAATTCAAAATACTGGATTCCACATTCCGAATTCTACATTCCGGATTTCACATTCTGAATTCCACATTCCGGATTCGACATTCCACACCAAATTTTTAACTTATGACATTGCTAAGAACGATGGCTCTAAAAGTTGAGTACAATATGTGTCCTTCCCGGCGTTAAAGAGTTATCATAATTATGAAACTATTTTTATTAATTTAGGAAAAATTATAAATGCTTGCTGTATCCTGCAAAATGTTCGAAAACATTATCGACTACCAGTTGTTGCTATTAATGATGACGAAGAGCTGCATGAAGAGGAAATACCAAATTATATAGAAAATAATAAAGAAGGACATGAAATCAGACAACAAATAATTAGGGAATACTTTAGATAACAATGTTTTAATAAAATTATGAATTTCTAGAATTACCACATTATTATCAACAAACTAGAATACATTTATAATTTAAAGTTATCTTGTTAAAGGTAGATTATTGAGTTTTCCCAGACAAAATAGTATTTACGTATCATTCTTGGATAGTATATGCTTCATTTAATCCAATAAAAAAGTTTTAAAAAATTATGTTCTGTAGTAACAAAAATCACACCTTAATCCCTTAAGGACAGGACGGACACATTTTAGAGACAATTTTTTATGTTAATTTTCTAATTGACCAGAGGTTAAAAAATCTACCATTTAGATTGTGTAATTTGCGGCTTTCAGAATTCGGAATGTGAAATGTGAATTCTGGAATGTGGAACGTGAAATAAGGGATTTAGGAGAGTAAAATATAGAATCCGGAATGAGGAATGAAGAATGTGTGATATGGAATCCGTAAGTGGAATCAGGAATGTGGAATCCGGAATGAAGAATCCGTAAGTGAAATCCGGAATGTGGAATCCGAAATGAGGAATCTGTAAGTGTAATCCGCAATGTGTAAGACGGAATGTGGAATCCGGATTGTGTAATTCGGAATGTGGAATCTGTAAGTGGAATGCGGAATGTTAAATCAAGAATGTGTGATGTGGAATCCGGAATGTGGAATTCGGAATGTGGAATTCGGAGTGTGGAATCTGGAATGTGGAATTCGAAATGTGTAATCTGGAATCCATAATTCGGAATGTGGAATTCGGAATGTGAAACCCGGAATAAGTTACGTAATCGACCCCCTGATAGGAAAAGAGACCCTCTAGCCCTCCCACCAACAAAAACGTCTTGAAACCCCTAGGAAGAGATTAATGCTCTTAACATTAATTTAAAATTTTCTAAATTAAAGTAAATTTTAATTTAATTGAAAAAAATTAATTAATAAAAACAATGAGTTTAAAAGACTGTCAGCTGAAATTTAATTGAAAGTAGCGCAAGTTCGAAATGCCAAGACTGCAAAAACGGACCATCATTGGTCCAGTAATGTCTGCCGAGAATAAGCAGTAGTAACTTGGTGATTACCGGTGTTCAAAACGTCCCATTGCTGGGCCAATGATGGCGCTGATGGTCAGATTTTCAAAATTTTTAAGACTGGGACAGCTTTTGGCCCTATAATGGGACATTCATGGAAAGGATCAATCTTTAATGTCAAAGTTCAATTGTCAGTGATGTGATGAATATCGGCCTATTAAACGTACATTAATAGCATTTCTTAAAAATCTTTGAATTTTTCTTAAAGCAATTGTAATTAAGAAATAGAAATGATGCCAAATTATTTCCTTACGAAAATTGAGAATTTTCTACAAAAATATTTAAAAAATTTATTGAATAAATGTATGTTATTTTTAAAAATTCAATAAATTATCTATTTTTGTATTGAAATAATTGAATTCTTGTAGAATTTTCTATTGTAAATTGATTTCAAATTGGATTCTAGTTAAATTTTGAGATAATAATTAGATCTTAAAAATATAGCATGAATTTTCATATTAAAATTTTTTAAAATTCAATTTTATTGCCAGTGATGTGACGAAGATCGGCCCATTAATGGCACATTAGTGTCACTTTAATGGCAAAAATTTTGTATCTTTGATGGCAAATTATAATTGCCAGAATTTAGGCGTAGTTTAGCCCATGAATGGAACATTAATGTCTAACATTTTGTATCTATGATGGCAAATTATAATTGCCAATATAGGAACGTAGCTCGGCCCAATAATGGCACAGTATCGGCTAGTGTAGTGTCCTTCTGTGAAATCAGTAGATATGCAAATTTGGTAAAGAGAGACATTTGAATGTTGTTTGTCTTTGAAAAAGAAAGAAAGCAATAGCGTTAGATTTTCTGCATTATAAACAGAGAGCGAATGATGTTATTATTACCAAGAGAAAGAAGAAGGCAGAAAATCTGTAAAGAGAAACCAAAGGTCCCTTCGATAACCTGTCCTATTGTTCGAAGGGTTCCTTTTAACCAGTGGACAGTCTATTGTACATGTATATATATATATGTGACGTGCCGCGACAAAAGGGACCTTAGCTCTGAAAAAATTAATTTCGAGTTAAGTATATCATTCAATATTTATTGAGTTGCTCTTTCACATACAAGCGTCAAAAATACTTTTTACTTATAGATTTTTTTGTTATTAATGTTTAAAAATGAGCTTGTTGAGTGTTTACACGTGGTTGTTCAGAAAAGCACCCATTCTACTTTCCAATACAACTACACTGGTCATATACATACAATAATATTTGGCCTTTTTTATATACTATTTCTGTTTAAAATGCCCCCTATTGTCCCCAAGTAACGTAACCAATCTTTTCTTAGTTTTTGTATAAGAATAAAAAAGTTTGTTGTCTACGCATTAGAATTAATATTTATTTATATAAACGCATCTATTCTGCCAAAAATCTGTCTGACATTAAAAATATTTACGTCTAATGTTATAACCATAATCCCTATAGATTTTCTAAACCAATAAATAGAATAGAAAATTTAATTACAAACACAAAATCGAAAATTGACATTTTAATTTTCCTGCAAACTAATTTTACCTTTTAAATGAAATGAGACATATATATATATATATATATATATATTTACATACTATGAATTAGTGGTAGGCGAGTAATAAGATTCCAAAACAAATTTAAATAAGATCCATTCATTCAAAAACAAATTACGCATAGGAGTGTTACGTAGCACTCGCAAACTATTGAAAAAATATGGGCATATCTATAGAACTTTTAAACTTTATGCTTCCGTTTATTATTATATTTTAAAAATTATAAAAATAATTTTGCAGTAATATAATTTGATAAATTATTGTGCTCTTTAAATATACCTTGTGTACAATAATCATTTGAATTATGTAGGGAACGACAAAAGTTAGTAAAAGTGTCGAAATCGCCAATTTCTCATGTGTGACATTGAACGTTTTTTCAGTTTATATGGTATAACTTTTTTAACGAGTCATTATATATTTTGTGACTTATAGTAGATGTAGTGGAGAGTATGAGGACAATGATGGACAATGATGTGCCTCAATTAAGATAAAAATAGTGTACCTTCAAACTTGCGAGACAACTTTTCTTAAACTTTGATAATTTCGCAATTAACTTGATATAACTTTTTTAACGAAGACTTTTAAGTAACCATAAAACGGGGTTATATTGTCTACATAATAAGAAGTAATTGGAACCCTTACAGGAATATGTGCCACTTATACATTAGGAATGCAGTGACTTCAAAAGTTAAATTTAAAAACGAAACTCATAATAAAAACCTACATTTTTGAAGGGAACATGTTGAATTTGACTTCTAATCACTTTTAACTCATTGTAATCTCTTCTCGTGTATTATAAAAGTATACAAAAAACTTCGTTAACCTCTACACAATTTCTAAAAAGAATTTATCTAAGAAAGAATATGAGCTTCTACGGTCATAATCATTGCTTCATGGAAAAAGAAAGCATTAAACTCGTAAGTTTGCCTAAAATTGATTATTTATAGGTTTCTGGGGTCTTCTAATTACAAATCTGAGGTTAGTTAAAAAAATTTTAATGGCGAATCCAAAATGGCTGACGAAATTTTAGAAAAATTATCAGATTTTAATATCTTTTGACATTTTAGAGTTTCCTGTTTTCCTGATTACGAATTTGAAATAATTTTAAAAAAATTTAAAATAGAGAATCCAACGTGGTGGATACATTTCTGAAAAATGAAATTTTTTTGCAGGATTTTTTGTTAAACTTCTGGTTGTTATATAATGATTTGAATGTAATTCAAGAATTGTTTAAAAAATTTACTAGACTTTAATAGATAAAAGAACTCAAAAATTTGGAAATTTTAACAGTATTAAAGAATTTTAAAGATAAGAATTATTCAATTTTAAATTTCATTTTATTATTATGAGCTTAATTTAATTTAAAATTATTCATTTAATTTATTATTTAAATTTTATTCCGTTTTGCTTTCTCATAAGGAAGCTTTGCATTCGTGACGATTTTCAATTTTTCAAAACATGGTTATATGGACTCATTTTCATCTAGGATATATGTATATTAAATTCTGAGCAAATGTTCAGATGTATGTGTGTGTATGCGTGTATGTATGCCACAAAAAATTGTGTTCAAATTATCTCAAACAAATTTTAATGGATTGCCCTGAAATTTTGCAGGTTTATTGCAGTCATTAACACCTAAAATCTGACACAAGGATTTTCAAATTTGTCTACATTTTTTTATACAATTTTTTCAAAATTTGAAAAAAAAATATTTTTGGATTTTTTTAAATAACTTTTTTATTCCTTAATAGTTTCATACATTATTCTCCAATTACATTCCTCCCAAAAAACGAATCGATTGATATATACAAAGTGCACATTTTATCAAAATTTATTAAATTAATTGCTATTTCTATTTTTCACAAAAAATTTAAATTTTGTATTCTTTCAAAATTTATTTTAATATTTTGAAATGATTATTCTATCATAAAAAAGAAGCAGTTTGGATATGAAAGTTTAAATTTCACTAAATATTTATATAACAACTTATAAATTATTTATATAATTTTATTTTTAACAAATCTTCTGGACGAACCCTTTTATGCATAGTTTTTCAAAAATTTTCAAATCCCACTATAATTATATTTAATTCATGAATATTTCTAAAAAAACCTAAAAATCTAAAATGAAGATTCAAGAGGATTTTTGCAAGAGGAATTTTCCTCTCAAAAAATAATATTTTTTTTCAGTGTGTATGTTACTGATTCTTGTGGATATGGAGGATGCTTAATGGTCATGAAATGAACAACTTCTTTAGAATTGTAAACTTCTTTTTCCTAAGTTTCCATGGAAATATTATTTTTAATGTGTCAAAATGTTTTGATTGCCGAATGTAGATATAATGTATTTTATTTAAATAATATTAATTATGGATAAAGAAAGAGTAGTAAAACTTTTAATTAAATGTTAGATTTAGATTAGATTTCTTTATTTTGTTCCAGGAAACCATGAGAACAACCATAAAAATACAATAAATTCAAAAATATACATAATATAGAATGTACAAAATTCATGGTTATTTATTTATTTACTTCTATTACTTTTTAATTATCAGAAAATACTTTAAAAACCGTATTTAAAATATCAATAATTTTAATGACATTTTGAAACCACTTTTAAAATTTTTAAAGAACTAAATTCAGATTCATAATAATTAGCGACCCCAAAAACTCCTTCATACCCCCTTTGGTAAAAATTAATTATTTTTTAAATTTTCATCCGATATATTGGATACGCCATTTGGAATTTTCGAAATCCGACTACAGAATCATAATCCGATACCCCAAGATACCGATTGATGTGAAAATCCAACATTATGAAAAATCAATGCATTTAAAAACACTTTCTTGGGGTTAAATTTACACACAGGGGGGTTAACAATGTGTAGAAATGAGTATCGCAAGGTTTTTCTACTATTCGATCAATGCACAAAACAATAAAATTCATTTCAAGATTGTGCCTTGAAAAGAAAAATTAAGTTTTCCAATACCTGAAAGTTTAAAAGTTCTAGAAATAAGCCCATATATTCTGTATACTGATGTAAAATCAGTACAGGATAAAAAAAAGATGCATTCATCTTTTAATTTTTTCAGCGTTTAAAGATATTTTAAAGAAAAGTGAGTTTTTTCATCGAAAATCAATGAAATGAAAGTGAATCAGTGTGAGTTTTCTATTCTTCAGTAATAAGAGTTTTGAATTTTTTGTTGATACTTTTCTATTTCTTAATATCAAATAAAATTAAAATAAGTGACGCCAACAATGTGAAGATTGAATATTTCGTAAATATGAAGTAAGATATATATATATATATATATATATATATATATATATATATATATATATATATATATATATATATATATATATATCAATATATTGAAATTTAAGGGGTTTTTAAAAGAAGTGCTTTCTCCATGTTTATTAGTTTTTTTGGTATAATATTATTATTTAAAAAAAGTTCTTTATAAGGAATAGAAGCTATAATACAAATGCTGTCAAAATTAATTTGTGCATTTCATTATAAAAACTAAAAAGTAGTGTAATGGTAAATTGATATTGGAATTGGATGAAAATTGAATTAAATCAATTGAAAATTGATATTGGAAATGATAATTGATATTATTAGAATTAAAAATTAATATTGGAATTGAAAATTGATATTACTGAAAAGAAAAGTGATATTGGAATGGAAAATTCATATAGGTTGCAAGAAAATTGAAGATAAAGAAAGTAGGAAATTTGGAAATAAAAACAAATAAGATAAAACTTTAAAAAACGTTTAAATAAAAAAGACGTTTATTTATTTAAAAATAATTTTCATCACAGCTGTTAACTTTACGAAATAAAACCATAGCTAATAAAAAAGAATTATTTAGTTTAAGTGATAAAAATTATGATATAATTGATAATAAAAATGCAATGTTGAATGATTATCATATACATGAATTTTAAAAGCTTTTAGAAAGACAATTAAATTTGTTTTATAATATGCAAAGCACTTTATGTTTACAAGCGCTTGATCTGATAATTCCAATCGAAAAAAATAAGAGGCACATTCCAATACTTTTTAGTGATTCTATCAAATGTGGTCAGTGGGTTTGCACTTCTTATGATGGAAAAAGACTATATTTTTGACAGTATAAACAAAGGCTCTTTAAATGTGGATCAAATGAACTATTTAGTTAGATTATATCCCTTAAAACCACCAGTAGTATTTTCAACAGTTCATCAACAAGCGTTAGAGAGTGTTAGTTGTAGAGTATTTGCTATAGCATTTGCAACATCTTTATTTTTAATGAAATGCCAAATACTCTTTATTATAATTATTGTCAAATGAGAAATCATTTGAAGTTAATTTTTAAAAACAATATTTAAGTCGTTTTTCGACTAAAAAAATTGTGTTAATCTACGTTTAATGATTAAGTATGATTGGGATTGTCTTTTGAATGATTCAGTTAAAAAACTCCTATATAGAAAAATAAACCCCAATAAAATTATTGATCAAGAAATTCCTTGTGAAAGAATTTTAAATAATGCAAACGTAATTAATAATCCTTTAAAGTCGCAACAATATAGTACTATACTCAAATCCAATAGTAAAATTAAAAATATATTTTATTCAGATAAAGTAGACGTTTCCTCTAAAAAATTAAAAAAAGTTAGTTCGAGTTCCAACAACAACATTCAGATAAAAGAAAGAATAAAGTTATAAATAATGAAGTAGACTCTTATCAAAAAGAAAGTAGTGTACAGTGTCAAAAAGAATATAGAGGATTACTGAAGCATACAAATTTTTTCTGTAAAGTTATTAATTCAAATGATGATAACATTAATGAACCTGTTAATTTATTCATTACTCTTATTCCTTTAATAACGAATGCACATAATAGTATAAAGGAAAAATTTTTTTTTTTAATACTGTTCAAAAAATGCAATGGAGAATCAAAAAAATCATCGTGCCGAACAAAAATTGAAAAGAGAAATTAATATTATTATTCATTCAGACAAATTAGATGTTTCATCTGTAAAAATAAAAAAGAGCCAGGTAGAATACAAAAAAATACCAGAAAAAAAATCGAAAGAGACGGAAAAAAGCTCTTTGTTTGATGATTCGAAAAATGTTAATTCGAATGAATTAAAAAAAGAAAATAAAATAAGCTCTTTGCTTGATGATAAAAATTTGATGAATCAAGTTAATGATTCAAATAATGATAACATGAATGAATGTGTTAATTTAGAAAATATATTTGCTTCTATTTCTCCAATAATGAGTGCACATGACAGTGTAAACGAAATAAATTCTTTATTTAAAAATGTCCGAAAAAGTGCAGTGGAAACTCAAAGAAATTATCGTGCCAAACAAAAATTAAAAAGAAAAATTATTATTAATCATTCAGACGAAGTAGATGTTTCGTCTGTAAAAATAAAAAACCGGACAAGTGCGGTAATAAAGCCAAAGGTTCCGTACCCTCCCTAAAAACTTCTAATTTTTTTCTTACAAAAATAAATATATATCAATTTCAATTCAATTTGTAGTTACTGTGTTTTGAAAATATAAACAAAATCAGATTTAATGATTGTATTATTAAAAAAACAAATTTATTTTTTAAATATTTTTTTAAAGATTATTAAAAAATAGTGAATTAATAATGCTTACTAAATATAAAACTAAATCAAATAAATTTTCTGTTATTTAAACTAAATAAATTATTTTGAACAAATTAAAACAATTTATTAATATTATATAATTTTAATTACAAATATGGTAAATAATATAATAACTATATTATTCATTATAATAATATCAAAAATAATTGTATTATTCTTAATTATAAAAATATATATAAGATATTTTTAAATAAAAATTTGATTTTAAAAGCATAAATACATTTCAACAGGAAATATTACTTTTTGTAAAAATTGTAATTAAATAAATATTTTTTTAATTTTCAATAAAAAGAAATGTATATTGACAGAAATAATAATAATTAAAAGTTTATGTAAAGATTAGAGTTGTGCAAAAAACTCGATCGAGTATTTCAAGCTTTTCGTTTTTCTAGCAGAGCTGAGCAAAATCAATCCGAACTTGAACCAAATTCCATCCGGCACGTGCAGTATTAAACCTAAAATAATTTTGAGCACTTGAATTTTTCGAACACTCAAATATTTTTGAGTAACTAAAACTCGAGCCTGGCTCGAGCTCGACCATGCTATTCGAGCTTTTTGCACGCCTCTAGTAAAAATAATTTAGAATAAAAATTTTTTTTAAAGAAAAAATAAATTCCAACACAAAATAATATTTTTGGTTAAATTTTGATTATATATTTTTTTTAAATTTTTAATTAAAAAAATTTATATTGCCAGAAATAATAATAATATGTTTATAGTAAAGGTAATTTTTAATGAAAAATTGTTTTAAAAAAACATTAATACATTTCAACAGTAAAAAAATATACTTTAGTAATATATGTTTCTAACAATTGATTAAAATGTAATATTACATACTATTAAGCGTATCTTCTTTCCAAAGTTTTATCACAAACTTTTTTAATATAGTTTTATTCTATATCGTCGCTTGGGGGCAGCAACATGCCGACTCAGCTAAACGGTGAAAAAGATGCCGTTTCAAAAAGAAAAGTGAAAAACATGCCATTTCGCGAAAGCGCTGAGAAACATACCTTCTTCAAACGAACGGTGAAGAACATGCCTTTTCATCCGTTAATATTAAATATAATATTAAATAAATAAATCATTAATATAATAATATTAATAATTATAAATTAATCAATTAATTAAATTAATTAATTAATCATTAATTAATTAATCATTAATTGTTTATAATAAATATATTATTATTAATTATTTATAATTAATATAATATTATTAATTATTTGTAATTAATATAATATTATTAATTATTTATAATTAATATAATATTATTAATATAATATGAATATTAAATATTAACGGTTGAAAAGGCATGTTCTTCACCGTTCGTTTGAAGAAGGTATGTTTCTCAGCGCTTTCGCGAAATGGCATGTTTTTCACTTTTCTTTTTGAAACGGCATCTTTTTCACCGTTTAGCTGAGTCGGCATGTTGCCGCCCCCAAGCGACGATATTATTTTATTTTCTTGAAGAGGTGTTTATTAATTTGCGATTGTTGATTATCAAGAATGTATCAATTATTAATTATATGAAATCAATGGTTATATGACACTTTTTCAAATAGTTTTCTTAGTACAACTTAAAGTTGGCGTAAAAAATTGAAATCTCGAAAATATAATTTTTCATAACAATATTTTTTTATGAAATTTACACGTAAAAATAAATATAAATGCCTAATGCCAATATCCACTCAATTAGGAATTTATGAGAATTAGCATAAATATAATTATTAAGAACAAATTATAAAAAAAGAATGTATGTTTTCGCAAAAATCACAATGAAGATTAATTCTAATTTTTATTTTTTCTAAAATCTGAACGTGAAAATACAAAAGTGTACCAATTTTTATCTCTTGAGATAAAAAACGGTTGGTGCTATGTTAAAAAACACGCTTTTTTGAAGAAATTGTTAAAAACTAAGTTTTTCACTGGAAAAAATATGAAGATCAAATCCATTTATATTCAGTGCATTTTTCTTGAAATCTACACATGAAAATACATAAAATAAGACAAACTGCAGTCCAATAGGTCAAGAATTGTGAAAATCCAGGGGGGGTACACACTTTTTTTCTAAAACGAAAAAAATGTTAGTTTTTCGTAAAAAAATATGAAGATAAACTCCAATAATTTTTTTTTATGTTTGTTGAAATCTGCACGAAAAAAAAATTAAAAATGTATAAGGCCAGATCACTATGTTACGAATTGTGAGAACCAGCAAGGGTTAAAGAATTTCCGACTTTGCAAAAAGATATTTTAATTTTTCGATGAAAACACCATGAAAATAAATTCTAATCACTTCCGTTATATTTTTCCTGTAATCCATGCGTAAAAACGAATAAGTATGCAAATTTTCAGCTCTCCAGGTAAAAAAATGTATGCGCCAGGGAGGGTGTACATGGATTTTTTTCGAAATTTTCAAAATTTTTTACTTTTTCGATAAAAACAGAATGAAGATCAATACTAAATGTGTTCGCTATATTTTTCCTTTAATCCATTTTTGAAAATACATATGCATACTAATTTTCAACTATCTAGCTAAAAAACTGTGAGCGCTAGGAGGGGGGGTACATGCCTTTTTTGTGAAAAATGGCCAAAATTTGATGTTTTTTGTCGAAAACTCTATGAAGATCAATCCCAATCACGTTCGCTATATTGTTCCTGTAATCTACGCGTGAAAATACATACGTGTACCAATTGTTAGCTCTCTAGGTGTAAAACTGTGAGTTCTAGGGGGGGGAGTACATGGTCATTTTTGTAACCGTTCCAATAGGGTTAAAAAGAGCCAGGAAGAATTTAAAAAACAAGTTGTTCATTTCATGATCATTTAGCTGCCTCACCATATATTATTATATATAATTTCAAAAGTTATATAATTATAATAGTTTATTAAATATAATTAATAAATCTTCTTTTTTATAAATAAAAAAAGATTAGGAATTGTGAGAACCAGCTAAAGTTAAAATATTTTTGAGTATACAAAAAGAGATTTTATTTTTTTACTAAAAACGCTATGATAGTATTAATATAATAGTATTAATAGAAAGTTTCTACCGGGTAAAGTACCTTGAATAAATATTAATTATTTAATTTTTTATTAGAGAATTAACTATAATAAACTTGGTATTCATTCATTCAGTCTGTCCAGATCGTGTACATTCTGTCCACAGTGAGAGAGAAAGGTTGATAGAGAGAAAGAGAGGGAGAGAGGTATTGTCTCTCCTTTTAGTTTAGAGTAGGAGCGAAAGAGAGACGAATAGTTAAGAAAGTAATGCCCACTTTTTGGGTTTAGAAGGGGGTATCATGTTTTCTCCATTTTTCGGGTCAGGTAGAAAGAGAGGAACAGAATTTGATGGATGAAGGAAAAGTGGGGAATTTTACTTTCAAGCCAAAATACGAAGGTATCATGTTTTCTCCATTTTTCGGGTCAGGTAGAAAGAGAGGAACAGAATTTTATGGAGGAAGGAAAAGTGGGGAATTTTACTTTCAAGCCAAAATACGAAATGGGCGTCTTATTTCCTTATTGGCTAATTATTTTTCTTTTCTCACTCACAGATAGATTAATGAGTGAAAAAGAGGACGATTGAGAACGAGGTATATGTTTTTGAAAATAACTCTACTTTAAAAAAAAATTGAATTCAATAATTTTGTTATTGAGTGAATACATTTATTAATTTTTGTT
This sequence comes from Leptopilina drosophilae, assembly GCA_032873175.1. NCBI lineage: Eukaryota > Metazoa > Arthropoda > Insecta > Hymenoptera > Figitidae > Leptopilina > Leptopilina drosophilae. Next base: position 23,470,984 of record CM065480.1, on the reverse strand, counting down.
AATTTTGTTTTGGGTAAGTTTTGATTAAAAAGTTTTGGAATTATAATAGGTAAGATATTGCAATTTTTAATATATTTATTTGTACTTATGTGCCTATGATTTATATGAGATTATGTGCTTATGATTTATATCAGCTTTATGAATTACATGTGTTTATGATTCATTTGAGATTCATGAGTTATGTGTGCTTATGTGACTTCACTGTAAATAAATGGTTCTAAATTAGAGCTGATTTTTGGTATTAAAATAGAACCAAATTAAGATTCAGTACTAAAATTTGTACTAAATTAGTACCATTCTTTTTACAGTAATTATGAAAATTATTTGATTTATATGGGACAAAAATGAGATTTATGTGACTTATGTTATTTATGCGAATTTGTGATTTATGAGATAAATATGAGATTTATAAGAAGTTAGATGACTATTTATTATTAAAATATATATTAAATAAAATAAATTTAAATTTAAATCTAAAAAAATGTTTATATAAAAAATAAAATATAACATAAATTATAAAAATTTATTTATATTCATTCATTATTTTCATTTCTTTATTTATGATTTAGAAGTTTTAAGTTTAAACCTGTTTTCTAAAAATAAATTTTTGAAAAATATTCTATTATTTGTTCATTTTATTAAAAAATCATGTCTAACAAAGAAGAAAAGGTTTATTTAAGTGATAAAGATCATACAGTTCTACATACTGAAGGAGAAATGTTAAATGACAATCATATTACTGAATTTGAAAAGTTGTTAAGAAGAGAATCAAATTTAGCATTTAACATGCAAAGTACTTTATATTTAATTACGCCTGAATTCATTATTCCGATTGATAAAAATCAGAAGCACATTCAAATACTTTTTAGTGGTGCTTGCAAAGCTGGTCATTGGATTTGTACTTATTATGATGGATTAAGGCTATATATTTATAACAGTCTTAATAAGGAATACTTAAATGAAGATCAAAAAAAATATTTACTTAGATTATATCCTTTCAAACCACCGGTAGTTTTTTCAACAGTTAATCTACAGCCGAATGGAATTGACTGTGGCATATATGCAATAGCGTTTGCAACATCTTTATACTACAATGAATTGCCAAATACTGTTAATTATATTCATAGTGAAATGAGACGACATCTAATTTTTATGTTTGAAAATAATCGTTTAATTTCATTTCCTTCCGTGGAATTGACAAATGTTATTAGACCTTTTTTTGTTGAGTATGATTGGAAATGTCTTTTAAGGGATGGAGCTACAAAACTCATAGAAATACCAAACTTACCTTCCATTTGTGAAACTAGTATCAGTATTAGTAATAATAATGTGAATAGAGGTATATCTACAGAATATTCAGAGGAGAAGCTTAATAAAAATGAAAACGATGAGAAAAAGAGACATCGAGCAATAAAAGATAAGGAGAGGAAAAGGGAGGAAAGGCTCAAAGAAACAGATGAACAGAAAATAATCAGACTAGAAAATGATAGACTGAGAAAACGTAATTACCAAAAAACTAGAAATATAGATAAAGAGAAAGTAATGAAGCAAAACAATTTAAAAGGTAAAAAAATTAAAGTAGCTCTAGAAATAGAAAATGAAACAAAAGATCCAAAAAATTTAAGTGATGAAGATTATAAAATTTTAAATACTGAAGGAAAAAAGTTAAATGACAATCATATTACTGAATTTGAAAAATTGCTGAGAAAAGAATCAGACAAGGACAAGGACAAGGAGAGGAAAAGGAAGGCAAGGTTTGAAGAAACAGATGAACAGAAAAAAATAAGACTAGAGAATGATAGATTGAGAAAACATAATTACAGAAAAGCGAAAAACGTAGATGAAAAACAAATAATGAAACAAAACAATTTAAATCATAAAAGAAAAGAATTATCTTTGGAAACGGACGATGATAAAAAAAAACGACAAAATAATAATTTAGAAAGTAAAAAAAAGAAATTGTTATTGGAAACAAAATTAGAAAAAGAGCAGCGCCAAAAAAATAATTTATCAATTAAAATTGATAAAAAAATGGAAAAATGATGGAAACTTTAGGAGCTGGAATTATCTTGTCTGAAGATTTTGATGAAAATAGAGTTTCCCAAAATTATTTAGGTTTAATGAATGTTAAATGTATATTTTGTGACGCGTTACATTTTTTGTGTGAAAGGCCACCGGATAAAAAATTTAGTAGTTGTTGCCATAAAGGAAAAGTAAAATTGTATGATTTAAATCCTTATCCTTTGTATTTGAAAAATTTATTATTTGATAATAACTTTGAAAGTAAGAATTATAAGGAAAATATTCGTTTATATAATAGTTCGTGTGCATTTGCTAGCATGGGAGCTAAATTAGAAGTTCCAAAAGGATATGGCCCTTATGTTTTTCGTATACATGGACAAGTGTATCATAATACATACACTCTTCATCCTGATGATGGAGATAACCGAAAATATGGTCAATTGTATATTCTTGATACTGACGATTGTGATGGAACGATTGTGATGGAACGATTGAATAATGAATGTAATAAAAAGTGTTTGCAATTACTAATGACTGAAATAGATATTTTAATAAGAGATATTAATATTTATGCAAAGTCATTTAAAATGATGAAAGAATTGGAATTGGAAGAAGAAGCAAGGGCAAAATTAATGAATGAGTGTCCAAAAAGTATTCAAATGTGGTTTAAACGTGACAGAAAATTGTCTCAAAGCAAATATAATGTTCCGTCTTGCAATGAAGTAGCAGTCATATTTGTTAGCGAAGATGGTGAACCTCCAATTGAACGTGATATATGTATTCACCCAAGGGGTTCTAAAAGTATTCCAATTAGTAGTCTTAGGACACATGCTGATCCTATGACATATCCTTTAATGTTTCCGTCAGGTGATCCAGGATGGACTGTAAATATGAAACATACTGATGGTGTTCGTAATATTACTCCTTTACAATTTTATATGTATCGCTTGTCTTATAGAGGAACATTTAATCCATGTTTACAAATGGGTAAATTAACTCAACAATTTATTGTTGATAGTTGGTCAAAAGTAGAAGGTGAGCGTTTAAAATATATTCGTTATGAACAGAAAAAACTTCGAGCAGAAATGTACTGTGGATTAATGGATTATATCAATAATAAAGCAACAGAAGAAAATATTCGACCAGGAAAAATTATTATTTTACCTTCTACATTTACTGGAGGACCACGTGCTTATCAACAATGTTTTATGGACGCTATGCGATTAGTTCAAGAATTTGGAAAACCAGATTTATTTATTACAATGACATGTAATCCAAAATGGCCTGAGATTATGGAAAATTTGTTGGATTCGGAAACTGCATCTGACCGACCAGATATTGTTGCCCGAGTTTTCCAAAAGAAAGTAAAAGAATTAATGTGTGAATTAAAAGATAAACAAATTTTTGGTCCAGTCATTGCTTATATATATGTAATAGAATTTCAAAAGCGTGGATTGCCTCATATACATTCAATAATTTTTTTAGATAAAAAGTTTGCTATTCGTGATGCAGAAACTGTAGATAAAATAATATGTGCAGAAATTCCTGATGAGAAAAAGAATCCAGAACTTTATAAAATTGTGAAGCAGTTTCAAGTTCACGGACCTTGTGGAAAGCAAAATGTATATTCTCCTTGTATGAATCCTGAAACAAAATTATGCACGAAAAATTATCCTAAACCATTTTCTCCAAAAACAAATTATGAATCAAAAAATAATCTGGAGTATAGACGGAGAAATGATGGCAAAAAAATTATTTTTTATAATAGAGACGGGTCAATTAAATGCACTGCTGACAATTCGATGATTGTATCATATAATCCGTATTTAAGTAAAAAATTTGCATGTCATATTAACTTAGTAGCATGTGGTAGTACAGGTGGTATTAAGTATTTATTTAAATATTGTTATAAGGGACATGATTATGCAATAGTTGGTTATAAAGATGATAATCAAGTAATGCATTATGATGAAATTCAAAATTATTTAAATACACGGTATGTGTGTCCACCAGAAGCAATGCATAGACTTTATGAATTTAATATGCACGAGCAATCACATGCAACATATAGACTAGCTGTACATTTGCCTAATCAACAATCAATATGTTTTCAAGAAGGAATGGAACAAACTGCAATTGAGAAATTTAAAAATACAATGTTGACAGCATGGTTTCAGTTAAATAGACAAGATCCTGAGTCACGCAAATATTTGTACTCTGAAATACCACATAAGTATGTTTTTGTTGAATCAACTAAAACTTGGAAAAAACGAGAACGAATTAGAAAACCTATAATTTGTCGAATCTATTTTGTAAGTCCAAAAGACATTGAAAGATATTTTTTGAGAATTTTACTACTTTATGTACGCGGTGCTAAATCGTTTGAAGATGTGAGAACATATGAAGGTATTACATATAATACTTATATAGAAGCAGCAAGTGCAAGAAATTTGATGGTAGTCGATAACGAGTGGGATAATTGTTTGACTGAAGCTGTGAGTATGAAATTTCCTAAAGAACTATGTCGTTTATTTGCATATATATGTGTGTTTGGTTTGCCTGTAAATGCTGTTGATTTATGGAATAAGTTTAAAGAACACATGGTTTTCGATAATAATTTACCTGTGGAAATATCGCTTCAAAAATCATTACTTTTAATTAATGAAGTATTTAATTTTCATGGATTTACATTACATCAATTTGGTTTACCAAACATCGATCTAAAAATTCTTGAAGATTATAGTTCTGTTGATAAGGAAGATAATGCGTTAACATTACAATTGCTAAAAGAAGAAGCTAATAATCTTATTGAAAGTTTGAATGATGAACAACGGCAAGTTTTTAATGATGTTATGACGGCCGTACATAATGATGAATATGATAGTAGATATTTTTTTCTTGATGGGCCTGGAGGAAGTGGTAAAAGCTATTTACACAATACTATTATTACTGCAGTCGAAAGTGAGGAAATAGTAGTTTTATCAGTTGCTTGGACTGGTATAGCGGCTAATCTTCTAAAAGGAGGACGAACGTCACATTCTATGTTTAAATTCCCTATACCAATCAATGAAGATTCAACATGTAATATAAGTGGAATGTCGAAACATGCTGAACTTTTAAGGAGTGCAAAAATTATTATTTGGGATGAAATTTCAATGGCCCCAAAATATGCTTTACAAGCAATGGAATCCATGTTAAGAGATATTACAAAATGTAATAAACCGTTTGGAGGTAAAGTTATTTTGCTTTCAGGTGATTTTAGGCAAACTTTGCCAATTCTTCCGCATGGTAGTCGCACTCATATTGTTGAGGTTTGTGTAAAAAATAGTAAATTGTGGCAATACTTTGAAACTAGATCTTTAAATGTTAATGTTAGATTACATGATAATCAAGTAGAGTTTTCAAATTGGTTATTGAATGTTGGTGATGGCAAACCTCAAAGTACGTTTAAAAAGGAAATGATGTATTAGAAATTCCACAAGATTTGATATCGAATGGAAATTTAATTGATGAAATATATGGATCATCGATAAATCCAAATGATGTGAATGTTTATTCTTCTTGTATTCTTTCATTGACTAATTCAGAAGTATTAGACATGAATGATCGTATTTTGTCAAAACTAGAAGGAGAAGAAGTAATTTATTACAGTGTTGATTCACATATAGCTGATGATGATGAAAAAAATGTTAATAATATTGTTCCAGTAGAATTTTTAAATAGTTTAACACCAGATGGTATGCCTCCCCATAAATTATCATTGAAGATAGGGTGTGTAATTATGCTTTTAAGAAATATGAATTTGGTTCAAGGATTATGTAATGGGACTCGATTAGTTGTAAAATCTTTATTGAAATACGTTATTGCTGCAGAAATAATTACTGGAAAATCGAAAGGTGAAATAGTTTTTATTCCTCGTATTGATTTATCACCTTCAGAAGATACATTTCCTTTTAAAATGGTAAGAAGACAATTTCCAATCAGACTTGCTTATGCAATGACTATCAATAAATCTCAAGGACAGTCTTTTGATAAAGTAGGAATATTTCTACCCATTTCTGCATTTGGTCATGGTCAAATTTATGTTGGTTGTTCTAGAGTCAAATCTAAAGAAAATTTAAAAATTTATGTCCTAGATAATGCTGTATTCAAGAACTTAAACTATCCACAAAAATTATACATTAAAAATATTGTTTTTCATGAAATACTTTAATAATATGATTCAGTCATAATATTAAATTATTATGTTATTTATTTTAGATTGAGAAAGAAGGAAAAAAGTTAAATTTTAGCATTGTTTTATTTTCGTTATTCCGATTGATAAAAATTGCCATTATCGTTTTCCAAGAATGAGGTTATGATTATACATTGAGAACTTCTGTGTGTGAAACTCGTGAGACTGTACGTGTACAAAAGTTTTTATGATATTCGTATTCAAAATCGTTTCAAAAGTACAGTCGTCGGATACAAACTTTTGAGAGTGACCAGTCGCGAGACAAATATCTTAATAATTAGTCTAAAAGATATTCTGTTCAATAATAAAAATTCGTTTAAATGAAAATTATAGTAAATAAAATTTCACAAAAAGAAATTTCAGTTAAACGAAACTTTAAACATATAAAATTTTGTATTACAAATATATTTATAATTATAAATTATAATTAAAAGTTTTTTTATTAATTAGAAAATAAAAAGAAATATATTAAATTAAAAAAATAATATAATATCGTAAAATTAATCCAAGTTCGCGACCATAAAGAGATATACAAAGAACATTTCTGCAAAATTTGAAGTAAATCGTTTGAGTAGATTTTGAATTATCGTGTCAACAAGAATTTCTTTCAATTCACACTTCACCAGTTCATAACTTTTAAAATTTTTGATTATTTTTTTTCCCAATTTTTTTTTGAATTCTTTGGACATTAATAAACAACTTGCAAAAAAAGGAAATATAAAAAATGTTAAACTTTCTTTTTCCATCCCACTCGGAAAAACGCCTTGAAATTGAGGCCTCTAGACCAGAATACCCCCTTAATTATTTCAAATAACCGATTAATTGTCTATTTTCAATTAAATATTTACTTGAATCAAATAATATTTATTGGAGTCAATTAAATGGTATTTGAACCAAAAATTTCAGTATTAAAAGCAAATACCATTTATTTGACTTACAAAGGTCAATTATGTTTAAAATTTAAAAAAATCTCCTAAAAACCATAATTATCTTTATAAGTAACAAAATTCTTATGAAAAATTCAATTATATTTTAAAAAATTCCCATTTCAATGATTTTCAATAGGTGTTTACAAAATGTTGGTCCCAGGGCGCCCCGGGGCGACCAAAGGTTTTCAAACTTAGTTTATTATCGTTTGTTATAATATAAATAAACTGTAATAAACTGAATTTGAGAACCTTTGGTCGCCCCGGGACGCCCTAAGGCGAACATCTCGTAATTAAGTATTTATTTTAATAAATTTTTCAAGAATTCATTTATTTAAAAACAATTTAATAAAATTGTACTCAAACACCTAATTATTTTTTTAAAATCCGAGTCCTTTTTAAAATTCAAGATTTAAACAAATTTTAAAAAACATTTAATTGTTCAATAAAATTATTTATTTTTGAATTTAAATAATTGAATAATTTTGAAAAGGTTTCAAATTAAATGTGTGAAAATTTGAATTTTCTTCACTTTTAATTATCAATTCAGAAGAATTAATTTTTTTGAAAAAGTTTAGTTTAATTTTTTAAAAATAATTTGAAGTTTCTATATTCCATTATACATTTAATAGGAAAATTTACGAATAATCAAAATTTCGTAAAAATTTATTTTAAACAGATTTATTTCAAAATATTTAAAGAACTTTTTCAAAAATTATGAAAAACTGATGATTTAGAGAGGAAATTGAGTTAAAAATTCTAGAAAAAAATAATTGATTGAAATAATGAAAATAATTTTCAAGAGGTTGCAGTAAAAATATTCTTAATATAAAATAATAATACTTTGTATTTATGTTGTTTAATTTCAAAAAGGTTTGAATTTTAAATTCCTGTGTAAAAATAACCTATTGTATTTAAAAAAGGAGTTATTGTTGTTTTCGAATAATTTTACCATTAAAAAAAATTGTTTTCCTGTATTTTTTAAAAACTTAAATTTTATTAAAGCAATTCTAATTAAAAAATAGAAATGATACAAATTATTTCCTTATGAAAATTGTGAATTTCCTACAAAAGTATTAAGAAATGGGAATAGGTAATGTTTTTTTCCAAATGAAAACTATGAGTTTATAAACAATATTGTTATTGAGAAATAAAAATTATACATAAAATAAATATATTTCTTATTTTTTCATCATAATCTTTTAACAATTTTATAATACTTTTATGAATAATAAATAAGAAGGAAAAAAATTTACATAATTTAGATTAGTCAAACGAAATTTGTTTTAAAAAAGCATATAAAAAATCATAATTTTTTGTGCTAATGAACTAAAAGTTTTAACAAAAAAGTCTAAAAAAAATCCAAACAAAAAAACATCACAATAAAAGTTTTAACATTTTTTAAGATACATTTTTTAAAACAGTTTTAAGTTAAACATACCATTTAATCAAAGTTTTTCCTTTCTTTCGAAAAAAATCTTATAATTTCTTTAATTATTTAAATATAAACAATATAATTATTTAAATATCTTTAATTGTAATTTAATAACAATTTTTATTAAAACGCATAATTCAGTAAAAGTTCATTATTTTATTTAGAAACAATGATTATATTTTTTTAAGAAATTTTGATTTAAACGAATAATTAAGTAAAAGGATTTCATATTGCAATATTTCAAAACTTTAAGTGGAACATTTTTAAAATATTTAGAAAATATATCAAAGTGTTGATTTCTTAACATTAATTAGTCTAAAAATTTAATTTTTGAACAAAACATTTATAAATATCAAATGCAATTAAAATATTTGTTTTAGTATTTTCACACGCATAAAATTTTCTTCTTACAATATTTAGACATTTTAAACTAAACTAGATCGATAATTTGTAACTTCTGTATAGAATAATTTCCAGAAAGTGATTCAATAACGTGTTTGATGAACATAAAAACATATATATGTATAGTATATAAAATTCTTTGAAATAAGACATACCAGAAGGTACATAAAGATATATATTATATATATATGAGTGTAGTACATATGTAGATACCAACAGGGTTTCTGTAAATAGCCATGTTATGGTTGTTACTTATTTCGTATTGAGAGCTCAAACAGTGAAGTTCGTGCTACTTTTCGTCTCTAAGAGAAAATTAATTTAAAATTCGAAATTTGGCAATATTTAATTCAACATGGATAAAATAGGTAAGTTAGAAAATAGATTTCTTTATTATTTAGTAAGTCAATATATTATGTAAATATTTAAGTTTTTTCTAAATATTATAATTTTTTCTGAATTTATTATAAGTATAACATCTGGATAATATTTACTAGCTATATATTTCATATTCAGAATGATTTTTTTAAAATTTAAATAAAAGATTTTAATTCATTAAAGTTATTTATTTCAATTTTTAAACATAAAAAAATAAAATTTTCAGTTTTTTTCTAATTTTAAAATTATTATTATTCTGTTATTTAATATGTTACAATTATTAATTTATTTATAGTTAATAAATATAAGATAAATACATAACTAAAAATCAATAATTTATCTAAAAAAATTTTGTGCACTCGCAGAATCATCGACAATCCCTGGAGAAAATTCGCCTTTGAAGCCTGGAATGATTCAAATGTTGAAAAGATTGTCCACTTCTGGTAAACATAAAATATTCTTAATTTTTTTCTCATATTTTTAAAACACCATTTTTTGAATATTGTACTAACAATATGTATAAAATTAAATTTTTAAATTTATGTTTTTATTCATCTTTATAACTATAAACGATTTTTTCTTAATTTTTAAATGTAGAAAACAGTTTTTTCATAAAAATAATTTTACCACCTCTTTTTTAGAAAATAGACATTTTTTCAATTTTGACAAATTTGCAAATTCTATTTTTCTTTCTTTTTATTTGCATTAAAAATATGAGATTTTTTTATCATAAAAGTAGGCAGTAATGGAATTAGAGAAGTTATAAGTTTTTAAAAATTGAAAAAAGGATAGATTTTTATACAGGTTAGGATTACAGTTTGTCCCACTTGCGTTACTCTTTATTCTACAAGTGCCATAATTAAAATACACACACAATTCTTGATTTTTCATTTTTTCAAAAAAATTATATATATTAATAAATTATTTAAGAAATTTAAATTGAAATTATTATGTTCAGAAACATTAAATGTAAGTGAATTTTAATAAATTTATTTTGATTTTTCCATATTATTATAAATTTTTCAAGGTGTGTAATCTGAACGCTTAAAGTTTGTAACGCTGATATTACATTATTTTTAAAATTTCATGTAAAAATTTGATTTTTTGTCAATTTACATTATCTATGGGTCAAATTTGTAGCTTTGTAGGTTCCCTTTGCGATGGTAAGTTCATATTAATAAATTTTCTTTTTTTTTATTAATTATGAGCAAAAAATCTTAGATGCGGCAATCTGTAAGTCTTTCCCTTAATTAAAAATAGTATGTAATTTGTCAAAATTCAAAAATAAAGTTTATTTTTTTAAAAATTATTTCCTGCATTTGAAAGTTTGTGTAAATTAAAATTTACATTATTTATTAAGTATTCCTAATTTTTATTATTCTTGCAAGTTTTTAATGTTTTAAAATTAAAGATTCAGAATTTTTATAATAAATATAAATATTTGTTTTCTTTAAACTTAGTTAATTTTTTTTGTTTATGCGTAATGTTATTTTGCTTTATTTATTTTAATTGTGTTTTTTACATCAATTTTTATCTTTAAATACTCGACAACTTAAATATTTTCTGTTTTTAAAAAAAATAATTAGTTCGCCTTTTTTATTTGATATGTTGCAATAATATTTTTAGACCCTAAAGATGGAGAAAACAATGAAACTAATGAAGAAAGTTCTACTGATTCTAATCTAGAGGATAATGATATTGATATGGAAGATGATTATTCGTTGAAAAATTTACCATATACTTCATCGTCCACACTTAATAATATTCAACATGATGATTCTACTGTGTGAGTATATTAAAATTAAATTTAAAAAAATTGTTTAAAATTATATCTCGAATTTAGACATTTTTTAAATAAAAAACAAAAAAATTACAGGGAAATTGTTGGTCATGTTGACTGTGTGGAAGATCCGAAAACGTATTCTTCTAAAGATAAAAAGGAATCGAAAATTAGAATGAGATTTTTTATTCACAACAATGACAATAGGAGAGTACAAGTTACTTTGTGGAATCGAGAAGTTGAAAGATTTCGAAACATCATTAAATTGGGTCATGTAAGTTTAAATTTAATTATTTTAAATAAATATTTTTCGACTTATTTTACCATAATACGATTTTTTAAATGTACTATTACGTATATACAATTTTATAATGTGAAAACTTAATTATCAATCAATTTTGCTTACTCGTAAAGGAAGCTCTGTATTCTTTCAATTTAAAATATTTTTAAAAATGTTCAAGGCAAATTTTCTTGTATTTATAATTTATAAATCGATGACATTATTTAATTTAGAAATTAATACATGATAAAACAATATTTTTAAATCGAAGAAAATCAAATAATCTATATAATGTATACATTTTAGAGAGAATTTTTAAAAATAATTACATCTTTGTTTAAATATTTGTTTAAAATCCATTTTTCATCATAATTTTTTTTTTGGAAATTAAAAGTGGTACATAGTTTCTTGCGTCTTCTTGCGTCAAAACAAATTGATTGGTGTAAATGAAATACAGATTTTTTCAGAAATGTAAAAAATTGATCTCAATTTTGAAAAAATAATATTCATATTTCATTTTTAGAAAGTTCACATCGATGGAGCACAAGCAAAATATTTAGAAAATTCATCTTGGAACTTGGGAAACGTTCCTTTTGAGTTGATCGTACAAGCTTCTACAATTATAAAATGCGAAGAAGTAACAGATAATGTTAGAACAGATCCTGAATTCGTCAAATTGGAAAATTTGGCCAATGCTTCCGGATATATAAGTAAGAAATAGAAATTTAAGGAAATATTTTGTTTGATATTGTTTTTATATATTTCTATTTTATTGTTTCAGTGACAACGGGTTTTATAAAAACATGTTTCTCAAAAATAAATACATTTAAAGATGGTTTCACCAATTACGGGGTGGGTTCCATAACCGATGGAATCTACAAAGTCGAAGTGAAAATTTCAAACTTCGAAACAATTGAAGAGTTTCCAAAGGAAACACCTGTTACAGTCCGAGGATACATTAAGTTTTCAAGTAAGAAAATATTTATTTATAATTATTATTTTTATAGATTTCAATATTATCAACAAATTTAATATAATTTAACAGACTATAAAAAAAGTACATAACTTTACTTAATTTGAAATGTGTAAAAATGCTAACTAAAGATTTTTGCAATCACGATATCCAAATTTTGAATATAAATTAAAAAATTAGAAATGTCTACTAAAAATGTTTAATACAACTAAACCGCTTAAAAATAATTTCACAGAATCATTTTGGATTTAAATATTTGATTAAAAATTTTAAATGTTGGATTTAAAGTGGTTAGTAAAAATTTTAATGTAAGGTAATATGGCTAAAAATAGTGAATCAGTAATTGTCGTGTCAGGGTATTTAATTAAAATTTACAAATTAAAAATGGAGATAAACAAAAAATTTAAAACTTAACTAATCTTTTATTGAAATAAGCTTAATTTACAATTAAGCTAATTATAATTTATAATTTTGTGTTCTACATTTTGTAGTCGCCAATTAAATTTTTTTAATTTTGACTAGAGATTTGTATTTAATGTGACCAAAAAATATTTATTTAAAACTAACCTTCTTCCAAAATTTTTAAAAATGTTTCTATGAAAAAATAAAGAGGCAAATCATAATTGATCCAGTACGTCCCAATAGTAGTTTTTGAATATTTAGTTATTTTTATCAATGCAGAAATCATTAATTGAAAATATCTAATTGTTTCTTAAAAACAAATGTTACAAGTTCAAAACAGGAAATTTACCATTTTTTCCAACCATTTTTAAAGAAGTTATAATACTAATATACTTACCATAGTAATGAATTAATATCAGTAAAATTTCGTACTTTACTTCTGATTCATTACGCCCGATCAAAAAATATTCAATACCGTAATCTCTTTTTCAAATTGAAATAGTTTAACCGTTTTAAAGACATTATTAATTTAATATTAATGTAATTTTTTTTCACGTTTTTCTAGATGGAATATATTTTCTGCAAGTGACCGACGCTAAACTTATTAAAAAAACTAATGGAAAGCCAATGAAGCTAACAGATGTTCTTAAAGGATATTTACGATTGAAAAGAAAAATAAATGAGGTTTAACTGAAACAGAGTCGAAAAATTTAAAATTAAAATGAAGTTATATTTTCTATATAAAATGTTTAAAATAATTGAAGTAAATAAAACTTAAATACTTAAAATAAAAAATTGATTTAAAAAAATTTTATTTTCCTTTCCGACTCAAAATTTCTGAAATTTTCTTTTTTACACTAGAAAGAAAAAACCGCTGCCAAAATATGAACATGTTGTGTTCATTTCATGAAGACTTTGCTTCGTCATGGAGATTTTTTTCGATGAATTTATTTTATTTTTTTAATATTATAGAGTGAAGGAACCAGTTGTCGAGTGGACACCAGTTTTCGAGTTCTGGTGACCATTTATGCCTATAAATAGTAAATAATATTAAGGTGTCTACTCAGCGATCATGGCCCGAAGTTTACTTCTGGTCCATGGGAGAGATACACCGACCTTCGAGGTCCGAGTTTCTTAGCTCACCTGACACTGGATATCATAGACGTCGCATCAATGCTTCGGCAATGCTATAACGTCTATGTAACTAACGGAGGCGGTTCAGGGCCCATCCTGGCCAGATGGTAGTACCCTGTTAAGGCCCGATTGTCCCTCGATACGGGACAAACACCCAGTATGAGCGATTGTAAAAACAAGGAAGAGTACCTGCGGAGTAATGCTTCGGCTGAATCTCTCACTGGTTCCGATCATCAAGCGCTTTCGAGCGTGAGGATGATGGCCAGTGGCCCAAGGATGCAGGAGGGCAACAACGCGTTGGCAGTTCCACAGATCATCGTGGAGAAGGTGGAGAGACGAGGGAGTACGAGCAGTGTGACAAGTCAGGCTAGCTGCATTTCTGTCTTCAGTAATGCTTCAGCGAATGACATTGCTAGCTGCAACAAGGACCGAGATGAATGCATAAAGCTGCGGGAAGAAGAGGCAGCATGCATTCTAGCAATAGAAGAAGAGGTCAGTAAGATGATAAAGTCCTGCGAAGTCCAAAGAAATGTCAATATGACAATCAAGGATGGACTTAAAAGCATAACATCGCTCATACAGCAGACCAAGGTGAAGCACGCAGCTGCTACAAAAAAGGACGAGATTTTCTACCAGGGTTTGATCTGGTCGGAAGAAGCTAGACAAGATCGCAGAGTAAGAAGAGATCGTTGTAACGCAATCGTGTTGAGAAACGTCGTCTTAGATGCTCAGAAGCGGAAGAGAAGTGATCCTGAGCCTGCGAAGGATCCAAAAAGGAAAAAGGAGGAGAGACTTAAAAAGACTGAAAGTAAGGGGATCAAAACGGTTCCGAAGCCAGATCAGGTCAAGAAGGGAAGAGCCACAGTGATCGTTAAAGTGGCTGAAGGAAAAACTTTCGCCGAAGTACTGGCGAAAGTTCGAAAAGAGGCTGACCTGGAGGCCAGTCAGACAAGGGTTGTGGGAGCTTTACCCACAAAAAAGGGAGACCTTCTCATTAAAATTGGAAGGTCTTCAAACAAGAAACTGTTCACCGAGGAGGTGACGAAGGTGATCGGTGACCTGGGTAAGGTGCATATGGCGGACCGGCAAACTACGCTGGAAATCCGCGATATGGACAGCCTTACTGAGAAAGAAGACGTCTTGGGTGCCTTGGAGCAAGTTTCTACGGTACCAGCAGGAAGCAGGAAGGTGACGGTCCTCGGACCAAATAAGCGAGGTATGAAGCTCGCTGTCGTGGTCACCACCCAGGACGACGCTGCCAGATTGGAGAAGATGGGGCACATTAAAATCGGTTTTGTGTCCTGCAGAATTAGCAGGAGAGCGATGGTCACAAGGTGTCACAAGTGCCTTGACTATGGCCATATAGGCAGAGATTGCCAAGGATTAGATAGGTCAGCTGCGTGCTTCAAGTGCGGAGAAGCTGGCCATAAAGCAGCAGATTGTAAGAAGAGCTCATGCTGCTTCTTATGCCAGGCGAAGTTCGGCGAGAAGGAGGACATCCAACACGTCGCCGGATCAGGTCGGTGCAGGGTCTTCAGGACTGCCTTAGAGGAAGCTAAGAAGACCCTGTCAAGAACAAGAAGGAAATAGGCCAGAACAAGAGCGGCACGGAAGAGTCGCGTCAGCGACTAAACGGGACCTCCATCTACGAAGTCTGAAGCCACTAGGTAGTTCCGTAGGTGGGCAGAAGGTTCGAAACCCAGGGGAAGCAAGAAGAGGTTTTAGTCGGTATTGTGACTGCCGTAAAAAGCAGGTATGTGAGGTTTCTTTTTTTTTCCTTGCATTTTGTGCGAGTCCGACATACCCCAGGCAAGTGGGATCTTCCTGGGCATGCGTAAATGCATTTCCTCTTCACCCCCGTGAATAAAAAAAAAAAAAAAAAAAAAAAAAGAAGTAAATAATATTAAATACGTTAAATAAAATAATATAACAATATTCCCAATTAATATAGTTATTCATAAAAAAATGTTTTATATTGTAATAAATTATTTTTCTTTAAAAAAAATTGTTTATGCACTACTCACGAAATCAGAGGAAAAAGTAAAATATTGTATGATTTAAATCCTTATCCTTTGTATTTGAAAAATTTATTATTTGATAATAACTTTAAAAGTAAGAATTATAAGGAAAATATTCGTTCTTATAATAGTTCGTGTGCATGCGACCGAAGGTTCTCAAACTTAGTTTATTATCGTTTGTTATTATATAAATAAACTGTAATAAGCTGAGTTTGAGAACCTTTGGTCCCCCGGGACGCCCTAAGGCGAACATATCGTAATTAAGTATTTAGTTTAATAAATTTTCCAAGAATTCATTTATTTAAAAACAATTTAATAAAATTGTACTCAAACACTTAATTATTTTTTTAAAATCCCAGTCCAATTTGAAATTCACGATTTAAACAAATTTTAAAAAACATTTAATTATTTAATAAAATTATTAATTTTTGTATTTAAATAATTGAATAATTTTGAAAAGGTTTCAAATTAAAATGTTTGAAAATTTGAATTTTCTACACTTTTAATTATCAATTCAGAAGAATTAATTTTTTTGAAAAAGTTTAGTTTAATTTTTTTTAAATAATTTGAAGTTTCTATATTCCATTATATATTTAATTGGAAAATTTACGAATAATCAAAATTTCGTAAAAATTTATTTTAAAATATTTTAAGAACTTTTTCAAAAATTATGAAAAACTGATGATTTAGAGAGGAATTTGAGTTAAAAATTCAAGAAAAAAATAATTGAATTCAAATAATGAAAATAATTTTTAAGAAGTTACAGTAAAAATATTCTTAATATAAAATAATAATACTTTGTATTTATGTTGTTTAATTTCAAAAAGGTTTGAATTTTAAATTCCTGTGTAAAAATAACCTATTATATTTAAAAAGGGAGTTATTGTTGTTTTCGAATAATTTTACCATTAAAAAAAATTGTTTTCCTGTATTTTTTAAAAACTTAAATTTTATTAAAGCAATTTTAATTAAAAAATAGAAATGATACAAATTATTTCCTTATGAAAATTGTGAATTTCCTACAAAAGTATTAAGAAATGGGAATAGGTAATGTCTTTTTCCAAATGGAAACAATGAATTTAAAAACAATATTGTTATTGAGAAATAAAAATTATACATAAAATAAATATATTTCTTATTTCTTAATCATAATCTTTTAACAATTTTCTAATACTTTTATAAATAATAAATAAGAAGGAAAATATTTGCATAATTTAGATTAGTTAAACGAAATTTGTTTTAAAAAAACATATAAAAAATCATAATTTTTTGTGCTATTGAACTCAATGTTTTAACATTTTTTAAGATACATTTTTTAAAACAGTTTTAAGTTAAACATACCATTTAATCAAAGTTTTCCCTCTCTTTCAAAAAAATCTTATAATTTCTTTAATTATTTAATTATAAACAATATAATTATTTAAATATCTTTAATTATAATTTAATAACAATTTTTATTAAAACGTATAATTCAGTAAAAGTTCTTTATTTTATTTAGAAACAATGATTATATTTTTTTAAGAAATTTTGATTTAAACGAATAATTTAAGTAAAAGAATTTCGTATTGCAATATTTCAAACCTTTCAGTGGAACATTTTTAAAATATTTAGAAAATATATCAAAATGTTGATTTCTTTACATTAATTAGTCTAAAAATATAAATTTTGAACAAAACATTTTTAAATATCAAATGCAATTAAAATATTTGTTTTAGTATTTTCACACGCATACAATTTTATTCTTACAATATTTAGACATTTTAAACTGAACTCGATCGATAATTTGTAACTTCTGTATAAAAGAATTTTCTGAAAGTGATTCAATAACGTGTTTGATGAACATAAAAACATATATATGTATAGTATACAAAATTCTTTGGAATCAAAAAAAGTGCGATAAGAAATACCAAAAGGTACAAAAACATATAGTATATATATGTGACTCTCCACGAGAAAAGGGACGTTATTTACTCTTGTCATAAGGTCCCTTTTCTCGTGGAGCGTCACATATGTGTGTAGTACCTATATAGATGCCAATAGGGTTTTTGTAAATAGCCATGTTATGGTTGTTACTTATTTCGTATTGAGAGCTCAAACAGTGAAGTTCGTGCTACTTTTCGTTCGTCTCTAAGAGAAAATTAATTTAAAATTCGAAATTTGGCAATATTTAATTCAACATGGATAAAATAGGTAAGTTAGAAAATAGATTTCTTTATTATTTAGTAAGTCAATATATTATGTAAATGTTTAAGTTTTTTCTAAATATTATAATTTTTTCCTAATTTATTATAAGAATAACATGTGGATAATATCTATTAGCTATATATTTCATATTCAGAATGATTTTTTTAAATTTTAAATAAAAGATTTTAACTCATTAAAGTTATTTATTTCAATTTTTAAACACAAAAAAAATTCACTTTTTTCTAATTTTAAGAATATTATTATTCTATTATTTAATATGTTATAATTATTACTATATTTATAGTTAATAAATATAAGAAAAATACATAAATAAAAATCAATAATTGTTCTAAAAAATTTTTTGCACTCGCAGAATCATCGACAATCCCTGGAAAAAATTCGCCTTTGAAGCCTGGAATGATTCAATTGTTGAAAAGATTGTCCACTACTGGTAAACATAAAATATTCTTAATTTTTTTCTCATATTTTTAAAACACCATTTTTTGAATATTGTACTAACAATATGTATAAAATTAAATTTTTAAATTTATGTTTTTATTCATCTTTATAATTATAAACGATTTTTTCTTAACTTTCAAATGTAGAAAACAGTTTTTTTATAAAAATAATTTTACCACCTCTTTTTTAGAAAATAGACATTTTTTTAATTTTGACAAATTTGAAAATTCTATTTTTCTTTCTTTATATTTGCATTAAAAATCTGAGATTTTTTTTTATCATAAAAGTAGGTAGTAATGGAATTAGAGAAGTTATAAGTTTTTAAAAATTGAAAAAAGGATAAATTTTTATACAGGTTAGGATTACAGGTTGTGCCACTTGCGTTACTCTTTATTCTACAAGTGGCATAATTAAAATACACACACAATTGAAGAGCTACATAAAATAAGGGGACGAACGCGAGGCTTGAAAGGGATACTGCCAGTCGGGTAGCAGTGACAAGCCTTGAGCCGCTCGCTGCTACCTGACTGATATTATCCCTTTCAACCATGCTATTATATTATAATAATAACCACCATATTATTATAAATTTTTCAAGGTGTGTAATCTGCACGCTTAAATTTTGTAACCCTGATATTACATTATTTTTAAAATTTTATGTAAAAATTTAATTTTTTGCCAATTTACATTATCTATGGGTCAAATTTGTAGCTTTGTAGGTTCCCTTTGCGATGGTAAGTTCATATTAATTAATTTTCTTTTTTTTTATTAATTATGAGCAAAAAATCTTAGATGCGGCAATCTGTAAGTCTTTCCCTTAATTAAAAATAGTATGTTATTTGTCAAAATTCAAAAATAATTTTATTTTTTTTAAAATTATTTCCTGCATTTGAAAGTTTGTGTAAATTAAAATTTACATTATTTATTAAGTATTCCTAATTTTTATTATTCTTGCAAGTTTTTAATGTTTTGAAATTAAAGATTCAGAATTTTTATAATAAATATAAATATTTGTTTTCTTTAAACTTAGTTAATTTTTTTTATTTATGCGTAATGTTATTTTGCTTTATTTATTTTAATTGTGATTTTTACATTAATTTTTATCTTTAAATACTCGACAACTTAAATATTTTCTGTTTTTAAAAAAAATAATTAGTTCGCCTTTTTTATTTGATATGTTGCAATAATATTTTTGTAGACCCTAAAGATGGAGAAAACAATGAAACTAATGAAGAAAGTTCTACTGATTCTAATCTAGAGGATAATGATATTGATATGGAAGATGATTATTCGCTGAAAAATTTACCATATACTTCATCGTCCACACTTAATAATATTCAACATGATGATTCTAATGTGTGAGTATATTAAAAATTAAATTTAAAAAAATTGTTTAAAATTATATCTCGAATTTAGACATTTTTAAAATAAAAAACAAAAAAATTACAGGGAAATTGTTGGTCATATTGACTGTGTGGAAGATCCGAAAACGTATCCTTCTAAAGATTAAAAGGAACCGAAAATTAGAATGAGATTTTTTATTCACAACAATGACAATAGGAGAGTACAAGTTACTTTGTGGAATCGAGAAGTTGAAAGATTTCGAAACATCATTAAATTGGGTCATGTAAGTTTAAATTTAATTATTTTAAATAAATATTTTTCGACTTATTTTAACATAATACGATTTTTTAAATGTACTATTACGTATATACAATTTTATAATTTTTTACTCGTAAAGGAAGCTCTGTATTCTTTCAATTTAAAATATTTTTAAAAATGTTCAAGGCAAATTTTCTTGTATTTATAATTTATAAATCGATGACATTATTTAATTTAGAATTAATACATGATAAAACAATATTTTTAAATCAAAGAAAATCCATTTTTCATCATAATTTTTTTTTTTGGAAATTTAAAGTGGTACATTGTTTCTTGCGTCTTCTTGCGTCAAAACAAATTGATTGGTGTAAATGAAATACAGATTTTTTCAGAAATGTAAAAAATTGATCACAATTTTAAAAAAATAATATTCATATTTCATTTTTAGAAAGTTCACATCGATGGAGCACAAGCAAAATATTTAGAAAATTCATCTTGGAACTTGGGAAACGTTCCTTTTGAGTTGATCGTACAAGCTTCTACAATTATAAAATGCGAAGAAGTAACAGATAATGTTAGAACAGATCCTGAATTCGTCAAATTGGAAAATTTGGCCAATGCTTCCGGATATATAAGTAAGATATAGAATTTCAAGGAAATATTTTATTTGATATTGTTTTTATATATTTCTATTTTATTGTTTCAGTGACAACGGGTTTTATAAAAACATGTTTCTCAAAAATTAATACATTTAAAGATGGTTTAACCAATTACGGATTGGGTTCCGTAACCGATGGAATCTACAAAGTAGAAGTGAAAATTTCAAACTTCGAAACAATTGAAGAGTTTCCAAAGGGAACACCTGTTACAATCCGAGGATACATTAAGTTTTCAAGTAAGAAAATATTTATTTATAATTATTATTTTCATAGTTTTCAATATTATCAACAAATTTAATTTAATTTTTTTTAACAAAAATTAGTCTATATAAACCATTAATTATATCAGAAATTATAAAATTCATTAATCCCAATTAAAGCTGATAAATTTACTTTAAAAAAGAAAAATTTTGTTTATTACAAAAAAGTATGACCCCTACAGACTATCAAAAAAGAACAAACCGAGTGATAATATCATACACCCTAAAAAAAGTAATCTTGATTTGATGCGGATTCCTCTAAACTGAATGCATATTTTCCTCTTATATATAGTATCAAAAGTAATATACTTCGCTTTAGAGGATTTTCCTCTTTAATATTATTTGCTTATTATGGTTATGAGATAATAAATAAAAGCTTTTTTGATGCACTGAATTAAGCGTTTTTAATTATATAAATATATTTCATTATTAATAGTTAATTACTTACATTAATTAATATATTTATTTGTTTATTTACTTCATTTGAATTCAATGCATTTGACATTTAAACCTCAAAAAATTGTTTTGTTTTATTAATAACCACCAAAGAATAAAAATAATATACATTCAAGTTGAATACTTTTGTTTTGAGAGGAAAACTTGAGAGGATATTAGAAGAGGATTTTTCCTCTAACTATGAGATTACTTTTTTTAGGGTGTATAATAATTTTATAAAAAAGAACAAAACTTTACTTAATCTGAAATGTGTAAAAGTGCTAACTGCAAATTTTTGTAATTACAAAATCCATATTTTTAATTTAAATTAAAAAATTAGAAATGTCCACTAAAAAATATTTAATACAACTAAACCGCTTAAAAATAATTACACAGAATCATTTAGGATACTGAATCTAAATATTTGATTAAAAATTTAAAAAATTTAAATATTGAATTTAAAGTGGTTAGTAAAAAATTTTTAAGTAAACTAATATGGCTAAAAATAGTTATTCAGTGTTTGTCGTATTAGTGTATTTAATTAAAATTTTAAAATCAAAAATAGCGGTTTTAATGTAGTAAACAAAAACTTTAAAATCCAACTAAAGTTTCATTATATTTAGCTTAATTTACAATTTAAATTGAAAGTAGTTTTTTCTCAAGATTAAATTTATTTATAATTTTGCGTTCGGCATTTTGAAGTTGCCATTTAAAATTGTTGTTTTGACTAGAGATTTGTATTCAACGATACCAAAAATTATTAAATTGAAACTAACCTTCTTCCAAAACTTTTAAAATAAAATGTCAAAAAATATTCAATACTATAATTTCTTTTTTCAATTAAAATAATTTAACAGTTTTAAAGAAATTTTTAATTTAATGTAATGTTTTTTAACTTTTTTCTAGATGGAAAATATTTTCTGCAAGTGACCGATGCTAGACTCATTACAAAAACTAATGAAAAACGAATGAAGCCATCAGTTGTTCCTGGAGGAAATTTATCATTGAAAAAAAAAGTAAATGAGGTTTCAAATGAAACAGAAGCGAAAAAGTTAAAATTAAATTGAATTTACATTTTCTGTACCAAATGTTTAAAATAATTGACGTAAATAAAACTTAAATACTTCAATTTAAAAAATGATTTAAAAAAATTTTATTTATCCTCCGTGTCAAAATTTCTTAAGTTTTTTTGATCACACTAAAAAGGAAAAAACCGCTGCCAAGTTATAAGATGAATATGTTGTATTCATTTCATGAAGACTTTAAATAATATAAAAATAATAGAATTTGTTGTATTCATTTCATGAAAACTTTAAATAATATAAAAATAATAATAAAATATAAATTTTATTACATTAAGCATTTCTGCTTTTATAAAATTCTTTTTATTAAAATATTTGAAAATAATATTTTTTATAATTTTTATTTTTTCAAATAACAATGTATTTCTTATCGAATTAAATTAAAAATACTTGGATCAAAGCAATTTTTAAAGTTCTACAAGTTATTTATATGAGAATTTAAAATTTACTTCAACTTTTTTTAGAATTTAAAAAATAAGATTTTCTTTAATATTTTTGGTTGTTAAAATACCAATAATTTCGTAATTTCTAATCTAATTAGATTTAAAAATAGTCCAATCGAAGCGATTTTTAGTGCTTTTTGTAAGGGTCATTAAAACATTAACAAATAGAGATTGAAAAATTTTACTATAATAATACTTTCTCATGACGAAGCAAAATTATTAAACTTTGAAAATTAAATTTTTTTTATTTATTTACTTGATCGTTTTAAGAAATACTGACCCATAATCTTTATTTCAAAATGCCTAAATCACAAAAGGAAGTATTAGACGCGCGCTTTAGCGCGCGTTAGATTGCTAGTAATTATTTTAAAGTGTTATGATAAAATTGTCAAAAAATACAAGTTTTTAATTTTTTGTGAAAAATTAAAACATTTATTAATTCTATAAATTTTTATAAAATATATACTTTATATACATGAATCAATTAGTTTTTATGCCAGGAATGCAATTTGGAGAAGAATTAATAAAAATTTTAAAATAGAAAAAGTTATTTCAAAAAATCCAAAAAATAATTTTTTCAAAAATTAAAAAATTGTTAAAAAATTTTTTTTATATATTTTTGAAAATCATTCTGTCTGATTTTTGGTATTCATGACCGTAATACACCTACAAAGTCTTATTAAAATCCATCAAGATGTGTAAGGAAAAATTTGTCCACAAGAATCGATGACATACACACACATACATCTGGACATTTGTTCCTCTCAAAGAATAACTATAAATGAATGACCGAAAAATATACTAATTGTTTTTAGGAATAAAGGGGTTAATTAAAACCAAACACTTCGAATTATTGTATTTATTTTATCCGTTCTCAAATACATGAATTTTTGCACTGTCCTGACATTCTGGCTTACCATTCCCTTTATTGGTCAGGTAAGGTCACGTGATACAAAATTGCCTGGTTCTCTCGTCCATTATTGGTTTTTCTTCTTTTCCACCTCTTAAAGAGCAGCTGGACCGGGTCACAGACCTCCCCTCTCCTTCAGGGTCTGCCCGAAAACCGAGTACCTGCTTTTATTTCAAACAATTGCTTTTATTGATTCTAGAACCGAAAATTGCGCGCGTTGCGTGCCCCTTTCTTGTACTTTATTCAAAACAGAAACTTTTATTTTCAGAGTTATACACTAATGTAACTGTCTAAGAAAGAACAAATTCTAAGATTTTTTTTGAATGAACAAAAGAACATACAATTATAATTTTTCAAACATCTAAGAGCTAAATAACAAAATTAGAAAAACGACACATTATTAATCCAGTAGCATCTACCGAGAAATAGTAAATTATGATTGCTTAATTAAAGATGTAGTACAGTACAGTACAGAACTATACTGTATATTTTTTTACTGTACTGTATATTGTTTTTTGAGGAATCCTTTAAGACTCTTTCAGGTAATAATTTTGGAATTTGACTAACGGTTTAACGCTAGCTTTCTTTCCCTCTATCAAGGAAGAATAGCATATGAACTTCTTCGTCTAAAATTATTTATCTCTTTCTACACAGTTACAACTGACATAAGAATATCTTTATCCAAAAATCTTATTGTTTCTTACATCGTCTTCCAAAACAAAAACCATTATTACATCTCTCTTTACCTAATTTGCATATCTACTGATTTTATATTAATGATGATAATGATCTACTGAGATTCTATTAAGCATAGAACTTCTGGTTATCTGTTCAAAAAAGAATCTTTAATTTATGGAGTTATACATCACTGTAAATGCCCAAATAACATGTAATTTAAAAAAAAATCTTGTGGCAATGTTGCCATGCAAGATTTGTATTAAGTAAAAAAATTTTCAAACACTTAAAATTGTCAATGTTTATAATTTTTACCTGAATTGAGTTTTATATTCGTAAAAAATTAGTTAACCCTCCTGCGCATACGTTTTCACCCACAAAGTCGCTTGCAAATGCACACATTTTTCAGAAGGTAGGATTTGCACGCCGATTGGTATCTAGGGGTTTTCGGGGTCACTGATTACAAATTCGGGGTCAGAATTCCAAAATTCAAAATGGCGGACCAAATATGGCTGACAATTTTGACAATTGAAAAAAAATTTTAATCGTTCCGTCTATCGCTATCTGGGGGTTTTCGGGGTCGCTGATTACGAATCCGGGGTCAGAATTTTAAAATTCAAAATGGCGGACCCATTATGGCGGACAATTTTTACAACTAAAAAAAAATTCTAATCGTTCCGTCTATCGCTATCTAGGGGTTTTCAGGGTCACTGATTACGAATCCGGGGTCAGAATTTTAAAATTCAAAATGGTGGACCCAATATGGCGGACAATTTTCACAATTTTAATAAAATTCTAATCGTTCCGTCTTTCTCTATCTAGGGGTTTTCAAGGTCGCTGATTACACAGGCCTGCAAATTGTAGCTTAGTTCTGTTACAGGAAAAGTGGAAGGTGATTCTTATAGCTTTTTTGACGTAGAATACGAATCCAAAATGGCCCATCACGTCAGAATTTCTTGTAAAACTGCTTTAAATGGCCAAAAATGGCTATTTTTGGTCATTTTTTAGAATTTTTTTTGGTTAACCAAAAATTTTTTTCAATTTGCAAAATTGTGTCGTATAGTACCATATATAAGCTTCAAACCCCATATTTTAAAATTTCTTTACAATTTTTTTTGAAATAGTTATATAGATGTGAAATTTTTTCATTTAGGCAAATGTGGGTATAAGATAAATTCAAAATGTCATTTTGATTGCATTCACTAATAGTTTTATAAATTGACCGTTATTTCTTAAACCAACTAGTAAGGGTGAGATATAGCAGTAGTCTTAATTTTTAAAAACAAAAAAAATTGAATTAAATATGTAACTTTTTAACATTTAAAAAGTTGACTAAAATTTTTATTATCCCCTCTACTCTTATATCCAATTTTGTAAAAATTTTTAGATCCTTTCTCCCTATTTCGACCCCACATATATTATGGACGTCCCCTTTATTACTACTTTGTTTTTTTATAATTATACTTATATCAGCCTTCCTAGTTTTAAAAACCTACACTTGCCTAAATAATAAACAATTTTCAAATCTACATAACTTTTTTAAAAAAATTTCTAAAGACATTTTGAAAAATGAGTTTTAAAGCTAAGCCATAGTACTATACGATGCAATTTTGAAAAATGAAAAAAAATTTTTTGACTAACGAAAAAAATTCCGAAAAATGACCAAAAATAGCCGTTTTTGGACTTTTACGGCAGTATTACAAGAAATCCTGACGTGATGGGATATTTTGGAGGTTGGATTCATATTTTACGTCAAAAAAAGCTATAAGAATCAGTTTCCACTTTTTTTGTACCAAAACTAAGCCTAAATTTTCAGGCCTGTGTTACAAATCCGGGGTCAGATTTTCAAAATTCAAAATGGCGGACCCAATATGGCGGACAATTTTTACAATTTAAAAAAATTCTAATCGTTCCGTCTATCGCTATCTAGGGGTTTTTGAGGTCGCTGATTACGAATATAAAGTCCAAAATTCCAAAATGGCGGAAAATGGAACAACAATAAGAAAAAACATTTTGTGAATTAAATTAAAGATAATAAAATTAATCAAAATATATCGTTGGCCATCTGTAGGTTAAAAAATTTTAATAATTAATTAATTATTAAAATGCAACTTAATTGACTTAAATTAAAATTATTCCATTGAACTAAACATTTATTTAATAGTCAATAAATAGTTATTTTAATTAAATATTTTTTTATAGATCTATTATAATAATAGAAATAATAATAATAATAATAATAATGGAAAAATAAATATAATTAGAAATTAAAATAAATTTTTAAAGTTACAATTGATCATGACTGTAATATGTTAAAAAATCAAACTTTTTATTCATATTAACAGATTTCAAAGACGCCGAAAGCACCAATATACCTATTTCTTGTGAAAATCGAAAAATTATATCAAAATTCATACAAAATTTTTAATTATTAATTTATTTTCTTAATAAAGACTACAATAGGAATAAATTATTCAATTAGAATATGTTATTAAAATTGTTTTTTGACGTATAGGATTGGCCATTTAGAATTTTTTAATTTAGACCCATGTTCGTAATCAGCGACCCCGAAAACTCCTAGATAGCGATAGAGGGTCGGATTAATTTTTTTTAATTATCATCCGCCACATTGGATTAGACATTTTCAATTCTTGAATTCCAACCTCGGATTCGTAATCTGCGACCTCAAGAACCCCTAGAGAGATATAGACAGGACGATTAAAAAACTTTTTAAAAATTGCTGTTTGCCATATTGGGTCCGCCATTTTGGATTTTTTCAATTTTTGACTTTATATTCGTAATCATCGACCTCAAAAACCCCTAGATAGCAATAGACGGGACGATTAGAAAACTTTTTCATAATTGTCAGCCGTCATATTAGGTTCGCCATTTTGAATTATGAAATTTTGACCTCGGATTCGTAATCAACGACCTCAAAAACCCCTAGATAGCGATAGACGGGGAGATTAGAAAACTTTTTCAGAATTGTCATCTGCCATATTGGATCCGCCATTTTGAATTTTGTCATTTTGACTCCATGTTTGTAAGCAGCGACCTCTGAACCCTATGATAATACGTTTTGGTAAAATTCTACAAAATTTTTTTAAAAGTCCGCTTTAAAAAAAATATAATTGTCCGCCATATTGGATTCGCCATTTTGAATTTTTGAATTTTGACGTTAAATTCGTAATCAGCGCACCCAGAAACCCTTTGATAGACAATTATTGGAAAATCCGATAAACAAACATTAATTTATAAAACAGAAATTTTTCACTTTGTTTAAACATTTTATATGCAATGTTTATTGTTAAATAAATAATATATATTGTACTAAATAATTCAATTAGCTTCGTTTGTTCATTGAAAGCAATTTGCAACTTGACCGATGTCTTAATATTTATTTAAACAAAAGTTATTAACAAAAATGTTTGGACGAGTATACTCGTCCTCATGCATACGGCAACGGTTTAGTTTGGACGAGTATACTCGGCTTTATGCGAAGGAGGGTTAATACTGTGAAAATGAAAGAATTTGATTTCAGATAAAAATTAAAATTGATACACGGCACGAAAGCTGAGAAAAAATATCAGGATTATAAGAAGGGTGGGACTATATGACAAAAGGGGTCAAAGCCAGGAATTTTCAAAATTAAGATTTTTTATGAAAAAATCTAATAAATTCATGAATACATTTTTGTAAAAGGATTTTCTTTTTAATTGCGTTTTTAAATAAGTTTTTAATAAAAATTATAATAACAAAATAGCCTCAATTTCTACTTGTAATACAAGTTAACAGAAAAACAAAAGAAATGCAAAGTCAATATTATTATCAGTACCTAAGTCAATATGGTTACAAGTGTTCTTATCCTAAATTCGGAGATGTCATTTAGATGCGGGGAAAAGATTCTTAATAAAAATTTGAAAGAAATGAAACTGGATCTGGTTTATCTAAAAAAAAGAAAAATTAGACATGGATGCTAAATTTTTTACCGTCCTGGGCGCAGGAAGAATACAAGAAAATCAATAATGAAAATTAAAATTTTATTAACCAAAATAAATTTTATGTTGCTCGAACGTTCTTTCTGAAAAAGTTTATCAAAATCGTTAAAAAATAAAAATTTTAAAACATTTTTATGAATTTATTTTTACGACATTAAAATAACTACTCAATTTTTATTAAAAATTTTCTGTTTACATATTTAGGTTATTTTATTCTCTACGTAATTGTTTATTTATTGGTTTATACACCTGTCTTCAGCCTTACATACTTGGTTATACAAGTGTTTCTTACAATTTCTTGCATTACAAATTTTTATTATATACAACCAGTATTCAAGGGTAGAAAGAAACAGTCTTTGATTTTTAATTAAAGTTCGCAAAATGAAAAAATCAAATTTGATTTTTATTGTACCGTTAATAAGAAATAATTGTAAATATTATGAATTTTTTATTATTTTTTTAAATGCAAGTTTAAAATGTGAAAGGGTTGTTTTCTTTTATGTTAGATCTTTTATGCAATAGGAAATATGTTTGTTTATAGTGTTGCTAAATAACAAACTGAAAATGGTAAACATCTTACAACCTGTTGGAGATGCTTTAGGAACCATGGTTTAAGGCCGTATATATAAAAAAAAATTAACTAAGGAAACTTCTGCTTCGATTATCCCCTTGTTTCTATTACTTCAACTGACCCTATATTTTAAATAGTTATTTTAATACCAAAAAATCAATTAATTTTAGAGAATTCATTGTCAGATTTGATAATAAAAATTTAGTTAATTGTTTATAAAAAACAACTATTTAATAAGAGATTTTTTTATCAGCAGAAGTTTTCTTTAATCTTTTTCTAATGTTGTACTGAAAAACTTTTTAAATTTATAAATAAATAATTTACCAATCCACAATCAGATTTAAAAAATTGAAAATGTTGGACAAAATATGACGGACAAACCAAAGATGGTTAATAAAATAAAAACTTTAAATGTAAAATAACAAATAAACATTTTTATTAATGTGATATTTTTTAAAAAGTACAACAGACATATACGAGTCAAAAAATATTATAAAATATTGTTGATTGATAAGAAATACAAAAGTATTTAAAAGTATATTAAAATATGTTATTTATTTATCTCCTGTTAAAATTTGATATTTCATAACATTGTTCATTAAATCTAAAATTAATAATCTGTCCCCATTGCACAATCCTTCATTAATACTAAGATTTCGAATCAGCATGGCAATAGAATAAATTTTTAATGCAGTTCACGTGGTGGTAAGCATGATGGTGAAGGTGTAATTAAATATTCTGGTAAAATAACTTCATGATAATTACCATTGTCACAATTTTCAGTAGACTCGATACTTTTATATATTTTTTCTTTGTCCTTATTTAATAAATGTGCTACTCTTTTATTTATTTCATCCAAATGAACATTTTTAGGTGATAGAATTGCACGAAGTGCCATTTCCTGAAATCTGTTAGTTTTTAAATAGTCACCATAAGTATCTTCGGCAATATCTATATCTTTTGGTTGAATAATTTTGTTTGGTAATAAAAAATTGTCACCTTTTTCATTACATTTCCCGTCTCCAATTTTAAGCAAGAAGTCTACAAATTCCTTTTCTTTTGGTAAAGCTCTCATATTATCTAACAATCTAAATTTTTTCTAAAGTTTGCTATATTTTTTTAAAAAATTCAAAATTTCTGATTTTGTACCTTGTTCTTTAATTGGTAAAATTTGTCTGAAATCTCCATCCAGAATTAAAAGTTTACCACCAAATGATTCTGGTGATTTCATTAAATCCCTTAATAATCTGTCCATTATTTCTAAAGCATAATTTGGAACCATTGGTGCTTCATCGCAAATAAAAACATCAATTTCCTTTAGATAGTTTTTTTCTTTTGATTGTACTTTCATATTAGAATGTGAATCACTAAAAAGAGGTACAGGTAAACCCAATACTTTATGAACAGTTTTTCCACCAGGCAGTAAAGTTGCAGCTATTCCAGTAAATGCCACATTACATAATTTTTTCCCTTTACTTAACAATAAATGCCATAATGTTGTATACAAAAAGGTTTTTCCAGAACCTCCAGGACCATCAACGAATAAACATTCACAAGTACTTTTTGAGTAATCATCAACTTTTTTCATAACATAATCAACAATACATTTCTGTTTAACATTTAATTGCTTGTACTTCTCTTCACCCAACGAATTATGATTCATAACAGAAATATCATTATTTATCCCTAAAGGTACTTCTTCATCTTCGATATCAGGCAAGCCTTAAAAATAAGTTAAACTATATCCTTCATTAGACAATAAAGTCTTTATATTCCCATGAGCTGCATCTTCTTCTGCAGAAACATTATTTTTTTTAAGGTCTTCCGACATTTTACTTTTAAGTCGTTTCCACAATTCAGAAGGATGCACTGGGTAACAATGAAGTAAAATTCTTACGAATAACCTGCGAAGTGCATAAGGCATCATCCATATTGCAGCTTCTTCTATTGTTCTTGTCCACTCATAATCATCTTCTATGACCTCTAAAGCTAAGCACGAAGAAGTAAATGTTTCATGAATAACTCAATTTACTGTTCTTAAATTTTCAAATGAAGTAACCCCTTTACATGTTAACAACAGTAATCTCAAATGAAATAATTTTACTTGCGATGGACTAACAGAATAAATTCTTCCGAATACTTTTTCTTTGCGTGATCGTTTTTTCCGTTCTAAACTTCTTTGTATCCACGTATAATGTTCTGGAATTTCAGAATAATAATACTGATTAGCATTTTTATTACGTTTATTTAACTCAAAAAAGTCTAGTAGTTTTGTTTTTCTTCTTTTCTAGTCTTCTCTTCTAGTTGTTTTTCTTAAATCAAAAGAAATTTTGCTTTTACCTTGTTCTGTACGTAAAAGAACATTCTGCTCACCTGGTAAATGTACAGGTAAGAGATTAATACTATGACTTTTTTCCCCTAAAGGTTTACTTAAAATTCTCAAAACATCTTCAACAGGACCAACATACCTATTTTCGTCATAATGATTGATTTCATCGTGATTGACAACAGATTCGCCATTACTATTTGTAATAATAATAGAAGCAGCATCATTTCTTTTAAATATGTATTTATATAAATATTTCATACTTTTAATACTTGACACAACTTCTACATTTATATCACAATTAAATATTTGTAAAAGTTAAGGACAAAAAGGTAGAACAAACCTATTATCAACAATATATCCGTTTGGTCTATCATACGTTTTACCTGTATTTCTCCTACGGTAAAGAACATAATTGTCTGTTTCAAAAGTTGTATCATTTAAAAAATTTTATGAAATTTTTTAGAACATTTCCCATCAACAACACACCAGTCTCCACAAGGACCATGAATATTATTTTGCATTATAATTCGATGAAATTTAGAATTAACGCCTTTATCAGAAATTTCTGCTGAAATATACTAATTACCACTACCTGGTGTTAATATTTTACAATTTATTGTCAAAATAACCAACAAATGAATATGTGGTAATCCTTGCTTTTAAAATTCAATAACATAAACAAAAGATTTTACCTCTCCAAATAACTTATATTCGACAATAGTTTTAATAAAATTTTTTACTTTTAATGAAAAAACTCTTGCTACAATATCAGGTCTATCGGAAGCAGATTAATAGGGAATAAATTTTGGGACCATCCATAAACCACGCAGCCTGATGAGGGGGAGAAGGGTTCAAGTAATTGACTACGAAAAGAGGAAAAAATGGCTCTAATACATGTAATAACGTACTACATGGGGGGAGGAGGGGGTCAAAATTCCCAAAAAATGGGGCTACGTGGTTTATGAACGGTCCCTTTCTGAAATTTCTTTCCAATGTATATTACAAGTCATTGTAATAAATAAATCTAGTCTACCATGACGACCTACAATAGCCATAGAATCTTGATATTGTTGCATCATATTACGAGGTGACCCTATAAATGTGGAAGGCTGTATTAACATTTTCCTAACATGTACGTCACCTTTCGACTCTTCGTTATATAGAAGATTAATTAATCCTTTATATGTTTCACTTCTCAATTGTATTTGATTATTCGCACCAAACATCAATCTATCTTTTTCAATTTTAACATAATTATCAACAACCCACTGTTGAAATAATCTACCTCAATTTAAAAAATTGATTAAATTCATTATATCTTAAAGCTATTTTATATTTTATGTAAGCAGATCTTGAAAATGTATGATTTCTACTTCTTTTTTCGCTATCAGTTCGAATCATATCTATACTATAACATTTATTCCCAAGTGGATAAAATATTGGATACATCCAAAGTTCTACATTCGGATTTAAAATATTTACTACTTCTAATTGTTTTTCTGATTTGTTATAAAGCGTTACATAAGATTCGGGTATTTCACCTTCTGAATTTGTATTAAAAATTGCAGCTACTTCATTACAACTTTGCAAATTATACCTATTTTTATCTAATCCTTTTTTCAATGTAAATAATAATTGTAAATCAGGAATTTCAGCATTATATTTTCTGGCTAATTTAGTTTCCATTTTAACAACCTACGACATCATTAAAAAAGATTTGGTATAGACATTTTTATCTCTCATTATTCTTTGTATACGTTGTAGAATTCGTTTATTTAATATTTCATTATGTTTTAATCTATAACGAACAGATTCTTCTGGATCATATATAAATAATTGTCTAAAATATGGATCTTTATCTTTTTCTGGAAATAGAGCATTATTTATTTGGTAATAAATTTATCCTTGTATTTTATAACAAAATGGTCCTCGTCTTCTTCTACTATTATATTTAACTACATTTGCATTTAATGAAGCAAAAGAAAATGAGTTATTATATGCTCTTATATTTCTTTTAAAATGGCCATACTTTTCGTGATTCCCCTCTAACAACATTCTTATTTCGTATGGATATTCAACTGTGGACAAACTAACACCGCCAAGACCACAACAATCATTAAATGAGTTCTTTTTTGCATTAACTAATTTATCTTTTAACTGCTTTGCATTGCAATGACTACAACAACAAGTTAAGATCCTAAATAATCTTCAATATTAAATTCATTTTGTAAATCAATTTTTTTAATTTTTTTAGAGGGGTATATAATTCATTTGTTAATGTATTTATTTTGTGTTACGACTTTAGCTTGCAACAAATTTTTTTACATTCTTCATTTTTTTATCTATGTTTATCAAAGAAATTAATTAATTTTCCAAATTATTATGATTATTATTACAATTACACTCTTCCACAACATTTTGTGTCTTTTGCAGAAAGAACTGAAGAACTAAATTTATTATTATTACTTTTTGATTACTTTTTGAAAACCTTTTACGATATTTTTTCTGATAATTAGCATTTTTCTCTTTTTTAAGGCTTGTTTCATTATTTTTTTCAATTTAACCCTTTCACGATATTCTTTCTGATATTGGGCCTTACTTTTTTAAGATTCTTAGAGAAAAAATTTAAGTTTATCAAAGTTGTTTAAAATATCATTTTCACTTTTAAATTTTAACTTGTTATTACTATCATTTTGTACAACATTTAAAAAACTATTTTTAACTGCGTTTATAGAAGAATTTTTTTCTTTTCCAATAATAACTGTTCTATCTAGTGACATTATTCTATTATTATCTAACCGTGAATTCATCTTATTTATTTCAATTAAACCATTATTAACCATTTTAGTTGATTGAAGTTTTAATAAAGAAATCGTATCTCTCTTTTGAAAAACGCTACTTTAATTATTTTTATCTGCCTTAGGTAGTAGATTTGTTGCATTTTCAAAATGTTCTTTTTGCTTGGAATAGTTGGTTTGTTTCAAAATGTCATAAGAAGTTTTTAATGTCTTAACTACCAATTCTTCCTTTCTATCAATTAGAAGATAATGCCAATCATATTGAACAAAAAAGGTCTATTCTGAGAAGTCCTTGTAACCGGAAAAGGAATTAAAGCAGTATTCCTATACATAAAACTTAAATGATCTCTTATTTTGTAATAAACGTAATCAAGAGTGTTCGGCATCTCATTAAAGAAAACAGAAGTTGTAAACGTAATTGCAAACATACCACAATCAACACTTCCCGCAGCTTAATCTCAGGAAATACTCTATTTTATCTTCAACCAAAAATCCTCGATAAAGACTACCATAAATATAGAGTCTTATTCTAAATATAGAGTCTTATTCCATAGTAATAAGTACAAATCCAATGTCCACGATCCTGAGCACCACTAATGAGAATTTGAATATGCTTTTTATTTTTATCAATAGGAGTAATGAAATCGAGAATTTGTACATATAAAGTGCTTTGCATATTAAAACCATTATTTGATGTCCTTTTTAACAATTTTTAAAATTCATATATATGATTATCATTTAACATATGGATCCATTAGTAATTATTCTTTTATAGTCTGCATCACTTAAATCGACATTTTATTCTATATTAGCCATGGTTTCTTTAAAGATTACAAATTTACAAAAATATTAAATTCATAAGAAGAAAATAAAAATATTAAATTTATAAGAAAAACATTTATTATTAAATAAGAACTAAATTTAAATATCATTTGCAATTTCCATACACTGAACAATATAAGAAAAACATTTATTATTAAATAAGCACTAACTTTAAATATCTTTTGCAATTTCCATACACTAAACAATTTCCATTTATGTAGTTAATTTTATATTTTCCATTTCTACATAAAGCCCATTTTTCTAAATTATATTTTCCATATTTTAAAATCCATCCCGTTTATTTTTTATTTCATATTGACCAACAAAAAATCCAATTTACACTCTATTTTATCCACTAAAACCATACAAATTTTTAATTGATTATTTCAAAAAAATTAATACTCACTGTTTTAGTCCTAAATATATTATCAACTCATGTTTACATTTTAATATTTTCCACTGATTAAATATATATCGTATAATCGAGGTATATAATATGGACAATACAAACCCTTCATACAATAGGATCTTTGTTATTAAGGAAATCTTTGAGGACTCTCTCTTTAAGGTAATATTTCTTTCAGGGATAATCAATGGATTGCAACATTAAGAAGGTAATCCGATTTAAATCAGCTCTTTTCAGGGCTAATCAATGAATCGTAATCAGCGACCTTAAAAACCTCCGAGTAAGAAGTTTCAGGTAAATCGAATAAATTTTTTAAAATTCGGTCGCTATATTGGATCCGTCATTTTGAATTTTTAAAATCTGACTTCAGATTCATAATAAGCGACCCTAAAAACCTCCGTGTAAGAAGTTTCAGGAAAATCGAATGAATTTTTTAAAATTCTGCCGCCATATTGGGTCCGCCATTTTGAATTTATAAAATATGACTTCAGATTTGTAATCAGCGAC
Source organism: Leptopilina drosophilae (assembly GCA_032873175.1). Lineage (NCBI taxonomy): Eukaryota > Metazoa > Arthropoda > Insecta > Hymenoptera > Figitidae > Leptopilina > Leptopilina drosophilae. The sequence goes on along the minus strand of CM065480.1, from coordinate 23,434,863 downwards.
TATGAAAATCCCCGAGTAAGAAGTTTCAGGTAAATCAAATTAATTTTTTAAAATTTGACTGCCATTTTGGATATATATATATATATATATATATATATATATATATGGGCATATCTATGGAACTTTTAAACTTTATGTATCCGCTTATTATTTTATGTTAAAAATGATAAAAATAATTTTGCAGTACCATAATTTGATAAATTATTGTCCATTTTAAATATACATTGTATTTAATAACATTTTTGATTTGGTAGGGGGCGACAAAAATAAGTTAAAGTGTCGAAATTGACAGTTTCTCGTGTGTGACATTGACGGTTTTTTCAGTTTATATGGTATGACTTTTTTAACGAGTCATTATATATTTTGTGCATCACAGTAGAAGTAGTTAAGAGTACAACGAACCAAAAAATTATTGAGACAATGATGTGCCTCAATTAGGATAAAGATGGGGTATCTGCAAACTTGCGAGACAACTTTTCTTAAATTTCGACAACTTAGTAATTAACTTGAGAAAACTTTTTTAACGAAGATTTTTAACTAACCATGTAGCAGGATTACATTGTCTATACAACAAGAAGTTAACCTCTACACAATTCATAGACAAAATATATTTAAGAAAGAATAAGAGCTGATTCTACCATACACATTGTTTCATGAAGAAAAAAGCATTAAACTCACAAACTTGCTTAAACTTTATTATTTTAAGTTTTCTGGGGTCTAATCTTACTAATCTAAAGTTAGTTTAAAAAATTGCATATGGCAAATCCAAAATGGCAGACGAAATATTTTTAAAATTAAAAATTTTAATTAGAAAATCCAATATGGTGGATTATATGACTTTTAAATAAGTTTAAAATTTTTCAAAAATTAAGTTCAGATCCGTAACACAGGTTAACAAAAATAGGCTTACTTTTTTCTGAGATATCCAAGTGGTTTCTGATATATTTTGGATGCTGAACACTGGGTCCCAAAATTGACCATCATTTTCAGAAGAGTGGGGGTGAGGACACGAAAAAACGTGTTTTTGAGGGTTTTCAATATTTTTTTTCTACTAAACCTGACGTGATAGAAACTTCTACATAGACTTAAATTGAAGCTTGAATCGTGCTCTTCAAGACCCATATTCATAAGACAAAAAAATAAAAATTCTTTTCAAAAAATGGGGTCGAAGGCACCAAACACTTGTATTTTTAGAAATTATTTAATTGACCTTTTGAAATCGCTTGGATTCGCTTGAAAATGGTTATTCGAGGGCTTTTGGGGTCGCCGATTACGAATCCGATATTAGTTTTCAAAATTCCAAGATGGCGGACCCAAAATATCGAATGTCGAAATTAAGAATTGGTCGTATCCGCCATTTTGGATTTATGAAAACTGATATAGGATTGGTAATCAGGGACCCCAAAAGCCCTAGATTTGAAGAAGTGAATTAAAGCATTCTAAAGATAGACATTTATGGTGTTTTCTACTTCATTTTTTGAAAAAAAATTATATTTTTTTGTCTTATGAATGTGGGTCTAGTAGTGCACGTTTTTTGGGGTCTTTACCCCCACTTTTCTCATAATCCTGACGTGATGGTCAATTTTGGGACCCCGGATCGTGTGCAGCATCCAAAAATACATCGGAAACCACTCCGAAGTCTTATAAAAAATAAGCCTTTTTTGTTGACCTGTTTATTCAGCGACCCTAAAAACACCTTCACACCCACTTATATGCCAATTGAAATATTTTTTAAATTTTCATCCCCCATATTGAATCCGATATTTAGAATTTTTGAAATCCGACGTCAAAATCATAATCAGCAACTCCAAAAACCTCTGGATATACAATTCTGTGAAAATCTATAACATTTTTGAATTTTCGTCCGCCATATTAGATCCGCCATTTTGAATTTTTAAAAACTAATATCATATTTGTAATCAGCGACCCCCCATTACATAATACAATAAAATTAGTTTCAAGAATGTGCCTTGAAAAAAGAATTTTTTTTCGATACTTAAAAGTATAAAAGTTCTAGAGATATGCCCATATATATCCAAAATCTGACCCACGCGAAATCGGACAGTATTTGACTTTTGCATCTCAGATTATTTTCAAATTTTTTTTCTTTTAGTGCTCATTGAAATAAGCTACCGGTTTTTGAAAAATCACGTTTATTACGAAAATGTTTTTTTGAAATGGTTATAACTCGGTCGAAAATTGACCAAATTGGACGTTCTATATATGAATATTTTTGTTTTTACACGTGGTTTTAGATAAAAATATCTAAAAAATTATTTTTTAAATTTACGAAAAATTTTTTTAATAAAAAAAAATTTTATGGTTAAGAATGTATGTATCGATCGATTTTTTTCAAAAATGTTTGTAAGAAACAAGAACTAAATTAACAACTTTTAGGCGTTGTCTTTTTGTAGACAAACGATGGGATCTATTTATTTCGAATTTTTAAAATTTTATATCCATATAAGATAGCAAACAATAGGGCTTTTGAGCTAAAATTATTAATAACACAGGTCAACAAAAAAAGTCTTACTTTTTTATGAGATACCATAGTGTCCATTAAAGACGCTGAACACGATCCCGGGTTACAAAATTTACCATCACGTCAGGAGTTTTAGAAAAGTGTGGTAATGACCCAAAAAACGTGTTTTTGAGGATTTTCAAAATTTTTTAATCCTAAACCTGACGCGCCGGAAACTTCTACATAGACTTAAATTGAAGCTTGAATTGTCCACTACAAGACCCATATCCGTAAAACCAAAAAAATTAAATTTTTTTTTAAAATGGTGTTGAAGTTACCAAAAATGTGTTTTTGTCCTACCTGCACGGAAAGTATGTCATTCCGGGCACTTAGAGCGAACGCAAAGTAACTCATTACCACCCAGGGGTAGGTGAAGCGGGCGCAAAATATTTTGCGCCCGCTTCCCCTACCTTCGAGCAGGCAGAAGAGTATTTTGCGCCCACATGTTAATTATTCGATTTTCTTCATTAAAATGTGATATTTTCGTGTTTTTTATGTTGACTATAAAAATGCAAACATTTTCAACTTGTTTTATTTTGTCTAGAAAAATGTGCAATTTTTTTCGATTTTCTTTAAAAAAATTTATAACACATTTGGTTTTGTTCACATTTCGGTTAAAAAATTGGCAATTACTACATTTTCAGAATACATTGTTGTCTTATTTCTATACTAAAACTTGTATCATTACAGACTTCAAAGAGTTAACATTTATATAGAGTTTAATTTTTAACTAATGTGAGAGTTTAATTGTTCGTGCCCTCAATGACATACTTTCCCTGCAGTTTGGACAAAAAATTATGTTAGCATCATGGGCGCAAAGGTGATTACGACTCTGGCGACATTTCGGGACCTCGGGTCACAATTTCGCTATCGTCGCAATCACCTATTTTGCGCCCTTGATACGAAAATAACTGTTTTGGGTTGCTTTAATGGACTTTTAAAATTGTTTTGGATTCGCTTGAAAATTGTCACTCAAGGGTGTTTGAGGTCGCGGATTATAATCTGACGTGCCAGAAACTTATGAAATGTTATAATCTGCTGATTATATTCAGCGACCCTAAAAATCACATTTTTGGTAATTTCAACACCATTTTTTGAAAAAAAAACAGTTTTGAAAAAAACAGTAATCAGACCTACTGAAATTGATAGAAAAGCGGGAAAACTTGATGTTACTTTAAAAAAATATGTCGAAAAAGTAAAAGTCGACAATGAAACAGAAGAAATTAGTAGTGACAGTGATGAAAATGACAATGATGATCAGGAAAATAGTTCACCGCGTATTACAATAAAGAAAAAAAAGACAATATTAGTATTGCAACCGGAGCTAAATGATTTTATTAGAGATCTAGGTTTACCAAAAGATGGTGCAGAATTTGCTGCTTCATTTATGAAGAAAAGAAACTTCTTGCATCCGAATACGAAAGTGTCATTTTATAGAGATAGAGATAAAGAGTTCCGAAAATATTTTAAGAAAGATGAAGAGACATCTTTGGTGTATTGTACTGACATAATAGGTTTGATGGACAATTTAAAAGAAAATGTGTATAGAGATGAAGACTGGAACTTTTTATCCATTCCTCCAAACGTAGTATAAAAGCCGTTTTACTACACAATATAAATGTCTACGCTCCTGTTGGATGTACACAAATCAAAAAAGAATATAAAAATAAAAAATGCTTTTAAAGAAAGGGAATTACCAAAAACACAAAAGGGTTAATTTATGGTGATTTTAAAATTATAACAATATTACTGGGTCAACAATCGGGTTTCACGAGAGAGCCATGTTTCTTGTGTCTATGGAATAGCAGAGATCATGCTAATCATTACAAGAAAAAAAATTGGCCTTCAAGAGATTCGTTTAAACCAGGTTCTCACAACGTCATTCATCAAAGTTTGGTAGACCCCGAAAAAATTATATTTCCATTTCTTCACATTAAGTTTGGTGGGATTAAGCAATACGTGAAAGCGTTAGATAAGGACGGTCCATGCTTTAAGTACATTGCGAAAAAATTTCTAACTGTTTCTGATGCTAAATTAAAACAAGGGGTATTTGATGGACCACAGATTCGAGCATTATTTAGAGACATGAATTTCGTTTCTCAAATGACCGACACTGAAAGGGCAGCTTGGGAAAGTTACAAAGAAGTTTCAACAAATGTTCTAGGAAACAATAAGTGTTCCGAATCTAAACAAATTGTAGCCCAAATGCTTAAAAACTTTCAAAATTAGGATGTTTAATGAGTTTAAAACTACACATCCTCGATTCGCATCTGAATAAGTTTCCCGAAAATTGCTGCCATTACAGCGAAGAACAAGGCGAGCGATTTCATCAAGATATCAAATAAATGGAAGAACGCTATCAGGGAAGATGGGATTAGGTAATGATGACTGACTTTTGATGGATGTTGAAGAAAGAAACGAGTAGAAAAGGAAAAAAACGTAAGCGAAACCCTTTACATCGGTCATTTGAAGAAAAAAGAACTCGGTATAGTAGCAAGACAATGGACTGAAGAGATGTTTCCATAAAACCGCAAGTAATAAATATAAAAAAATGTTAAAATAATAAAGACTGCCATATTGGATCCGCCATTTTGAATTTTTAAAAATGGACATGGAATTCGTCATAAGCGACTCCGGAAACCTCCTGAGAAACGATTTTCAAGCAAATCCGAACAAATTTTTATAATAGTGTCCGCCATATTGGATCCGCCATTTTGGATTTTGGAAACTGGACATAGGGTCCGTAATCAGTAATCACAGAAAGACCTGAATATTAAATTTCATGAGCTTTCAAAATTTTTATTGCGCTGTATATGATATAATTGGTTTATTTGGAAGCTTGGATGCATTTTTGAGGTTATGTTCGATAGATTTAATTTATTATATGAATTTTCAATTGAAAAGCTTATGGAATAGTTTATTAAAAATAAAGGACCTTAAAAACTTACTAATATGCGCTTAGATTCAAGTTTGATCATTTAAAAGTGACGCTGATTACGATTCATTGATTAGACTTGAAAAGGGCTGATTTAATCGAAATTGCAAAAGATATTTAAAGTTAGTACTTTTTTAATAATAAATGTTTTTCTTATATTGTTTACTGTATGGAAATTGCAAAAGATATTTAAATTTAGTTCTTATTTAATAATAAATGTTTTTCTTATAAGTTTAATATTTTTATTTTCTTCTTATGAATTTAATATTTTTATAAATTTGTTACCTTTAAAGAAACCGTGGATAATATAGAATTAAATGTTGATTTAAGTGATGCAGATTATAAAAGAATAGTTGAAGGGTGGCATGACAAAAGGGGTCAAGCAACAATTTCATGATTTTACAGGAAACAAAAATAAAACATTTAAAAATTTTTCTGGTCATTTAAGAAAAATCTAAAAAAAACCGTTTCGAGATATTATTTCGCTTTACCAGTGGAAATACAATTTATGGAGATAAACGTACAGATTAAAAAAAAAGATTAAAAAAATATACAGTTTAAAGAAAAACTGAAAAATTAGTTTGTTAATTTTGAATTGATGAATTAAACGCAAAACAGTTTGATTCAAAAAAGTTGTTCTTTTTCAAGAAAAATATAAATTAAATACTTATTTTTAAAAGTAAACAGTAACGAAATTTTCAAATGCAATCTACAATCAGGAATATTTAAAAATTAACTAAAGAATAATATTTAGGTTGTTGAAAATTAAATGATGGATAAAACTATTTCTAAATAGACATAAAATCTTCTAGCAAAATTTAATATTATATTTAATAATATTAAAAATAAGGAATAGTTTTAACCATATTAACCTATTCAAAATAGTATTCATTTCTTTTGTTTTTAAACTGAATTGCATTGTAAGTAGAAATTTAGGCTATTTTTTTAGTCTTATTTTCATTAAAAACGAATTTAAAAAGACAATTTACAAGAAAATCCTTTTACAGAAATGTGTAAAAGAATTTACTTGATTTGTTTATAAAAAAATCTCAATTTCGAAAAATTGTGGCTTGACCCCTTTTGTCATGCCACCCTTCAGTTACTAATAGATGTATGTTAAATGATAATCATACATATGAATTTCAAAAATTGTTAAAAAGGACATCAAATAATGGTTTTAATATGCAAAGCACTTTATATGTACAAATTCTCGATTTCATTACTCCTATTGATAAAAATAAAAAGCATATTCAAATTCTCATTAGTGGTGCTGAGGATCGTGGACATTGGATTTGTACTTATTACTATGGAATAAGACTCTATATTTAGAATAAGACTCTATATTTATGGTAGTCTTTATCGAGGATTTTTGGTTGAAGATAAAATAGAGTATTTCCTGAGATTAAGCTGCGGGAAGTGTTGATTGTGGTATGTTTGCAATTACGTTTACAACTTCTGTTTTCTTTAATGAGATGCCGAACACTCTTGATTACGTTTATTACAAAATAAGAGATCATTTAAGTTTTATGTATAGGAATACTGCTTTAATTCCTTTTCCGGTTACAAGGACTTCTCAGAATAGACCTTTTTTGTTCAATATGATTGGCATTATCTTCTAATTGATAGAAAGGAAGAATTGGTAGTTAAGACATTAAAAACTTCTTATGACATTTTGAAACAAACCAACTATTCCAAGCAAAAAGAACATTTTGAAAATGCAACAAATCTACTACCTAAGGCAGATAAAAATAATTAAAGTAGCGTTTTTCAAAAGAGAGATACGATTTCTTTATTAAAACTTCAATCAACTAAAATGGTTAATAATGGTTTAATTGAAATAAATAAGATGAATTCACGGTTAGATAATAATAGAATAATGTCACTAGATAGAACAGTTATTATTGGAAAAGAAAAAAATTCTTCTATAAACGCAGTTAAAAATAGTTTTTTAAATGTTGTACAAAATGATAGTAATAACAAGTTAAAATTTAAAAGTGAAAATGATATTTTAAACAACTTTGATAAACTAAATTTTTCCTCTAAGAATCTTAAAAAAGTAAGGCCCAATATCAGAAAGAATATTGTGAAAAGGTAAAAAAATAATAAAACAAGCCTTAAAAAAGAGAAAAATGCTAATTATGAGAAAGAATATCGTAAAAGGTTTTTTAAATAGTAATAATAATAAATCAAGTTCAGTTCTTTCTACAAAAGACATGAATGTTGTGGAAGAGAGTATTTATAATAATAATAATTTGGAAAATTTATTAAATTCTTTGATAAACATCGATAAAAAATGAAGAAGGTAAAGAAATTTGTTGCAAGCTAAAGTCGTAACACAAAATAAATACATTAAAAAATCAATTATATACCCCTCTAAAAAAATTAAAAAAATTGATTCACAAAATGATTTTAATATTGAAGATTGTTTAGGTTCTATGACTTATTGTTGCAGTCATTACAATGCAAAGCATTTTAAAGATAAATTAGTTAATGCAAAAAAGAACTCATTTAATGATTGTTGTGGTCTTGGCGGTGTTAGTTTGTCCACAGTTGAATATCCATACGAAATAAGAATGTTGTTAGAGGGGAATCACGAAAAGTCTGTCCATTTAAAAAAAAAATAAAAGCATATAATAACTCATTTTCTTTTGCTTCATTAAATGCGATTGTTGTTAAATATAATAGTAGAAGAAGACGAGGACCATTTTGTTATAAAATACAAGGACAAATTTATTACTAAATAAATAATGCTCTATTTCCAGAAAAAGATGAAGATCCATATTTTGGACAATTATTTATATATGATCCAGATGAATCTGTTCGTTATAGATTAGAACATAATAAAATATATGATAAACAATTTCTACAATGTATAGAAAGAATAATGAGAGATAAAAATGTTTATACCAAAACTTTTTTGATGATGCCTGAGGTTGTAAAAATGGAAACTGAATTAGCCAGAAAAAATAATGCTGAAATTCGTGATTTACAATTATTATTTACATTGAAAAAAGGTTTAGATAAAAATAGGTATAATTTACAAAAATGTCATGAAGTAGCTGCAATTTTTAATACAAATTCAGAAGGTGAAATACCCGAATCTTATGTAACGGTTTATAACAAATCAGAAAAACAATTAGAAGTAGTAAATATTTTAAATCCGAATGTAGAACTTTGGATTTATCCAATATTTTATCCACTTGGGAATAAATGTTATAGTATAGATATGATTCGAACTGATAGCGAAAAAAGAAGTAGAAATCATACATTTTCAAGATCTGCTTACATAAAATATAAAATAGCTTTAAGATATAATGAATTTAATCAATTTTTAAACGGAGGTAGATTATTTCAACAGTGGGTTGTTGATAATTATGTTAAAATTGAAAAAGATAGATTGATGTTTGGTGCGAATAATCAAATACAATTGAGAAGTGAAACATATAAAGGATTAATTAATCTTCTATATAACGAAGAGTCGAAAGGTGACGTACATGTTAGGAAAATGTTAATACAGCCTTCCACATTTATAGGGTCACCTCGTAATATGATGCAACAATATCAAGATTCTATGGCTATTGTAGGACGTCATGGTAGACTAGATTTATTTATTACAATGACTTGTAATATACATTGGAAAGAAATTTCAGAAAGGGACCGTTCATAAACCACGTAGCCCCATTTTTTGGGAATTTTGACCCCCTCCTCCCCCCATGTAGTACGCTATTACATGTATTAGAGCCATTTTTTCCACTTTTCGTAGTCAATTACTTGAACCCTCCTCCCCCTCATCAGGCTGCGTGGTTTATGGATGGTCCCAAAATTTATTCCCTTTTAATCTGCTTCCGATAGACCTGATATTGTAGCAAGAGTTTTTTCATTAAAAGTGAAAAATTTAATTAAAACTATTGTCGAAGATAAGTTATTTGGAGAGGTAAAATCTTTTGTTTATGTTATTGAATTTTAAAAACGAGGATTACCATAAATTCATTTGTTGGTTATTTTGTCCAAAAATTGTAAAATATTAACACCAGGTAGTGTTAATCAGTATATTTCAGCAGAAATTCCTGATAAAGGCGTTAATTCTGAATTACATCGAATTATAATGCAAAATAATATTCATCAAAATTACTAGACTTTTTTAAGTTAAATCAACGTGATAAAAATGCTAATCAGTATTATTATTTTGAAATTCCAGAACATTATACGTGGATACAAATTAGTTTAGAATGGAAAAAAACGATTACACAAAGAAAAAGTATTTGGAAGAATTTATTCTGTTAGTCCATCGCAAGTAGAACTATTTCATTTGAGATTACTGTTGGTAACATGTAAAGGGCTACTTCATTTAAAAATTTAAGAACAGTAAATGGATTATGAAGGATATAGTTTAACTTATTTTCAAGGCTTGCTTGATATCGAAGATGAAGAAGTACCTTTAGGAATAAATAATGATATTTCTGTTATGAATCATAATTCTTTGGGTCTAAAGAAGTACAAGCAATTAAATGTTAAACAGATATGTATTGTTGATTATGTTATGAAAGAAGATGATGATTTTTTAAAAAGTACTTGTGAATGTTTATACGTTGATGGTCATGGAGGTTCTGGAAAAACCTTTCTGTATACAACATTATGGCATTTATTGTTAAGTAAAGGGAAAAAAGTAGGTAATATGGCATTTACTGGAATAAATGCAGCTTTACTGCCTATGGGAAAAACTGTTTATAAAGTATTGGGTTTACCTGTACCTTTTTTTAGTGATTTACATTCTAATATGAAAGTACAATCAAAAGAAAAAAACTATCTAAAGGAAATTGATGTTTTTATTTGGGATGAAGCACCAATGGTTCCAAATTATGCTTTAGAAATAATGGACAGATTATTAAGGGATTTAATGAAATCACCAGAATCATTTGGTGGTAAACTTTTAATTCTGGATGGAGATTTCAGACAAATTTTACCAATTAAAGAACAAGGTACAAAATCAGAAATTTTGAATTTTTTAAAAAAATATAGCAAACTTTAGAAAAAATTTAGATTGTTAGATAATATGAGAGCTTTACCAAAAGAAAAGGAATTTGTAGACTTCTTGCTTAAAATTGGAGACGGGAAATGTAATGAAAAAGGTGATAATTTTTTATTACCAAACAAAATTATTCAACCAAAGGATATAGATATTGCCGAAGATACTTGTGGTGACTATATAAAAAATAACAGATTTCAGGAAATGGCACTTTGTGCAATTCTATCACCTAGAAATGTTGATGTTGATAAAATAAATAAAAGAGTAGTACATTTATTTAATAAGGATAAAGAAAAAATATATAAAAGTATCGATTCTACTGAAAATTGTGACAATGGTAATTATCATGAAGTTATATTACCAGAATATTTAAATACACCTTTACCATCATGCTTACCACCACGTGAACTGCATTTAAGAATTTATTCTATTGTCATGCTTATTCGAAATCTTAGTATTAATGAAGGATAGTGCAATGGGGCCACATTATTAGTTTTAGATTTAATAAACAATGTTATGAAATGTCACATTTTAACAGGAGATAAATGTGAAAATATCATATTTTTCATCGCATTACTTTATATTGCGAAAATGTCTACCCTTTTACTTCTAGAAGAAGGCAATTTTCTGTAAGTTGGCGTTTGCTATGACTATAAATAAATCTCAAGGGCAACAATTTAATAAAATTGCTATTGACTTGAGAAGAGATGTATTTAATCACGGTCAATTGTACGTCCCATTTTCAAGAGTACGTTATTTTGATTCAGTGAAAGTATATTTAGGATATAATAGAGTTAACTGTATTAAAAATATTGTCTTTACAGAAATTTTAGATGATAATGATGAAATTAATTACGATGTTAGTGGGAAGTGAAGTAATAATAATTTTTAATATACTTTTAAATACTTTTATATTTCTTACAAATCAACAATATTTTTTATAATATTTTTTGACTTGTATATGTCCATTGTACTTTTTAAAAATTATCACATAAATAAAAATGTTTATTTGTTATTTTACATTTAAATTTTTTATTTTATTAACCATCTTTGGTTTGTCTGACATATTTTGTCCAACATTTTCAATTTTTAAAATCTGATTGTGGATTTGTAAATTATTTATTTATAAATTTAAAAAGTTTTTTAGTACAACATTAGAAAAAGGTTTAAGAAAACTTCTACTGATAAAAAAATATCTTATTAAATAGTTGCTTTTTATAAACAATTAACATAATTTTTATTATCAAATCTGAGAATGAATTTTCTAAAATAAAGTGATTTTTAGGTATTAAAATAACTGTTTAAAATATAGGGTCAGTTAAAGTAAATAAAAACAAGGGGATAACCGAAGCAGAAGTTGTCTTAGTTAAATTTTTTTATTATATACGGCCCTAAACTATGATTCCTAAATCACCTCTAACAGGTTTTAAGAAGTTTACCATTTTCAGTTTGTTACTTAACAACAGTATAAAGAAACATTTTCTACTGCATAGAAGATTAAAAATGAAAGAAGACAACCCCTTAACCCTATTAAAAATTCCGTCATAGTATACTATGTCGTTTCCTACATATTAAACTAAATATTTTTTAGTGTCGAAAACAGCGTTAAACTCGACATCGTAAACTACATCGGAAACTATTTCGGAAACAGAATCGGAAATTGAATAGTGAAGTATGTCGTATACGTCATCATTTACTATATCGGTTCCGATATTGTTTTCCACTATAAGAAAAAGTAATATATAATTTATATAATTATTTATTTAATAAAATATATTAAAATTTACTAAATTTTTTGTTATTATAATTATTTTAAGTATAAAATATGAATAGATATTTTTTAATATAATTTAAAAAAAATTCTAACAAACTAGAAAATAAATATTTCACGAATATAGTTATTCACAATAATTGTCTTTAATTTAAAATATTCTTTTAAATATTGGTATTTATTATTATATAAATAAAAAATAACTAAAATTTATGTTTATTATATTATTTCATTGGAATTATATAAACTTAAACTTTAATACAGTATAATTTTTTATTTTTTATTTTAATAAATTTTAATTTTAATTGTTTTTAATTTTCATAAATTTTAATTTTGATTGTTTTTATTTTAATAAATTTTAATTGTAATTGTTTTTAAATTTAATAAATTTTAATTGTTTTCAACTTTAAAAAATTTTAATTGTTTTAAATTTTAATTATTCAAATTCTAATTTTCTTCGTACGACGTATAACTTTTCTCTTATATAGGATGAAATCTTTTTCATTCGTGCCTCTCTTTGTCTTCCGGTAACTCCTGCTTGTGTGATTTTATTGTAGACGCAGTCTGCAATGAAGATAATTATGTTATTTATAATCTTTAAAAAAAGTTTAAAATTAAAGAATAAAAAATTGTCATTTTTCTTTAAAAAAATTATTAAAAATATAGATAATCGATATTGAATTAAAACAATAAAAGTTCCAGAGGCTACTAAGATACTTATTTGTATTTAATAAAAATTGTATGCTGCACAAATACAATTTTTATTCAAAACAAGTAAGATTCATTTGAATAAATAAAAAGTTTACTATGCTCTGAGTTATTTACATTCTTTAGATATAAATATAAATGAAAAAAATCACTTTGCTAATAGAAATTTAGAGATTCACATTAAACAGAGTTGTACAAAATTATCTTGCTTTTTAAAATTTCATATTTCTCAGGGGTTAAAGGTGTTCTACGTTCCTCTCCCTCGAAAAGATTTCCATTTGCCCTCTGAGCGTCCAAGCAGCGACGCTGAAGATCCTCAGTTCCCCATATGATGGTTGCCAAATCTTTAGTAAAGCGGGAATCTTTCCATGTCTTCATCGTTTCCCACGTGTCAATATGAATTTTAATATTTTCAGCCAAATGGACCTGTAAATGATTATTTCACCATTATATCATAACATAGTTTTAAACAAAACAAAAGATATTTTAGAAAGAGAAGCATATGCAAAAATAATACACTGCAAAAACAAGTGTCACATTTTGAGACGTTTTGTCCCCATATTTGAAACACAAAATGAGACACGAGATGAAATTAAATGTCTCAATATAAAACAGATTTTGTATCTCAATGGTTTGAACACTTAAAGCAACTTATTTTAAGACACGAGTGAGATACCAGCTTTGCAGTGTATTTTAACAAATTAAAAAAACACTTATAAAACGATTTACCCACCCAATCATCCGGTTTGTCAATGCGTCGTGCCACATAGTAAAGAGCGCGTCCAGGTTAATGTTCAGGAGGTGGAGATTCTCGAGGTTGAGGTCTAGGAGCTTCAATACGGGGAGGAAGTGCAGGACCTTCAAGACGAACACCAGGTGCAGGATCAACAGCAGGTCTGGAGGGAGCAGAAGGTCTTGCTGGAGCAGTATGTCCAGAGCAACTAGTAGGATGAAAATGTGCAGAATTTTCATGAACATTAGAGGATTCATGAGGAACTTCAAACTCAAATTCCCTAGAAGTCTCAGGACGAATATGAGGATCATCAAAATGTGTGGAATTTTCACAACTTTCAGGAGATGCTGGAACATTTTGGAGTGATTCAGAACTTGGTCCAGAGTGAAGAGAAGGTTCTCGACGTGACTCAGACCTTGGAGGAGAGTCAGAATGTACAGAAAATTCGTTACTTCCTAAAATATATAATTTATTAATAAAATATTCATTTTTGTTTTCAAATAATCATATAATTATTTTACAAATTAAAACATATTGAATGCATTTGAAAATAATTATTTTTAATTATCCTCACTAGAACGATTAGCATCCAAATTTTCCTCTAGACTCATCAGAACTGTGTCGCTATTTTCGTCAAGCTCAGCAGGATTGGTCTCTATAGTTATTTTCTCCCTGTCATCAATAAGTTTTGCATACTTTGATAAAATGCTCATTCCTTGTTGATTTCGTGCATTTTCTTTTTCTTTATGATTAACTTTCCTTTTACGATCCTAAAAAATTGGAGAAAGTGTAAAATTTTATTCTTTGTGGACAAAAATATATTTTCTTTCTTTGACATAGAAACTTACGTTTCCTAATTGTTTATTCTTTTTCTGAAGGTCTTTTGGACTAGCTGCAAAAAAAGAATTTTATTACTACAAGCATAAGTTTATAAATTTTCCTAAAATTAGACAATTTTGAATTTAAGGAAAATATTTATTTTTATGAAATTAATTAATGATCCGTTTAAAAATAATTGAATGCTTTAAGAATACTCAATTACATACTTATTTATTTTATTTCAGAATTGTTGTTCCTAAGGCTAAAGAGCCTACCAAGGAACATTTGCTTGTTACATTTTATCTTAATAAACTAGAAATATATAGAAAAAAAATTATCCTAATACTAATTATCCAATAATATACACATACACATAAATTTATATATGTATATATATATATATGTATATATATATATATATATATATATATATATATATATATATATATATATATATATATATATATATATATATATATATATATATATATATATATATATATATATATATATACATGTATAAAAAAGAAAAAAATACAAATGAAGTAACCATTCAATAATACAAACATCCTATATAAATTGCTCTTCGAAAATCCATACACCAAACACCAGCAAATACCTCACCAATATGTAATATCGAATAATTGACTGATTTCCCCAAAAAGAAATCTAAAGTAAAGCTTTTTAAATAATTGCTGATTAGATACATCTCTTATTGAAATTGGAAGTTTATTCCATAATCTAGCTCCACGTATTATAAATGACTTCTGCAATTTGCACGTACGATGTTGAGGTATTGTTAAAACATTATTTTTCTCCCTGAGCCTACTTTTAGCTAACAAAGCCGTTTTTTTTAAAATTCGAAAAATTCAAAAAGGTAATCAGGAACCTTATTATGAAATAATGAAAAAAGCAAGTTTCCCATAAAATATTGTCTTCTACATGCCACATTCAAAAATCCAGATTTAATTCTATATTGTGTTATATGCTCTGTCTTCGGTATGTCATAAATAAATCGTATACATGCATTTAGCGCTCTTTCCAACTTCGAATTCAAATCCTCAGTAATATCATCGTAAACTATACAACAATAATCAAAGAAGGGAAGAATAAGAGATTTAACAAGTAGTATTCGCGTATATGTAGGAAGAGAGCTTTTGTTTCTATTCAATTGTGTTAATACCGTAAAGGTCATACGAGAAATATGACATACATGCTGTCTCCAAGACAAATTTCGATCAATGATCAACCCTAGATCTCTCACTGTCTCACTAAAAACGAACGGCGTTCCATCTACTAAAATCGGGGGAAGTGTACCCAACACGTTCATGGTGGGACCACCATTAGAAATAATTACCATGGCCTGTGTTTTCTTTGCATTTAGGGTGAGACCATTGTCACTCCCCCATTTAACAACATAATCAATATCAGTTTGTAACATCTTACATAATTCAGGGAGAGACGACAATGGTCCAGACAGATATACCTTAAAGTCATCTGCATACTTATGATACTTACAGTACTTAAGTTGCTTTCCAAGGTCATTGAGAAACATATTAAAAAGCAAGGAGGAAAGAGAAGCTCCCTGTGGTACTCCACATCTAAGCATGTCCCATTCAGAGAGACCTCCTCCTCCATCAACCACTCTTTGAAATCTACCAGTCAAATAAGACCCAAACCAACTGCGGACCGACTTAGAACAATTAAATGACGCAAGTTTATTAATTAACAATTGATGATCTACAGAAGGGAATGCTTTAGAAAAATCAAAAAATACAACGATAGTGACAAGTTTAAGATTCATAGCTATTTTTATATCCATTGTAAATTTTAATTCAGCCGTACATGTGCTTTGTTTAGTTCGGAAACCAGACTGCAACTTCTCAAACATGTTATTAACGGTAAGATAGGAGGTAATCTGTTCACAAACTATTTTCTCTAAAGGTTTGGATAAAGCACAAATGGTTGATATCGGTCTGTAGTCAGTAATGGACTTAGGATTCTGTACTTTTGGAATGGGTCGAATTAAGCTCCTCTTCCATAAATCCGGGAATATTCCAGTCTGCAGAGAGTAGTTATATATATGCAAAAGGATAGGGAAAATGATAGGAAGTGATAAAACGATCATTTTGATAAATACATCATCGGGTCCTACTGCATTTGATCGAATCGTATTTATAGTTCTAAGTAAGGTTTCCGGTGAAATGTCCTGAAAAAAGAAGTTATTATCATCGAACAAATCAGAAACATCCGTAATAGACGTAGTATTACTACTTGTCACTGGAGGGGAAATATTGCCAAAGACCGTTAAAAATTCCTCTGCACGAAAAATACCATCCAATTTGTTCTTTTTAGTAGGTATAAGATTTAGTTTCCTTAAAGTTTGCCAAATGTCCTCGCCCCTTTTTCTATTTATAATTAAATTAAAATTGTATTTATTGTGCGCGTCTCTAATTTTCGTCTTAACTAAATTTCTAAGTTTCCTAAACCTGACACCATCGCAGAAAATCTTCGTTCTTCTAAAAATTCCGCGTAGTCTATTTCTTTCTTTAATATGACTCCTGATTTCGCTACTCATTCAAGGTGCAAATCTTCTTTTGTAATTAATCTTATGGAGTGGGGCGAAAATATCAAAGGAAGATCTCAAATAATGAAGAAGCATACTAACTTTAACATTCACATTTGGCTCTAAATAAATGTCTGTCCAATTATACGATGATAGATGATTAAGAAAAGCTGTGCTGGGAATATTACTTAAATTTCTTATTAAGCGTACTTGCGAATTAGTATAAGAATAATCCACTCCGAACTCAAACCTTATATCAATTAAATCATGGTTAGATAGAAATGCTACGGGACATTGATAATACTCAGTTACTTTATCCAACTCACTAACAAATATTATATCTATTCTGGTACTAGAGTTGTTTACATGATGCGTAGAGTTATGAGGAACAATACTCAGACCTGCAGAATAACACATAGATGTCAAGTAATCAGTAATAGATGAACGTTGATTTAAATTGCAGTTGAAGTCTCCCATGACTACAGTATTATTGTAGTTATGAATAAGCGAAAAAATTTGATTCTCAAAGTCATTACCAAATGAGACGTTTGGAGGCCTATATACTACCCCAACTAGCGCATTATCACATTGTGATTCCACCTTAATAAACAAATATTCAACTGTTGGATACGGCCCCTCAGAACTCTTTGATACCAATGAACACCGAATGCTCTCACGTACATACAGACAAACTCCACCGCCCCTACATCTCTCTCTATCATTCCTGAAAACCATAAAATTGTCAAGTGTAATTAGAGCAGAAGAGAATCCAGGGTTCAGCCAAGTCTCGGAAACAGCAATAATGTCATAAGAGCAATTATTAAAATAATTTTTAAATTCGATAAAATGAGCCAATAGAGACTGAGCATTAACGTGACAAATATAAAGTGAATCAATCATGATCTTATTTTTCTAATTAACTCTATGTGCAAGTCGAATAAGAATAATGAATGTAGGCCCAGAGCAGAGAAACAATCAACACATTTGACAATATAGTTTTGCAAGAGATGTGCCATAATAAAATTGATATATAGTTTAATAACAAGAAGTATAAAAATAAAATCGGTAATATTAGGGATAGAAATTTCTAGTGAAAAATATATAATTATTGTACAACATAATTCATACAACAATATAGGTAATACAATTGTATTATTCGTCATTGGAATCGATACACAACCAAACATTTTTCGACATAGATTATTGATGATGTATATAATTGAATTGAATGAGAAATAGTAAATAATTATTTTGAAAGAGCAAATATGCATTAGGAATAAGTGTAAGTCAGTTGTATAGTTATTTTCACAAAAAAAATAAAGATATATAAACTATAATATTAATTCAATTATCACTCTGAGATGAATTTTTAAGTGATTAAACCAAAATAAACGACATAATGTAAAAAATTAAATGGGTGATTCTCCTGAAAAGGACCCTTTTTTGGTTGAATTTCCAAAAAATCAAATTATTCTTTTTTTGTTACTTTTTTTCATAAATAAGTTTAGAAAATGTTTAAAGATAAAAATATAAGTTGCGCAAAATTAATTTTCAGAAATAAGACCTCCAGGAACATTTTATTATTATGTGTTCTAGAGGTTAAGTATAATTAATTATAACATTTAATTTAATTATTTTGTAAAAAAAACTCGGTAGGAATATTTTTTTTTGAAATAATAAATTATTATGTTTTAATTTATTGCACTTTTTGCTGGTATATTTTATTTTTATTAAATTAATAATTTAATTTAAGGGTTAAATATTTCAAAACAATGATTAAAAAATTAAAAACAAAAGAAAACGCCTATCAAATATAAAAAAAGGCTTCGGAGATGAATTGATAATGTAATGAAAAAATTCTCGTTTTTTTCTAATTTTAAAAATATTACAATTTTTTAAACAATATTTTTAGTTTTAATCATCAAATATTTTCACATAGATTACATATTATGTTTAAAACGTTAAAAAATATGATGTTATTGTATAGAAAACGAGGCTTCGGAGATGAATTTAATTTTTACTCTCATTGATAATACTATTTTAATTAATAATTTCAATAACTTTTTTTATCTTATTTTAAGTAAATGTAAGTAAAAAATAATCGTTATATTCTGAACTTTAATTTGATATATATCATAAATATGTTGAAATTATTTAATTACCTTAAAATATAATTATAAAATATACATTCTGTTTAACCAAAATTCGATAACAAAATTAAATATGTTTTTTAAATAGGAAGAACTTTAAATATAAGCAATAGAAGAATATATAAAGATAGATAAATCTTCGTAGATTATAAATAAATTTTTCAAAAAATTTAAACTTGATAAAATATTAATGAAAAATTAATTTAAATAATGAACCTCATGTTGGAGACACGTGAAGTGGTCTCTTTCAGGAGAATCACCCAAATATAAATTACAGTGCAAGTGTAAAAACGAATCTTGATGTAAAAAAATATATATGAAATAAAACAAAAACAATCATTTGAAAAAAGAAAAAATATTATGAAATACGAAGTGATACAAACATGCAAATCAGATCACTGCGAAAAAACAGATTAATGTTGAATCTTCTTCAAAGCATCCATGTTATGTAGGTGGATTCGAGGAGTCCCGTTGTCTTTCCTTCAGAAAATCCTTCCCTCAGCTATCCAAAGAAATTTAATATTTCCACTCCTTTTAACAGTCAGGGCTGCTGAGTAAATTTTTCGATTCACCGAAGTCAAAGTTTCCCTTATATATATCAGTGAATTATTTCCTGCCGCAAGACCCAGGTTGGACAATGTAACACTTTTCGATTGTTTCCTTTTGATGATAATTTCATCTCATAGTCTTTGATTGGTTAATTTAACCGCTACTATGGGAGGCAACTGTGAGATAGTAGCATCTGGCAATCTTCTTATTCTGTATATATTTACCAAATCGCGATTATGAAATTCTACTCTAAGAAAATTTAGAATTAATTCAAAAATAGCTTTTAGGTTTTCCTCCTGAGAGAAAGGTAAACCATGTATCTCAAGACAAGTTGAAAGCATATCTTGTTGATTGCGATTCACCGTTTCATCAAGAAAAACAATTTTTGCATTCAACTCTGCAACCTCTTTCTTAGCATATGCAATATCTTCCTCGTGCTTTGCAGAATCAAATTTTAACTGCTCAATACTCTCTGCATTCGCAGTGATATTATCCTTCATGTCCTGAATCGAGTCGTTTAGTGAGTTATTGAAACTGCATTGTTTTTTTTCAAAATCCTTAAATAATTGAGTCAATAGTTTAGCTGATTTAGAAATTGCCACTTCTTGCCCCTGTATAATGGCAGCCTGTATCGCTTTGGTGACAGGCTCTGACACAATAGCATCTGAAGTAGATTTTAAATGTAAGTCTCCTTCACTGATGGTATTATTATCTGAAGAGAGTTGATTAAGGGATTTAGAGATGTCACTGGTATCAGTTTTCGACTTACATTTATTGCAAATAAAAACATTTGTCCCTTTTTTGATACCTTCAAACACTTTTTTTGGTAAATTGACATTAATACAATTCAAATGCGCTAATCCCTTGCACTTATCACTTATCAAATATTTTGAAATATTTATATTTCAAATGTGTTTCTGACTTTTTCGAAAATCTTTTTTTACTTATTTACTTTTAATTTTTTCATAATTTTTTTACTTATATTATTTATTTAGATCACTGAAGTAAGCGTCGAGACTATACGCCGAGAAGAATTTTTTTTACGAAACAGAAAATAATTCAACAATTTTTTTATAATGTTTTAGGCTAAAAACTTGTATGAAATTTTTTTTCAATCGCTGGATGAATAAAATAGGTAAAATAGTAGTTATCGACGATAATTTCAGAGATCTTATAATATTTTCATTTGTTATATTTATAACTGTATTTTTTATGAAAAGAATTTTATTTACGTGAATATGCTTTAAAAAACGATAATTGTTTATATTAATTTTCAATAAATTTACTTACTTCCTAACAGGAAAATTTGAGCATTCAAAAGCATGTCGTTTGAATTTTTAGTTCCTTTTAACCAAACTTTGTATTTTTTGTTCTTATCGAAGTCTTCCGCATTCACAGGAGAAAAATTTGTGATGGATGTTATAGGAACCGTTTTATGCAAACATTTGCTGAATAAAATATACGCGTGTGAAATCATTTTTTATTTTTTTATTTACGATGTTTATAAGAAAACTAACCGCAAACTGAAAAAACAAAAAATATATACCGACGTGTTTTAACTTTATACAACCATAAATAGAGTGAAGTTTTCTTTTAATCGTGAGAAGTTGAATGTGAAAAAAAACATTTCGCAAGGAAATATATTAATATTATTGTGCATTGATTATTCTCCATCGAAATGAATAAACGAAAAAAATATAAAACCTATCTAGAACCTGGTTCTGAAGAAACTATTCCAGTAACATCATCTTTTAGACATAAAAAGTTGCGGTTAGAAAAAGTAAGTTAATGTTAAAAAGAAAATGTATTAGCGTGTTAAAATCAATTATAAAAAAAATTTATTTTAAAGGGGATCGATTGTCAATGCGATGATTCGTCTAGAAGAGAAGATTTAATGGAAATAGAAAAAGAGCCTGAAATAACAGAAACGGTGATGAATGACTCATTTACTGAAATATTAATGTACAATTTAGAAATTGATTGAAATTTTGCGAGAAACAACGATTATCAGGAATACGTACGTTAAAATAAAATACATTTTTCATTTTCCAAGGAATACAGTTTTTAATGAATTTTCTAAAATATGTATTTCTAAATTTTAGTTTAATTAATTTTAACAATAATTATTATTATCTTCTTTACTAATAATACATAGCACTGTGGGAAATTTGACCCTATTTTCTGGCCAAAACCTTAAAATATATTAAAAAACAACCAAAAGGTGTTGTGTAAGTGTTTTTGAGGTCGCTGATTACGAATTTGAAGTTAGAATTGAAAAATTCGAAATGGTAGATGAAAAATGACCGATCTAAGTCACAAAAATTGTTGAATTCTCTTGAAACTTAATGTCTGTAGGTTCTTGATGTCCCTGATTTCTAATTTAAAGTCAATATTTATAAATTCAAAATGGAGGAACCAAAATGTCAAACCTAACCTTTAAAATACCATTTGTTTTGCTTGTAATTTAGTAGGTGGCGTGTTCTGGAGTCTCTAAACACAATTTTAACGTAAGATTATATATATTTATTATAATTTATTAGATATAATATATTAACAAACATAATACATTATACAAAATTACTCAACATTATTTTAAAGTTACATGATTTAACATAAATGATAGATTTATTTAAATTTTAGATGTCAAATTCATTATCTAGCTCTAAATTATTTAACAAATTCTGATATTCTACATTTAAATTAATAGAACTCCCACGATGTTCCATATCATCATCATCATCATCATTCTTATCATCACCATCAACCCATTCTTGATTTTGGATTTCGCTGCATAACAAATTGATAACTTCCTGTGGAAATTGCAATTTTTTTTGTTTTTGCATCCGCTTATTTCAGCTAATACTTGATAGAAGAGGGTCTGAGGTGTCTAAAGCTCTGTTGAAGACATCTGACAGATTGTTAATGCGGCTGTTTTTTCTAGCATGATGCAATCTATCGTTCTTGTAGATTTTATGCCGGGATTCAGCTGCATCTTCTCCGAAAACTCCTACCGGCAGGATCATTGTTTCAATTATTTGCTTTGAGTGTACCAGGACTTTATGAATCGTCGCTGTCATCGGGCACCAGGGATATTTTTCAAGAATCATTGCACCTGTTTGATGACAAAATAACTCAAACTTTTCTGCATTTAAAGGTAACTGACAAGATAAACAAATCAGGACAATTTTTAAATTATAAATTAAATCTTTGTCGACGCCAGTGATATCGGAAAATTTAGCGTGATCCTGGAATGCACGCCGGGATGTGTTGCCATCGTTCATGTTACCGCAGCCTCCAACTTTCGGTTTATCTACTTGCAATCCCATCCCCTCAAAAAATGAATTTTGGATTTCTTTCGTCCTTTCTGCAACTAGTTGTTTGTCCTTTTCACCTCGTACTTGTCCCTTTTTTATAACGATTTTATAGGCTAAATGCAAAACAAACTTGAAAAATCTAATCCAGCAATGCAAAGGACTGATTCCGTAATTCAAATTATCTTCTTTTGGTTTAAATACATGAGACTTAAAATCTTTGATGTTCAGAAAGTATTTTGGTGTAGCGTTACAAATAGGGCAAGCTTGAAAAGATTTCGTACCAGTTATAACTTTCAGCACTTTTCCATCGATTACGGTTAAAAATAATTTACAACTGATTTCTACGCTTCTCTCTTTGTCAATTTGGATTATGAAAACTTGTAATTCTTCGATCTCTTTTTGTACGCTTTTTTTTCTTTCAAAATCATATCTTCAGTTTCTTTTGTAAATTCCAGTTTTAACGGACGGCAAAATCTGATTGATTGTGGTGTGCGATTTTTCCATATAATCCTTCCAGATTCATCAGTGAGACGTAAAGGAATAAGCGTTGTAGCAAAAAGAGAAGAATCGTATTTTTGGGATGTACTTTGCTCTTGAAATTTTTGTTTATAATTAGATTGACCAGTACTACTGTCAAAACCATAACTAAAAATAAATTGGCACTTCAAAAAACTTTTTTCTACAGTTTCCATTGCTGTTGTTATAACTTCGTGTTGTAATTCTGTTATCCTTGTCATCGTGTGTCGTAGAAGCTTTTCCAATGGTACTTTTGCCGATCCTTCAATTATAATTATTCCTTCTGGTCTACATTTTAATTTGCTAGCCAAGACATCTTTATAAAGAGGGTAGATATCGCAATTTCTCAATTTACTTTCCATTCGAATGTTGCAGTATTGTTCTTTTGTAAAATTATTTTCTAATAAAAAAGCCAGTGCCTCGTCATCGGAAAATCTAATTGGTTTTACCTCCTTTTTTGTAATTACTTTTCTGATTTTTGATGCTTTTGTTGGGTCCTGTTTCGTCTGTTTCAAAACAATTGCTAAATCTATCTATCTATCCTCGTTTGCGAGCTGCCGTACTCGCAGCATGAAGAATTAAATCCACGTTATCCGCGTTTTCTTTAGATAATACTGCCGCATCTCTCCTCTGGGCTCGATCGGATTTTTCAGAAAAAGAAAGTCGTGGGCGACCGCCCTTATTTGTTATATTAGTTAGTGGTAATTCTAGAGTTTTAATTTCTACTTCATTTAAAAGCCAGTTTTCATTTTGTTTTTCAAATATCTCTACCTTACGATTACATTTATCCCATCGAGTATTAAAATTCTTTATTATATTTCTACATCTTTCTAGTAAGTAAGCTTCAAAATCGTTAGAAATATCACAGTGGCCAATTTTTTGTAAAATTAAATTATAAATTGCATTGGATATACTCTTTTTTCCTTTCTCTTGTTTCCAAACATCGAACAAATCCAGATATCGAATGCGGTACTTGTCTGAGAAAAAAATGCTTTATTCAAAAAACGCAAAAAATCGCAAGATAATCTTTGGCACGCGTCTTTAATATTAAATATGTGACACGTTTATAATAATTAGAAGACTGCCAAACACCGCCAATTTTGTGTAGGTATTGTCAAAGTTAAGGTTAAAAAATTAACCACTCAATTAAAAAAACATTTAAAAAAACATATTTTTAAAAATATTTTACTATTAAGTTATTATTTATAAGGTTATTTATAAAAAACTTACTTTGTTCTTTCCTTTCCATTTGATTTTTTTCAATTTGCTTATTCCGTTCTTTAGATATTAATTTTTAAAATACGGTTAAAAATTGCAAGTTGCACAGTAAAAATGAAAGGTTAGCTGAAGGCAGTTTTTGACAACGAATTTAGGAACTATAAATAACTTTTAATAAACAAATGAATATACTGTTTTATCAGTTGGAATATGGTAAATTACAATTTTTTAATTTTTAGTGGTAAGGAGCCTCTCGCACCTTTTCAATTCTATCAAATACTGACGAGGTATCTTCTTTTTTCTTCTCTTGCCTTCCAGGTATTTTCCCTCTCCAGTAGTATCTATTGTTTGTCCCCGACGTAAAGTCTGGCGCCTTGACCCTCGCAGCAGGACTCCGGTGTTCTATTCTTCAGTGACCAGTGGTCAAAAGAAATGGGGAAATTTTGACAATGTGGGAGATATTTACATTATATTTTATTTGTTTATTTATTTATATTTATTTAATAGATAGGGAAATAAAGAAAGGGTACAGCCAAGTCAGTCTGATTTTAATCCTGACTCTCAGGCATTTGTTTCAGACCAACTGAATATTATTATTC
Organism: Leptopilina drosophilae; assembly: GCA_032873175.1. Classification (NCBI taxonomy): domain Eukaryota; kingdom Metazoa; phylum Arthropoda; class Insecta; order Hymenoptera; family Figitidae; genus Leptopilina; species Leptopilina drosophilae. Next base: position 23,409,438 of record CM065480.1, on the reverse strand, counting down.
AGTTGTCAGATAAACATATATTTCAGCCCAATTGATAGCCCTTTTTATCAATTGTCAGAAGTACAGCTTAGATTCAGCCCAGAAGGAAAACCCTTGTTTTCCGAACTGTCAGATTATGTTTTGAATGCAGCCCAGACAGGAAACCATTGTTTCCTGAACTGTCAGATATCATGTCAGTCTGTATTCTTTTAAATTAGACAACAACTTTTCAAAGAAACAACAAACTAAACTATAAATTAATAAATCAAGTCAACTCCTTTAAACAAAGAAACATATCCCTTCACCAAATTACAACTATTAAAATAAACGATTAATAAATGAATTTTATCTCCGTTGAGAACAACCTTCCCCCGTACGAAGTCCTAGACTTTGTACCTACTTATTTGTGGTAAGCTTTATTAACTTACTTGCTGGACGTATTAGCGACGTTTTTCCCAATTGTACTTTTACTACTCGTATGCGCTTGTCCTTCCTTGGAAGAACCTCTGAAATTACCCCCTTTTTCCATGTATTTCTAGGAGGGGAATGATCTGCTATTATTACTACGTCCCCTACACTCAAATTTTCAGTTTCATTGGTCCACTTTTTACGCGGAAGTAGTGTCGGGAGATATTTTCTCAGACATATTTTCCAGAACGAGTTAGAAAATGATTGGGCAATCCGCCATTGTTTGTGCGTGCAATCTTGAAGAGCATCAAAACGACTAAATGTAAAATTGCCTGTCGAGGATCCGAGCAAAAAATGGTTTGGCGTTAAAGCTTCTTGATTCCTAGGATCTATTGACACATGCGTGAGTGGACGCGAATTAACCATATGCTCGGCCTCAGCGAGTAATGTTATCAATACTTCCTCTTTCGGAACCTGGTCCCGCAAGGTCACTTTGAGAGCAGTTTTAACTGATCTAATAAGGCGTTCCCACACGCCCCCCATGTGCGGAGCGTCTGGAGGTATGAAGACCCATTTTATTCCTAAGTTTACCATAAACTCTTCTTGTGCCCGAAAATCTAACTCTTTCTGAGCGCTTAGCAGTTCATGGTTAGTACCGACAAAGTTTCTCCCGTTATCAGAGTACATGACCTTTGGTTGCCCTCTTCGGGCAATAAGACGACGCAGAGCCATTATCGCGGAATCTTTATTCGAGGTTTGCGCTAGCTCTATATGTATAGCCCTTGTTGTTAGGCACGTGAAAAGGGCTCCCCAGCGTTTCTCTCTCCTGCGGCCTATTTTTACAATCATCGGACCGAAGTAATCTACTCCGCAGTGCGTAAATGGGCGTTGTTGATAAGCTACCCTACCTTCAGGTAAATCCGCCATCATTAGTACTACTGGTTTTTTTCTAGTCAGTATGCAGAACTGACACTTCGCCGATATAGAGCGTAGTGATTTTCTAGCGTTTACAACCCAGAATTTCTGTCTGATTTCGTTGAGGACTGTATTATCACTACTATGATTAGCCTTCTCATGGTATTCTTGTAGTATTAGTCGTGTGATCTGGTGTGCACCATCGATTATAATAGGTTGTCCTTCGTAATCTAATTTTTTAGGGACATTAACGCGACCGCGAACTCTCAGAAGACCATCTTTTCCAATTGATGGAGTTAGGGCCTTAATTCTACTTCTATTATCTATGGGTTCTTGACGAGACAGCGCTGTGATTTCTGACTTGAAACAATCATTTTGAATTTCTCGTAATAAGAGTGTCTTTGCCTTACTGATATACTCAGTCGTCATTTTTTATTTGATCCTGTATCTCATTTTATCAATAGCAACTAGAGTCCACGCTGTACTTCGCAACAATTTATTAAATTTCGAGAAACGTTTTGGGTCAGGCAGGTCTGGTCTAGCTAGTTTGGTGACCAACACGGAGTTCACCTTTTTTAACTCCGTTGGCAGATCTGTCGGGTGATTATTCGTTTTCAGACAGTCCTGACTCGGCCAATGCTTCTTTTCCCTACCTAAGAATTCTGGGCCATTAAACCATTGTTGGTTTTTGTGAAGAGAACCGATCTTCGATTTGTTGTGTGGTCTGCAGGATTACATTCTGAAGGAACCCAAGACCATTCCGTAAGATTAGACAAATCTGATATTTCAGCCAATCGGTGGGAAACGAATGTCTGGTAGTTCCTAGGATCTGTTTTAACCCAAAGTAGTACAGTACGCGAATCAGACCACAAATAGCGTCTGTTTACCTGTATTTTTTGCTCATTTGTTATCAACTTTCCTAACCGAGAAGCTAACAGTGCTCCTTGCAGTTCGAGGCGTAGGACAGAGAGTGTTTTTAATGGAGCTACACGGCTTTTACTACCGATTAGTGTCACCGTAATTGAACTGTCGACCAATCTCAGCCTCAAGTAAGCTACGGCGGAGAAAGCCTTTGGGCTCGCATCACAGAATATATGAAGTTGTGAATTTGATACTTCTAGTTTAGACTGTATATAACATCTAGGGATTCTACAAATTTTAATATCAAATAAATCTTTGACCCACTCTTTCCAAATAACGTATTCATCGTCTCTTAATTGACAGTCCCATCCGATTCCGCTTACCCAGACTTCTTGCATCAAGATTTTGGAGCGGATCAGAAATGGAGCCAAGAAACCCAGGGGGTCAAATACGGACATAATTGTTCTTAGGAATTCTCGCTTGGTTGGTTTCCTGTCTCCGCATAATATTTCTTTAGGGATTTTATTTAAGTTAATTTTAAACCTAAACGAGTCAGCGGGTGTCCCAACACAAACCAAGGGTTTTTTTCATGCTCTATATTCTCATTTTTGAATTGAATTATTTGTAGATCATTCGATTTATCTATAGGTAAATTTAGTATATCGCGTTCGTTTGATGACCAGGAGTGCATCTCAAAACCACCGGCAAGATTAATTTCCGTTATTTCTTTTATTATTTGCACTGCCCTTTCTTTCGTGTCTACACTCATCAAGCAGTCGTCGACATATGTGTTTTCTATTATCGCGGTAGCTGAGTTAGGGAAGTTTTCGCGGAATTCTTGTGCGTTTCTATTTTTCACGTATATAGCGCTACTTGACGAGCATTTTGAACCGAAGATTAAAGATGCCATTTGATATACTTCAGGAGGTTTGGTTCGGTCCATCCCTCTCCAAAGAAAACGTTGAGCATTACGGTCCTGTTTTCTCAATTTTACGCGTAAGAACATGTCTTTAATATCCCCTTTTATACCTATTCTTTTTTCCCTAAATCTCATTAGTACCCCAACTAGTGACTTTAGTAAGTCGGGTCCCTTGAATAGTTGATCATTAAGACTTATTCCGTTAGATTTTGCAGCCGCATCGAAAAGCATTTTCATTTTTCTCTTTTTATCTGGGTTAAACTGGCCAAAATGGGGAATATACCACTCCCTACCGGAATTGTTATCAACTACCAATTTTTGAGCGTACCCTTCTGATATCAATCTCTCCATTTCCGCGCAATAATAATGAGCGTAGACAGGATCACGGTCTAGTTTTCGCTCAAGCGCTTTGAGACGGGACTGCGCAGTTGGTTTGCCATCAGACAGAATAACCTGATTGTGCTTCCATAAATGTCCTGTTTCCCAAGATTTATCTACCCTCTTAGTCGTTTCTTCTAGTATCTTGTAAGCCCTATCCTCAATTAATTGTCCATTTTTCTCTGTTACCACCCCAAATGACTCAATATTAAAGTAATCTTTAACTAGGTTATGAAGATTGTCGTCTTCCTTGTCGTGTTCTTCAGCGTCCGTTTTGTCTGTCATTATAGCGGTGTAAGTTGAACTTATCTTTGAGGTCAGTCTGCTTGTCGTTTTATTGTCGATCGGTCCGTGGATTACCCACCCAAGACGTGTACGCGACGCGTACAGAGAGCAGTACTTTACTACACGTATTTCTCTAGATACTATTAAGTAGTCTTGACCAATTAGAAGACTAGGACGTGCATTTATGTAAGGCTCTACTTGTAATTCGGCTGATTTTTTAAATTTCCCAGCAATATATTTCGCCAAGGTTTGGGTTGGTAGTGATGAATTATGTACTGTATTAATGTTTCGTAATTCAAACTCCCCCCCTGTACAAGATATTTTTAAGTTTACTCGTTCGCTTTTCATTTCTATCAACTCTGTATCACCAATTCCTTTTAGCCTCAGCATTATACACGGACCCTTTATCCCAATTTTATGTACAGTTTCGCGGTTTATTAATGAAGTTGTGGAGCCTTCATCTAACAATGCAAATATTCTCATTTTCCCACAAGGACCAGTGATTGTTATTGGGACAAATTTTAATAGAACTTCTCTGTCTAGTCATAACGTCTCCGCATTACTTAAATTTGCGACTATTTCATTGA